>JAXQQM020089597.1:0-358246 GCA_034641835.2 Pinus albicaulis | reverse complement strand
GATTTTCACTTTTTTGAGAGTGAATATTCTAGAATAGGTTAAAAAAAGCCAGATTTACATGCCATCCAACAATTTACATCAAGAAAACCCAAAAATTTCATCCACGAGCAAAACTGGTCCAAACTGGCCGAAAATCTGAGCTGGAAGTTGAAAATTCAGCCAAAAATTTAAGTGGGTCGCATCCAAATTGAGCTCATGATAGCTCGTTGGAAAGCCCTGGATGTTGACTATCTAACCCAAGTATAATTTCCCAATTTGGAGCTCATTTGACCCTCCAAAACTCCTTTCTCCCAGAAGTACTTCCTGCTGGTGCAAAAGGTGGCAGCAAGGTGGTTTTCATGGTGTTTTTGAGCTCTTTGACCACCTCAAAGGCATGATGGTCTTAGGCAGCCTGAGTACTTAAGCACTAACCATGAAAAATCCAAAAATGCAAAAATTTCCTCCAGCAAGTGTCCCAAAAAAAAGTGAGCGTATGGGTGCGCGACCCGCTTAACTGAAAAACCTGTTTTTGAGACCAAAAATTTCAAAATGACAAACATTTCTCCGAATTTGCTCAAATTCGGAGTGAAGACCCTCCATCATGTATTTTTCCCAACCAATGAAGCCTCGGCCAAAATCCGAAGTGGATTAGGCCTTTTCCGCCGTTTTAGTGCTTCGCTCAACCTCCTCTTCAGAATCTTCATTCTCGCTTTGCAAACATGCATGCGAGCCCAATAATGGCCTTTCATGTGACGAAGCATGTCTTTGTCTCTATCATGATCCTGTGAATGTACCTACGCTGATGAAGAAGGTGAGACCCCTTCCACGCCATGTGGAGATAGTACTCGCGCTGCTAATGAAGTCAACGAGACCCCTTCCACCCCGGGTGGAGATAGTACTCGTCGTGATGTTGAAACAAAGCTCTGTGGCTTCTCTGATATGTTACCACTACTGGTGCACTGCTATGCTCCATCTCAGTACATCAACCTCAACGATTGAGTCACTGTCCGACTCCTGCTCATACTCTGACTTCTGTCTCTGACATGGCTGTGAACAAGATAGTTGTAATATAGCTGCTGATAGAGGTGCAGTGAAAATCAAGTTTTAATGTATTTTCAAAACCCAACAGATATCACCCATATACCCAAATAGCAAGGGAAAACCAAAATCATCATAGGGATGGCTATGTTTTAATGGCATAAACACTATCTCTGTGTTCAGATTGCAAGTAGGTTTGACAAATGACTACCAAATGCAAATGTGTAGTCAAGTTTTAATAATGGCCAAAAATCTGTCAAAGGATTGTGTTTTATGTAATGTAGAATAGGACCATCATTGCAAAGACCATATGAAAGACAAAATGAACATGACAATGGTAGTCGAAAGGTGATGACAGCAGTGATATAGTAATAGAGGTTAAATACAAGTCAACATGAAAACTGTGCAAAACATGAAAGGGTATAATGGCAATGAAAAAATGATGACTGAGGGCGTGAAGGTCACATATACAATGCACTAGGGTGTGAACCATTCAAAAGCTTCCAAATTCTTCATAAACTGTCCATACAATTTAAAAACCCTTGAGGAAACGCTTGCATGGTGAATGTAGGGTTTACACGATTTTCTCCAAGCATGGTTAGTTTCTTCAACACCAATGACATCCCAACTACATTAAAAATCCATTGGGCGATGATATAAACCTGTTTGAAGGCAGCTGGAGTTGATTCGGATCAAACTGGGCGCCAAACGCAATTTCCTGAGTTCTTTTTTCAAGTGGGTCGCATTTCCCTCAAGTGGGTCGCATCCACTTCAAGTGGGTCGCATTTCCCTCTTGCCACATAGTGCATTTTTCAGGAAGCTTTTGGAGGCCTTCCCGGTGTCCAAATCGGGCGTGTGATAGCTCTTGGAGTCTACTTTCCAACACAAGTGGAATTATGCAATTTGGATTTGATTTACCCTGTCAAAAATCAAATCTCCCAACACTAGTCAAAATGAGCAGAATGAGGCTGCCTCAAGGCAGAGCGCTGTTGCAGTCAACTTTTGAAGGTCTTCCTCAACTCCAAATTGAGCTCATGATAGCTCATTGGAAAGATATTTGTGTCTAGTTATCATTTGACTCATCAAGCAAGTCATTTGGCCAAACATGCTAGGAGAAAACTTGATTTTCCCAAGGTCACTTCAGAGGTGCATTCAATTCTCCTGAGGCAACGATATTTTTGATATTTCTCTAAAACCATAATACCTGTGTAAAACGTGAAAGAGGTTTTTCTTCCTTGGAATGTTGTGAACAAAAACCTCTCTCATTTTTCCAAAATTCATCTTATATTGTTTGGAAACATTCTTGAGGAACCGATTCCGGTATGGTGGAACAAGGGATTGTCGAAATGAAGCGTGAATGAAGGGGTAAGGGGTCGCAATTTCGGGGAAATTTTATATAGGGAGAGATAAAGAGAAGGCGGGAGAGAAAAGTGAATATCAGAGATTGAGTGAGGGGAAGGGGTCCAAAAGGGCGAAACACAGGCCTAGCCTAGAAAATTGCCAAGTTGTGGCTAGAAACTAGGGTTTGTGCAAAAATGAGGAATTTGGGGGATCTCAGTGATGGGAAGTGTTTAACAAGGTATATTAAGGATAGGGGAAGGTGTGTGAACATCAGGATACAAGTTTTTCCGACGATTTGACCATCCAAGAGAAATTACCTCCAAAACCCTAGGAGAGGGAAATGGACCTTACCAAGGCACAACTGAAGCATGAAAAAGATGTAAAATGACCCAATGGAACCTGACATGATGATGAAAACCCTATGAATGATGGTACACTCAGCTGAATGGTGACATGGACCGACATTTGGACAAATTTGAAAAGAGTGAAAACACACCCTAGACCTAATGCCTAGTGACCAAATTTTGCTTGAAGACTCATTGAAATGACAAAATTTGACCTTGACACCTTAAAATCACTTTGTAAGAGCATGTTTGATCACTGAAGGAAGGCTGCAAAGGCTGAATCTAACATTGGCTCCAATGGGGATGGTAGCTCCTTGGAGGTGCCAAGAACGGCAGATCTTTGGGAGAGCAGACCAGTGCCTTATCCATTGGGCAATGGAATCAAAAACTCAAACTGAAATGCATGACTGAAAACTGATGACTTGATGACACAAAATGACTCTCACTCAACTAAAAACTAACTCGATACTTAAACACAACCAACAAACTGGAAATATGCTCAAAGTAGAGCTTATTCAATACAACCTACTCTAATTGTGCTTTACACCACCCGATCAAGTGTAATGGAACAGCCAATGCAACCATGTAAGCATGCTGGCTGCTGTTTGATTTCTTCCCAAATGCTTGCTAATGAACAATGAGAAATAACTATTGAAAGGAAACTCCCATGGAAACTTTGAACCAAGTGGACTGCTGATAAACTTGCAAAGCATAAATTGACTGGATGACTGCAAGAATACTGTGAATGGATCTTCATAAACATAGCTCTGGTCCAGATAATCTCCATACCTTGATCTTAAACTTTTCGTCACATCTGCGGTGCTTTTCTTTGGTGATTGCAGCAAGTTGTCAAAAGGATCCTTAAATTCATGAAATACCAAACTCCGTTGCTGATTACAAACTGAACAAAAGTCTCCTTTATTAATCTCCTCATATGAATGGAAATCTTGACATGTGTTATGCAATGAACAATCTGTTAAACAAGACAATGAAGGTGACCTTTGAATAAGATTATCATCAACATTATTTTCGGGCACATGGTTAGCTAATGGAGCAGAATTTTTATAGCAAACATTATCCAACACATGAGCAATGGGATCATCAAAAACTTGAGAAGAGTGCTGCAATGTATCCGAAACTGTATGACCTCCTACTGGCTGCTCCTCTTTTTCTTGAGATATATTACGAAGATTCTGCCTTATAAACTGAAATGCCTCGAAACAAAAGGGTATAGAATTTTCCTGCATCATCAAATCATGTATTTCATCTTCCACAACTTCATCTGTAATCTGACCTTCAATTGCATTGGATGGCTGCAAATTTGATGCTACAAGCTGCTCATCTGAAGATTTACTATGAAATTTATCTTTCAAAAGCTGAAATGATTCAAAACAGAAAGGTATGGAGTCACCTTGAATCATTAAATCATGTGTGCCCACTTCCAAGTCCTCAGCTGCAACTTGACAATCAATGACTTTTGGGGGCTGCAAATCTGAATATGAGAAGTTTTCGTTGTCCTCAAGACGATCCAGATCAAGACTTGTTGACGTTTGATTTCTGATTGCATGGAAGTTATCTCTAATGAACTGAAATGAATCAAAACAAAAAGGCAAAGATCCTTCACTTATTTCAAAATTTGATGCACTTTCCTCATCATTGCCAGCTGACATGTAACGGCCGATCATCGTACCTAGTCGTCGAAAGTGAACTTCTCCTCTCGCACAAGCTAGCCGATTTGTTCCAAGATTAGATTTTTTTCAAGAACACAATCATCATCATACTGATCAAACTGAGGCAATTCATCATCAAACATACACATCATATCAACAGCTCTCTCTTCTTCACAATGATCTATAAAACAATCACTATGACTACTGGGATCAGAAACAAAATGTTTTGGGTCAGCCACTTGTTCTCGAATGTCATTTTCATTTTTTGCAGTCATTTTCCGCACCATCTCTTCTACTGTGTTTACGAAAAGATCAAGATTTTCCTCTGAAAGTGTCAGCTGCTCTGAAACATTCTTCTTTTCTTCTTCCTTCAACCTTGCCCTCAAGATCAGCAAATGAACGTCTACATTCACTGCCTTGTTCTGCATCTCGTGAAGTGTTGCAATATTCTTTTCTCTCAGCTGAAACTCCATTTCCGGATCAAAGGCACCCGGGTAGTGCAAGAGAGAAGATCTAGGAGAAGGTCTTATATCAACTGGCATCGAATAATAAAATTGGTTAAATCTAGCAGAAAATTGTTGTACTGTCTCCCCTGGCATTCTTTTCAGCTGGTTATACTCCTCTATAATCAACAAAAAGTTTTGTCCGATCATCCACCTGTCGAGCAAAACTTTAACAAACTTCTGGAAATCTGAAATGCTCGCATCAGGCAGGGCTTTGAACCAACTCTTCACTTGGCCTTGCAAAGAAAGAGCAAAAATCCTAATACTAACATCTTCATCATCAACTTCAAAAAGATCTAGAAAAGTCTCAACATTCTGCACATGTTGCTCAGCATTGACATTGTTACATTCACCGTCAAATCTTGGTAGATATAGGTCATAATTTGCAGGAAAAGTATGAAGAACAGAAGGCAAAACAAGAGGTTTGTACCGATCTGGAATTTTACAAGGTGTAGGGGCATGTACAAGAGTTGTGGGATTAGTTTTTTTTTCTGGTTCATCACTCTGTAGAGAGTCATCACAAGATGTGGGAAAAGTAAGGAGACCGGGATCAAAGGGAAACTCAACATTTACACTTTTTGAATGGGTCGAGTGAAGATTTTGATGACCTTTCTCATACAACAAACTTTGAAAAACTTTCAGGATAGCTTCAAGACCAGCAAAGAAGTAATTTACAAGAAAGCAGATTAGATCCTGAATACTATTCGACTTTAGATACCTGAACTTTGTGTAAGATCCTTCCATTTTCTCAGAGAAAGAGTCAGTCCTCCAGACTTTGAATTGGAGTCACCAGGTGAATGATTTCAGCCTTCTTATGTCTGATCGTTGTCCACCATCAACCATCAGATCTGAACTTGATACACGTACTGGGGGAATTCGTAAATCAAGGGACACATTCACAAGCTAAACCGGAGATCGACTGAAGCAGCTTTTATCTACTATGCACTCGCAAAGCAATGTGCAGTTCGAAGGCTACCTGGCGTGACTTCAGACTCCGTCTATAGCAAATGACAGTAACAAGAAAACCATTTTCTTCCCCAGTATGGTCGCCACTATGTTAGCACTCAAATCTACCTCAGGCTGAAATGAAGTAAAACTCAAGGCTACATCAAACCACGCTCAGCCTCGTAGCTAGCCTTACGAGGACAGGAGAGGGCTCTCTCCGTCAATCTCGAGAAAATGAGCAATAGGATGCGAGATGACTTACAATAAGAACTGATTTTAGGCTAGTAAAGAGATAGGTATGTTTGATTTTTGGGTTTTTGGGTTTTCGCTGGAGAAATGGGAAAACAGATTTTGGGTCCGGGGATAAGGTCAGACCTTTGCAGATTTCGAGTTGGGGCGAGGTAGGTGAATGTCTTGATGCTTTTGATTGGATATATGGACAGATTAGACCGACGAGGAGCTGAAGAGGGAAAAGAAGAACTTGTATCCTCTCCAAACAGTTGAAAACATATAGAACTAACTGAATTCAAAGGCCGAGCACTGTAGACAACGGATTCAACCTTATTCACTCATTCAATTTAGTTCAGAAGCATATGAAAGGATGGCATACATTTAAACATGAAGAAACTTACAGTAAACAAAGAGGAAACACCATCAAGAACATAACACCACAAGGATCCCAACAAGTGCCGCAAAACCTCTGATCTTTCCTTAGCCGAAATATGAAATAATATGTACAATGATATCGTCTCCAAGAGTCCAACCTCTCCAACCTCTGAAATGATTGAGAAATTACATCATATAGACCATCCTAACTCCTTCCCACACACCTTCTCTAAGGGGTCGAATTCTCCTTCATTGGTCAACAACAACCAAAATTTAATCAAGGAATCACAATCTAGGCAGCCTAACAATCCTGTCCTCTAAAAAGATATGTGGAAACCCATTCATTTACACATTTTCACTTTTTTGAGTGAATCTTTCAGAATAGTAAACAATAAATTTACATGCTATGCAACACGCATCAAGAAAACCCAAAATTTCATCCACAAGCAAAACTGTCCAAATTCATTTAAAAATCAGAGTCACAAAATGAAATTCAGCAAAATTAAGTGGCCGTATTTTTTTTTAGCTCTGAATTTATACTCTCAAGACCAAATTGAGCTCATGATAGCTCGTTGGAAAGCCCTGGATGTTGACTATCCAACCCAATTGGAATTTCCCAATTTGGAGCTCATTTGACCCTCCAAAACTTCTTTCTCCCAGAAGTACTTCCTGCTGGTGCAAAAGGTGGCAGCAAGGTGGTTTTCATGGTGTTTTTGAGCTCTTTGACCATCCAGAATCTGATGAAATGCTTAGGTAATGTCTGAGGATGCATAAATAACCATGAAAAATCCAAAAATACAAAAATTTCTTTCAGCAAGTGTCCCGGGGTGTATGAGCATATGAGTAGCGAGACCCACTTTAACCTAAAACTGCTTAGACCGTTGCATTTTGAAAATGACAAAATTTTCTCCGAATTTGCCCAAATTCGGAGCGGAGGTCCTCCATCATGTGTCTTGCCCAGTCAACGAAGCCTCGGCCAAAATCCGAAGTGGATTAGGCATTTTCCGCCGTTTTAGTGCTTTCGCTCAACCTCCTTCGTAATCTTCATTCTTGTTGCAAACATGCACAAGTAGCCTAACAATGGCCTTTTCGCGTACCTAAGCATGTCTTTGTCTCTACTAATATCTCATGAATGTACCTACGCTGATGAAGAAGCACAGACCCCTCCACGCCATGTGGAGACAGTACCGCGTTGTCGATGGTCAACGGGACCCTTCCACCCTATGTGGAGACACTATCTCGTCGTGATGTCAGCAAACAGCTCGTGCTCCTCCGATATGTTACCACGATGGCGATCGCTATGCCCAGGCACAAGACATCAACCCTGGGCCCCAAGTTGAAAGCCACTGCTCGGCTTACATCCTTAAGCTATAAATCGAACGCTCTCGATACACAGAGTGAACAAGATGAACAGAAGACAGTCGCTTTATAGAAGCAAAAGAAAATTGTTTTACGATTTTCAAAACCCAACAGATATCACCATATACCCAAATAGCAAGGGAAAACTAAAATCATGATAGGGATGGCTTGTTTTAATGGCATAAACACTACCTCTGTTTTCAGATTGCAAGTAGGTTTGACAAATGACTACCAAATGCAAATGTGTAGTCAAGCTTTAATAATGGCCAAAAAACTACCAAAGGATTGTGTTTTATATAATATAGAATATGACCATCTTTGCAAAGACCATATGGAGGACAAAATGAACATGACAATGGTAGTCGAAAGGTGATGACAACAGTGATATAGTAATAGAGGTTAAATACAAGTCAACATGAAAACTGTGCAAAACATGAAAGGGTATAATGGCAATGACAAAATGATGACTGAGGGCGTGAAGGTCACATATACAATGCGCTAGGGTGTGAACCATTCAAAAGCTTCCAAATTCTTCATAAACTGTCCATACAAATTAAAAACCCTTGAGGAAACGCTTGCATGGTGAATGTAGGGTTTACACGATTTTCTCCAAGCATGGTTAGTTTCTTCAACACCAATGACATCCCAACTACATTAAAAATCCATTGGGCGATGATATAAACCTGTTTGAAGGCAGATGGAATTGATTCGGATCAAACTGGGCGCCAAACGCAATTTCCTGAGTTCTGTTTTCAAGTGGGTCGCATTTCCCTCAAGTGGGTCGCATCCACTTCAAGTGGGTCGCATTTCCCTCTTGCCACATAGTGCATTTTTCAGGAAGCTTTTGAAGGCCTTCCCGGTGTCCAAATTGAGCGTGTGATAGCTCGTTGGAAAGCTCTTGGAGTCTAATTTCCAACACAAGTGGAATTATGAAATATGGATTTTATTTACCCTGTCAAAAATCAAATCTCCCAACACTAGTCAAATGAAAGGCACGAGGTCAGCTTGCTGCGTAGGCTACTGCTATACCAACTTTTGAAGGTTCTTCTCAACTCCAAATTGAGTTTTGCAGGCTCATTGAAAATATATTTGTTTTTAGTTATCATTTGACTCATCATAAGTTATTTGGATGCAACATGGTTAGAGAAATATTGATTTTCCCAAGGTCACTTCGTATAAAAATTCAATTTCTCAGGCAACGATATTCTTGACATTTCTCCAAAACCATTATACCTGTGTAAAAAGTGAAGGAGGTTTTTCTTCCTTGGAATGTTTTGTACAAAAACCTCTCTCATTTTTTCAAAATTCATCTTTTATTGCTCTGAAACATCATTTGAGTGAAACTTATCCCGATGTGTGAAACAAGGGATTTTGTCGAAATGAAGCGAAATGAAGGGGATAAGGGGCTTCTAAATTCTTGGGGAAATTTTGGGGAGTAGGGAGGGATGTTAGGAAGTAGGGGAAAGTGGAATCTCAGAGATTGAGTGAGGGGAAGGGGTCCAAAAGGGAAAAACACAGGCCTAGCCTAGAAAATTGCCAAGTCGTGGCAAGAAACTAGGGTTTGTGCAAAAATGAGAAATTTGGGGGATGTCAGTGATGGGAAGTGCAAGCTTAATAAGGTATATTAAGGACAGGGGAAGTGTGTGAACACTATACATGTTTTTCCGATGATTTGACCATCTCAAGGAAATTACCTTCAAAACTCCTAGAGAGGGAATGGCCTTACCTGTGCACAACCCAAGCATGAGTTGCGATTACACCCAATGGAACCCGACATGATGATGAAAACCCAAAGGGAAATTATGCACACCTATCTAGTTGGTGACATGGACCCATATTTGGACAATTTTGGAAGGAGGAACACCCTAGACCCAATGCCTAGTGACCAAATTGCTTGAAGTGACTCTTTGAAATGACAAAAAGATCTCATACCCTTAAAATCAATTTGCAAGAGCATGTTTGATCACCGAAGGAAGGCTAGTAAAGGAATCTAACACCATATATGGAATCTAACACTCCATATCATATATTTCACTAAAAGATCATAGATATGATCTGAAGATGATCAACATTTAAAAAATATGGTGTTTTTCTTAATATATTTGGTGATTTTTCCTTTAATGCATTTGTCAAATTCAAACTGGCATATATTCTCATTTGGAAGAGTTTGATCAAGTGTGGCATACCAATTGAAAGGTCCTAGAAAGGGATATCCAACCATACCATCTGTAGATTCTTCACAAAGAAATCATAAAATTCAAGCCACTTTGACATCATATTGTTAAGAGATCGGAATATCACACTACTTCCTTTGATTCATTGATGATATTGTTGCTTAGAATTATCCTTTGAAATCAATGAAAATGGTTATGCAACATCACTAGAAATTGATTTTCATTGATGGAAATGGAATAAAATCCCCTTGACATGCTACTAAGAACTCCCCCTGCCATGCTTTTGGGAAAAATTCAGATTTATCTCCAAAATTATTCAACATCTTCTTTCTCTCCCAAAGTCCTAATACGAATTCAATTTTTTATTTCTCTCCCCCTTTGACATCAATGGAAAAGGGATATGATGAGAATGAACTTGATCTTCTTGTAAAATAATTCTCCACTTGAGAATAAGCTTCCCCATCATGCAAATTTTCCCTTTTCAATAATCCTTCTTCTTGCAAATAATTCTTGCCATGTACATCTTCTTGTTGGTCATATTCTTTTGAAATCATCTTTGCATCTTATATTATTTTGAAAAATCCTTGATCAAATGCACTTTCTGTCATATACACATATTTCCAACATGCTTCACAAATATTTGATTGACTACAAGTATCCCAATATCCACTCCAGAATTTATCTAATTCCTGAAATAACTTAATTTCTTCTTTCGATGATTTCTAGGTCAATGATGTTCAACTTCTCTTCTAATTGTGTACTTTATTTTGAATGTGAAACTGTTTCTAATGGTGGAGCTACTCCTCTTGTCCATTTAAGCTCTCTAATTGTACATGTCTAATTCCATACTGCTATAATCATACTCTCCCTATGAGTAGGTTGGGAAATATCAAGTATTTTATAGTTGATATATCACATATAAAGGAATTGTATGAATCCTTGACAAATACCAAGGTCCAAGTTTTCTCATTTGTTTTAATTCTCTTACTGATCGATGCTACTTTTCATATGGTAATTCTCCCTTTTCATATTTTCAACATGATTCTCATGGTCACCTTTATGACTACTTTATTGTGAATGATCATATTGCGTACATAATATTTCTTCTTCAACTTTAATTTAAAACAACAATATTCTTGACGAATCCTTCACCATTGGATTATATCTGAGAGATAATTTCTATCCTTGGTTCTTCCCATTTCATTCTTCATTCTTTCATTTTTTCCCTTTGTTTGAATTTATGTTTCTATAACAACACATGGTTGATTTCCTATGTAAATAAAAAATAATACCAAGGTCAAGGGACATGTATTCCAAGTTGAATATGGGGTAAAACATGGTGATGGGGATCACTTGTGATTAATTAATGGCTATGGAAATTATCAAAGGCAAAGTGACAAAAATTGGCATTTTATTTATGAAAATAAAGGAAAATAGGAGAAAAGAGATGTGAAACGTCACATATTTTCATGAGGAAATTGAAGGAAAAATGAAGGAAAATGAAGAAAACTGAGGCCTTAATGATAAAAAAGATTTTGAGGATTATTTCACATCTTTTGTCAGGTTAAGATTTTGTAATTTTAGTTTTGGATTTTTCTCTCTATTCTCTCATACTCGCACACTTAGATTTTTCTTGAGAAATTTTTGTGTGAAAATTCAGATACTCAAATCCTATTGCAGAAACTGATGCTAATTATTATATTAGTTAATTTAATCAAAAAATTATCTGATTTTTCCTATGACAGATATTCAATTCAATACACTAAAACCTTCAAAAATAAACTGCGGAAGAAATAAAATGCTAGAATAAAATATATGCACACACACACACAAAATTACACCATTATTTTTCGACTAATGTCCCTAGAAAAACCCAATCTAGGAAAATCGGTGCAGCAGATGAGGGTTTTATTATTATGCAGAAGTGATATCTGAGTACAAACTATGGATTCCCAAACTAGTAATCCCAACAGAGAAAAACTGGCAAAAATAACTAGTGAGGAAATTCTTCACTCCATAAACGAATCTGACACTGACCTCAACTTGAAATTGAATCATCCCAACTTCCTCTGTGTGGGCTCTGTATCACTCTACACAGTCACTGTGTCACTACAAATCGGAACTCTATCACCTCTCACTATCTCTTCATCTGTTGTCTGGAATTTGATTCTCCTGGCATATGGAACCTTTGTCCAACTTTTGGCACTGAATCTCGCCTTCCCCCCAGAAAAATGGAATTTTCCTCTATAGAGAACTGTGCTACCTCATTGTGGCACTCTTTTCCTCTCTAAAAATGTACTCACCAGATCTAGAAATATTCCTATGGCTTCACTATCTATGCCCCTCTCTCACTGCTTCCATCTCACCAAATCACTTTCGACAACACACAAATGTTTCTTTGGAATCGATTTCCCAGCAAAATCGAATGCTCAACTAATTTGGTGTATTTTCTCCAAGCCCATTGACTTATTTTTATAATCCTTTGTTTAGACTTGAACGACCATGATTAAATCTTAATTGATGGATAAGATTAACTAGAAATCATTACATGTACTTCTATAGAACATTATCACCATGAATTAATTAATTATGATTAATTAATAACATTCCCTAAGTTTAGAATTGGGAATTATTGAAAACTGACTAATAAATATAATTAAGTCATCTCTATATGGAATTTCTAGAAACAATTTATAATTTTTGGATAATACATGTATGCTAGACTTTCTACAAAATCTCAAGGCTAGAACACATACAATTCTACGAGAAATAACACTCCCTCTTAGCGAGGAATGTGTTCTAGTGCTGCAACCCACTGAAAGAACACCCTATCTCTCCATCATATCCTATCATGGTGCTGATCTCTGGATATTACTACCCACCAACTAGTGTGAAACTCTGATATGTGCTCCATCTATGATGTTGTCAACAAGGCATCTACACTACAACTGTGTTGTTGTTGCTACTGCAACATCAACAACTCCCTCTCATATGATGCTATTGCAACATCAAAATCTTCAACTAAGAACTATACAAAATAATGAACCATCTGTGTTCAGTGTGATGCATTTGTCACGTGAGTCCTAACTGCTACTAGTATTTTCATTGTCACTAAGTCCTTTGTGTTGCTGCTAACGCATCACTGTGTTAACTGCACTGCTTCCAACTCTGCACTGCGCTACTCAGTATATGATCACTACTAGCCACTAAATCTATCACTCTAGCATCTGACTGCACAAAATTCCATTGGTCCATCCTACTACTGCATACTGTGGTCTCCCGTAGCAAGGTACTAATTCAAGAGGTGGACCTCCTCAAGAATCCTGCCCAACTTGTAGCAATTTGGGGCTACAAAACAAAGTCACCCCACCTCACTCCTGGAGGGATGTCTGCAAACATGGCGAAATATAATCTCCTCATATTTTTGTTGCTACCGCTCTACTAATGCTTATGCACTGCTACTACAACTACTACAATAATGAGTATGATCTCCTGAGATCCTAAATCACTAGCTTGCAGAGGGATACTCCCTTTGAGTCTTGATCTCCCTATGGGAAATATATTTTCTCCCTCCTAGAAACTTTCACTATCCTCATGTACTATAAACTGGATTGCATAGCTCTGCACTGGGAATCTTCTGGATGGAACTGAACCTACATCTTGCAACTGGGAAATTTACACTAATTGTCTCACTACAACTAGTTTTGCAAATTTCTCCTGGGTATTGACTCCAACTACCATAAGAACGAATGGCTACACCTTCTAACACTATGATCTGTATGCTACTAAATATGTTTGGCTCTTGTTTCAAGGATACAAATCCGTGTGAGAAATATGCAACGATTGGATCTAATCCACTGCTCTTCAATGGATCCTACCCATCTGTGGCCATCTAAACTAATGTAAAAACTCTCCTCTTCCCTTTTTCTCAACTATTGCTAGGTTCTACGCACTCCTATTGGAGTGAGTAACTATTCTCACAACAAATGTTGATCTGCAAGGAAAATTGAGCTTCTGAGACTAGAATTTCCCTGAGGAAAATTTTCCCTCAGTGTGTGATATTCTTCCTCCCAATGCTATTTTTCTCTAGAAAAATACTGCAAAATAATCGTGTCCAGCTAGATATCTTCTCTATAAGAAAAATATGTAACTAAATCTGGCTAGAGATCTTCTCTGCAAGAAAAATAAAGTTTCTCCCTCTACCTCTATTAATCCTCGATCTTGAGAAATCACATTTCTCTGTTTCTCTCTCAGAGAAATCGATTTTCCTTAAGAAAATGACCCTCTTGGCCAAGGAATTGCACTGCCTCTGGGGATTTTGAATTGCTTCTCATGCTGAGTAGTGAAAATCCTCTTTTCTTCTGCTATTGATCTCTCTGGTTGATCATCTGAAATTTGATACCATGTGAAAATTTGGATACCTGAATCCTCTTGCAACAACTAATGTTAATTCTTCTAATTCTTAATTTACTCAACAATTTATCTGTTGCTTCCTATGACAAATATTGAATTAAATACACTCCAAACTTCAACAATAAACTGCAGAAGAAATAAAAATCTTGAAGAAAATATATGCACACAGACAAAATTAAAATGTTATTTTTGGAGTAATATCTCCAAAAAAACCAAACTTGGGAAAACCTATGGAACAAGTGGGGATTTTATTATTATGCAATAGTGAAATTTGAGTAAAAACTATGGATGCCCAAACTGGCAATCCAAATAGAGAAAAACTGGAAAAAAAAACTAATGAGTAAATTCCTCACTCCATATATGAATTTGAAACTGACCTCGGCTCCAAATTGAGTTGTCCCAACTGCCTCTGCGCAATCTCTACATCACCCTATGCATTCACTACATCACTACACCTCATAATTGCATCATCTCTCACTGTCTCATCACCTATTGTCTCAGAAACTAATTCTTCCATCCTATGGAACCTTTGTCCAACTTCTGGCACTGAATCTCTACTTCTCCTCAACAAAATGGAAATTTCCTATAGAGGGCATTGTTCTGCCTCACTGTAGCACTCTCTGCCTCTCTAAAAATGTGCTCTAAATCTTCCTTTGGCTTCACTATCTCTGCCCCTCTCTCACTAAATCACCTCTGCCAACACACATCTGGTACTCTGGAAATTGATTTCCCATCAAAATTGAATGTTCAACTAATGTGGTGTATTTTTCCAAGGCCCGTCAACTTAATCCTCCATTGAAACTTCAATGAACATGGTTATATCTTAATAGATGACTAGGATTAACTAGAAATCGACCCATGTAATTTTTTAGAACATTCTCATCATGACATAATTAATTCTGATTAAATCCCTAAGTTTAAACTTAGGAAATATTAAAAACTGACTAATAAATCTAATTAAGTCATCTCTAGGTGGAATTTCTAGAAATTATTTCTGGGTTTTGGAGAATACATGTATTCTAAAAACTCTACCAAATCTCATGGCTAGAACAAATTTGATGCTACAAAAACTAACACTTGTATCATTTTGGCATATTTTAGATTTGGAGAATGTAGGAAAACGAAAATGAGAATGTGTAAGGGAACATGTGGATCAACAACTATAGTTGTATTTCTTTATAGGTAATAGGTTGCATGTGTGATTTTCTTGTTGATTTATGGATGCATGATATATTCATGTGATTATTTATTTATGCTCTATTATTGGGATGGAGGATTACCTGGATTGACCGTGGGTTTATCCTTTCCTTTCCATTTCTTGTATATCCATGGTGTTTTTGGTTTTTCCACTTTGTTTTCTAGTTGGTGCTCATAATTCCTTATGGTTGTGGATCGGAGAAAACGCTTTGAAATCCTTGAAAAAACTAGGGTTGAGTTACTAGTCCTAGAGCCTAGGTTCAAAAAATTATCTAGATCCCTTTGTGGGTTGAGTTACTAGTCTTGGATCCAAGTTGGCCAAATTATCTGGAGCCCCGGAAGGTTGTGGGTTGAGTCACTAGTTTGTGGAGCCCTAGATAGTTGTGTAGAGACCGGTCTAGTTGGTGTTAGTGATGTATGACCTTGAGGTGGAATCACTAGTTAAGGGTTGAGGTGGTTTAACCTCTGGAAGCCATTTTTTGGTTTCTTTTGGCTTATTCCATGGGATCCGACATTAATGATTGGAATATAGCATGGGGGTGATTGGCTGAGATTTGGTTCATCCCAATCTATAGTTGGGTGGTACGTGGAAGTCTCTGACTTGGTTGGATTTTTCATATGATAATAAGAGTTATATTCCTATTGTATTCTATGAGTACTTGTACTTGTTATTATGTGGCTCCAGTGGAAATTCTATCATGGCTATTATTGTGGTTATATGTTGGTTATAAGAATGGTTCCATAACAGGTTCTAGCTATGGCTCTTGATGTGTTTTTATTAGTTCATGAATGGTTAATGAATGCATGAGATAACAAATGTTATTACAACTATTATGAGTGGGCATAATACCTTCTTGATTAATCTCAAATAAGATTCAGATGCCTATGTTCATATATGAATTCATGACCTGCAAATTATATGTTCACCATATGTTTGACGAAATGACTATCATGGTTAGGCCTGGTTGGATCAATTTTTGTATGAATGGAGTTGTCCTGATTTTATTTATCATTATGGAAAGTGTCATTGATTTTTAGGCAGTGGTATGGAGGCTAACCTGAAATGGTGGCTTAGAAGTTGGGAACACACCCTCTAAACTAGAGAAATTATGGTACAACAACATGGATCTAGTGTAGTGCATGCGGTTAGAGGCTTCCAACCACATGGAGGCCTTGTTGTGGATGCAGTTGTGGGCCCAAGGAAAATAAAAAGAGGTTCAACACAAGGTTTGGCCACTTGGGGTAGTATTTTAGCCTCTGAATGACCTGTAGCACTGTGGGATGTGGTGAGTTGTCATTTTTTCATCAATACTTGGCCCCAGTTCCTTTATTGGATCTAGGAGGTCGGGTTAGTTCATATTATCTCTTCCTCTCATGTTTACCCTGGCAGGCTCATGAAACTTGGTAGATGTGGGAGGGGTGGTTGCAGAGTGGTATTGGATCTCTCAGGTTCAAACACTTGGACTGGATGGGTGGAACGTGTTTTTCATGCATGCATGTCAGTTTTTTGTGTGTTGTTATGCATGCATTGTGATTGTCATTTTTGCAGTTTTGTCTTCATGTCGAGGTTAATGATGTTGATGTTGAGGTCATTGATATGTTGAATTCATTATATATACATATGTTGTGTTAATTAATATTTATTTTACACATGATATATCCTCCCTTGAACTACACTGAGGTATTTTTATTATGCTTATATTTGGTTATCTAACATGGTATGTTTGCAGGAAGTAGAGGATCAAATATGAAAGGAAAAATGGTGGACTATATTTCACATGATTCTCCCAACAAATCATATGAAAAACATGGTGATGACTACTCCCCTAACATAGCAGAAACATTGATAAGTGATACAGATTGGATCATTATATTTTTTTCATCCATCTCGATGCATTTAGAGTGGAAAAATTGGAGGAATCAACTCATGGGATCGTTTTTACTGGTAGGACCTAGGCTGGAGAAATAAGGTTTGAAAACTTTCGGGAGCGTTTTGAGGAATCAAATGACTTTTTTTGAGGATAAAGCTTTGTATCTTTAGATTTGCACCATTTCATGTTTTTCTACACAAAAAAATCCAATGAAACAAGAAGCATGTCAATCAAAGTCTATATTCAAAACTTATGACACTCAAAAGTTGATCTTCATGTTTTCACACGTATAATTTAGGAGGATGTCACATCCACCACCATTATTCATGGAAAAGGTTCTAGCCACATCTTTTTGATGTAAAATACTTTAGAAGATTCTATGCTATAATTATAGTTAAGAGTTTATTTAGTCAAATTTAACCACGAGTAGGCTATTTTGATGTGTTATAATCAGGCCACTAGGAGGAATAGGAATTATATTATTTCGAGAGAATTTTTGTCCATAGCTGAGAAAATATAGACCTGAGAGATAGGAGGTAAGGAAAAAAAGAGGATCTATGCATTGTAGCAGCCCACAGACCATATTTCTTACTTCTTTGTACCTGCAACCATATTTCCAAACAGAGAAAGAGAGCGAAGAAACTTCACCTTCCAGCTAGGTTTTCTCCCGAAAGGGTTTCCAAAAGAGGCTATCTTGTGTATTATGTCTTTGTGTAAGCTTATTTTTTCGTTCTCTACTTTTCCTCATAATTTCCATTCGCATGCATGCACTAATTACAACTAAATATACAAATTTAGAATTTTAATAAAATTGTAATAGTGTAAAATTTTAGTATTTTAATATATTATTATCATATATATTGTGACGAAATATCCAGTGGAATAATCATTTGGTATTAGAAAAAATTGTATTTGGGTATTTTGTGGAGTAGTTCATGGATCATTTGGTATCAAAGCAAGTTTATTTGGGTCTTTTGTGGAGATTGCATAGATCTAGATCGGTGAGGTCGAAAATCATAAAACCCTAATCATGGTTGACAAACCTATAAACAAACTTCGTCATCCTGCAGAGGTGAGGTTTACGTGGTTGGAATATTCAATATAAATTCACAGATCATTTGGTATCTGAGCATGTTTCTTTGGGTATTTTTTGTAGATTGCAGGGATCTAGATCGGCGAGGATGAAAATCATAAAACCCTTATCATGGCCGAAGAATCTATAAATGAAACTCGTGATCCTCCATAGGTGAGGTTTACGTGGTTGGAACAACAAGTCATAGATATAAATCAAAATGTGATCCTCCTCATGGAAGCCTTGAATAACAATATAGGTATATTTAGATAAGATGGGGGTTAGAATATAGAGGACAAATAAGAACAAGGATCAAAATATAGGGGAGAAATAGAGAACGAGTCGAATAAAGGAACCAAAAAATATCAACCCAGATCAAGGAAGGGTAAAATTTCCCATTCACGTGGATAAAATTAGAGGGTCATTCATTGACTTGGAGGGATAACCACACAGAAACCTTGAGGTTGCAGGGAAGAACCTATAATGAATTAGTGGGAGGATTTGAAAACCCTCATTAAGTCACAGTTTTATCCCATTGGGTACTGGAGTGTTGAAAAGTGTAACTAGGATCGGTCTTCATATTTACTATGTAATTATGGATTTATGTAAAGAATAAGACAAAGATAATAAAATTTATTTTGTACTTTCTTCATGGGTTTCATGAGCAAGATTTTATTATAGGTTAATAGAATTCTTCTTGATGTCTATCTAGGGTTTTGTCTTCTAGATTTAAATTTAATTAAGTGTCATGTATATATGACGGATCTAATCTAAGAAATGCTCCAAGACCTAGTCAAAGAAACCTTGAAACAATTGCCTAATTCAGACCTCCATCAAAGTTGAAAGTTAAAATATTATGACGTGTTAAAATTCGGCCTTCTAACACCTGAGAAGTTGTCCTATTAGATGACTGTATAGTCGGCCTAAATACTAGACAAGTGCACTATATATACAACACGTCTACGGTTCATTTGTGGAAAGAAAATCATTGATATCTCTGTGATTTAGTGTGGACTATTGGAAAAGTTTGAGATAAATTCAACAACATGCATTCTTGCATGATATATGCTACGGTTGATTGAAGCAAGATTGCGGGTCTCTATGAATAAGTGTCAAGAAGAAAAATGTAGATCATTGAGAGGTCACAGTGACGTTAATAAAGGTCTGTTGATATGCATAGATGCAGAACTGTCTTCATAATTTCAAGAGTAGAGATGCAGATAATTCTTGGGAACCAATCCATCATAGAATAATGTGGATTCTTCTAAAACATATACGGATTTCTAAAGTGCGAAGTTCAGGGAGTATTGAAGTTCTAATTAAAGAGAGAACTGGAATACAAATTGAAATATTAATTTCCTGTAGTATTACAGAGCACATTAAGTGTGTATTTTCTGGGAATTTGAACATGATCTATTTATCACTGCAATATGTATTTAATGGTTATAAGCAACCATAGTATAGTCAAGCCTAATAATATAAGGAAGGTAAGTCATAGATTTACCTTCCAATCTTCAGTATTAAAAAGGAGAGTAATATATCTCAGAGAATAGCAAGGAAGAAGAAATGTTTTGATCAATGAAGATTCAAGGAAGATAAAGTTAGAGATCGAGTTCTCTAATATTGGTGCAGTTCAGTGAAAGTCGGAGTAGAAATGAGTGATCAACATTGGAGGTAGATAAAGAAGTTGTGACAAGGTCTTGGAGGCATTCATAAGTTAGGGGTCTGAGTCTTGGTCATGGTACTTGTCATTTGAAGATCTATAAGAAGAATTCCTTACGGGTTTTTCTCTCCAAGAGGGAGACGTTTTGCCCTGGCTTGAGTAGCCTAACTTTGTGTCTTTTGTATTTTTGTTAATTGACTTGATGATAAACTAAATAAGCTAACAGAGAAAAGAAATAAGTAACTTTAGTAAGAACACATGTAATTATCAAGAAGAGAATTTGAATTAATCACCAGCCCTCCAAACTCAACATGGAATCAAAGCTAAGGTGCTAAAGACAAAGGGATATTTTACAAGAAGACACTCAAGAATCAAATTCAGTTTTCTAGAAAGCATCAAAGAAAAAATCAAAGTCTACATTGAAAAGTAAAATCAGTTTGCAAGGAAATCCTCAAGCCATCTCAAGAAGACTTTCAACCTTATTCAAAGAATCTATACATTGAGGAGGTAATGTCTGACATCAAAGATTCTTGATATTGAAGACATTGTTGGAAGACACATCATTAAGAACCACCCAACACTATTGAAGACATCTTCATTCTGAAGTAATCCTTGATCATCAAGGATCCAAGATCATCTATTTTGAAATCAATCTAAGAGGAAGTTCCTGTCATCATCTTCATCATTATCAACAAGGAAGATGATAGAAGAAGAAAAGCATCTACTCAAGTAAGTGTCTTTATGAATTCATATGAATCTATCAAATTGTATTCTTTGCAAAGAAAGCAACAAACTAGTTATGGTTTCAAACTTTCCTGCATGGAAGAAAAGCACTATGAAGTCATGCCAAAATACATAAAGGGAGATATAAGAGCCCAAAGGATTCTTACAGAATCCATAAAATACTCTCTCATCTACGATCTATCAAATTTAGAATCATCAAAAGGAATATATGAGACATTGGTAGAGATATTCTCTGTGAGTACTGTAGGAGAAGCAATCTCTCTGAGATCAATTGCAGGAACTGGGAGAAGTAATGTCTAACGCTGAGATGACTATAGTGGTGTTGAATTATTTACTAGAATAATGATGAAACATGAGTTAAAGTTTATACGGGAAGTTTTATCACTCATTTAGTTGTAAAACTTTCATTGATAGGGTCATGCAGGTAATTCACCAAATTTATGAGGTCTCCTAAGTCATTTTTTGAGATTTGTGAATTTTTTTGCTTTTTTATGAAGTCTACCCTAACTTTAAAGCTCACCTCCATCCATGCCACTTCAGTCAAATCAATCTCACATCATATCAGATGTCATTCCCATGCATTTAATCTCAAAAATTCACACCTGTTAGTTTTTCAGAATTTCATAGCGAATTAAAAAAGAAAGCAACAGATTTCACTACGAAACTGCCTAACGGTTCCATAGCGAATTTGTCAGCAACCAAACTATCTTTGCTACTAAAATGCGTTTTTCTAGCCAAATTTTTTAGAGCACTTTGAGTTGTCAGTTTATGATAAGATAAGTAAAGGTTTAGGTATTTCAAGGTCATTATGATAAGTTTCAAATGTGCATAGTCGTATTTGTTGTAATCATGATTTTGGTTCCATGTGTTATTATTAAAACTTGAGTTCTCAATTAACCTTTTTAAACCTTACCCCAAACCTTCCTTTTTTCATATTACTATTTATCCTTCCATGTGAATCAATTCTTGGAGAGTTGCTTCATCACTCCAAGAAAGTTGTTGTCGAATTAAATTCTACAGGTGTCACCAACAAGTGAGGCAACGAAGACTATAAAAACATCCATGGCTACCAAAATGAAAACAAACAAGGGTGGCCATTGTCTCAAGTATGAACCCATGAATTTGAAATTACCTAATGAAGAACCTACTGCTATGGAATTTTTCAGGAGGATGGGTTGCCTACAATTCTGCCAGAAGTTGTAGGATTTCCATGCACAGGTTTCAAATGACTTTGCCACTAATTTTATAGGGAAAACATCAAAGGTTTGGATTTTTAATCTCACAGTAACACCAGAGAGAATATCACAAGCTATAGGAATCCCTAGAGGTGGTGAAGAATGGTTTAAAGGCACAAAATTTACAATGCAAGGTTGTGAGGAGTTTCTGAAGCAAGAGCATAGAGGAGTTGATTTGAATAATGGCATTACCAAGAGTTATATTGAGGAAAATTATTAAAATTTGATGTTGGTGTTATAAAAATATTTCACTTGCGAGGGAAGATTCCACATGGTTTACTCTTACCACATCATACTCCTTCTGAACTTTGTAGGTAAGAAATCACTTAACTTAACTTTCTTTTTATACAGGAGTTTGGGGATGTTAGATAGAGTTCAAGTTAAATCATAAGGCAATGAGACATATTTGTTTCACCGTGGTTTGATAAAGTTTTTAGTGTTGGAAGAATTGAGAAGGTTAAATATAGATTGGACTTATTTTCTATTTATGAGTGGGTATGAAATAGATGTAGTCACTCCAAAGAAAAATTAAAACCCAAAACCACTACATCACTAGTTGTAATAGAATAAGTTGAATAATATTGCACCAAATTGCTACTCTGTAATTTTTTTTAGTTTTAGTAATATACAATGACATTTTACTTCCAGACCTCAGATTTGAATGAGGTGTTCAATATTTTGTCTGCTTTATAACTTTCATTTTTAATCATCTGCAGTGAATTTTATCTCTAATTACTTAGAACTCATGGTGCCATGCTCTGAATTCCTTTAGAGGTTAATTTTTTGTGTTTTTCCTATGTTGTATGAATGTTCCATATGTTATTGAAACCTCTATTTTCCTCAACTTCCATAAGAACTACTATCATTGAGTTTACTGATGTTGACCCCATAGCCCAATGGTAGCAAGCCTTTCATTTTTCAACATGCAATCAATCAAAAACAAGTTATAGTTCATAGAGTTAGCCATCTAATAGTATTTCCATTGAAAATCATAGATCCCCTTGGAGAGAGCCCTCTCAAATTGACGAGGCTAATCTTCAGTTAGAAGTGGTTTGAAAGAGTTACATTAAATTGATTGATGAGAAACCTATCAGGATCAATTTGGTGATAACCAAAAGAAAGAAGCCACGCCATTCCATGATTTATGGTATCTATGTAAAATAGAGGAAACAAGAATTGAAAGCCAAAGATGATATAGGATCAAGTGAAGGGAATCTATCCTTTGCATTGATATCTAGGAAGAAAGGAAGATTTGGTAAATTTGGTATGATGCCTTGGATGTAATGAACTTGGGCATTGTAAATGATATTTTCCCAAATTTAGAAAGGAAAAGAGGAAAAAGGAAGAAGCCCATGTACTAGAAATGAGGGAAGAACTTGATGCAAAGAAATATAATAAAGAAGAAGTGATGGATCTCCATTATGATTGAGATCATCTTCTCCTTTAACTGATTTCTATTGGTTTTATGATAGGAAGCAGTGTAGCATCTTGATAAAAGAATGGTAGGAGTTCTTGGTAAAACAACTCCTGGAAAAACTCTCTGATAACAATACTGATGGAAGGGAGTCATCAAGATCAAGGGTCATCATGAAAAGATAATTGTGGGATGTGATGACATATTGATGGATTATGCCAAGGGAATGGAGCTCTTCATTCTAAATAAATTTCTATAGGATGACTCAAGGAGAAAGGTATGAGGTATATATATGCTGACACTAGATTTTGTGAAGTCATTTCATATGGTTGCAGGTAATGGACTTCTATATTTAGAAGTATGATATATGAAGGAGGATCTATTGGTGCACTGACAGATGAAATCAGCATAATATATCCTCATGGAATATGAGGTGGTTGTATATGAATAATGAACTAGAAAATTTGTAAGTTCCTGGGAATGAAGAATGTGCAGAAAGGAAGAGATCATGAAATGAAACCATGTCAGGAGGCAGTTATCATCTAGAATCCAAGAATATGTGTCTAGGATATCACTTGGGAATATATGTAGGCTCAGATAGAACTATGGTAAAGAAGAAGACCGTTAACAAAACATATCATTAGGAGATGTGTCAATCTGAATAAAGGATTTCGATGCCCATGGGAACATGTCATGGTGAAATATCATCACTGAGGTAAATTTTGTTTTAAAATTTCAAATTTATATAGGTAAATGGTCACTTTCAAACTAAAGAATCAAATGCTAGATGATTACCCAATCCTTTATTCTGTCTTCGAGGTGAAGACCAGAATTATGTGTCTATCCATTCTCTCCACATGGCCTTCACTAATACTTACGGTTGTTAGTCCTGGTCTAGTGCATGACACATATATTAGAGAATCACATTTGCCACTCCCTTCTTAACTCAGGAAGGACATACTACAAGTTTATTCCAACTAAGAGACTTACCACCAAGCTCCCTCTCAACTAGGGTCTTGGAGAAGTAATAGTGAGACATTTGGATGCTCATGAATAATTCCTCCCCTCGATGTCATGGATTTTGATATTGAGGAATCTTCAACCTTTGGCTTCATAGGGAAAAAATCATCTATCAATTTTAGTCACAAGTCATGTCAACCATCAGAAATTGATTCATCAGTCCTTCTCATCTGGTCCACTGTTATGCCATGTTGCTTTCCTTCGAATCATCTCCAAGGATACTCTTTGAGAATGAGATAGGGCATTCAATATAAGAGTAGTCGATGACTGATATTATTTTAGGGATGGCTACCCAAGAGAAGAATAGTCCAAGAAGGTCATACTCTGGGAACACCTTGATGGAGTATGTACCTTGGAGAGACAATGACTATGGTGTTTGGAATTCATGTGTCTCGCCAAAATTGTAGCCTATTGTCTCAGTGAGAGATGGGGCTATTAGTCAAGGCCTTGCACTAGGACAACACTGATTGATATGATGATATACATATGTGGTTACCAATTCAATTATTCTTATGAGATTCTTCAGTTTGAAAGTGACCATTTACCTGTATGAATACCTCCCTAGTTAAGAGGGAGTGTTGAAAAGTGTAACTAGGATCGATCTTCGTATTGAATATGTAATTGTGGATTTATGTAAAGAACAAGACAAAGATAATAAAATGTGTTTTGTACTTGTTTCATGGTTTCATGAGAAATCTTTAATTATAGGTTAATAAACTTCTTCTTGATGTCCATCTAGGGTTTTGTCTTCTAGATTTAATAAAATGTGTTTTGTACTTGTTTCATGGTTTCATGAGCAAGATTTAATTATAGGTTAATAGAATTCTTCTTGATGTCCATCTAAGGTTTTGTCTTTTAGATTTAAATGTAATTAAGTGTCATGTATATATGAAGGATATAGTCTAATAAATGCTCCATGAAATAGTCAAAGAAACTCTGAATGAATGGCCTAATTCAACCCTCCATCAACCTTTAAAGTTCAACTATTATGGTGTGTTAAAATTCGGCCTTCTAACAACTGAGAAGTCACCCTACTAGTTCACTATATAGTCAGCCTGAAGACTAGACAAGTGCACTATATATAGAACACCTCTAAGGTTCATTTGTGAAAAAAAATTACGTGATATCTCAGTGATTTAGTGTGGATTGTTGGACAAGTTTTTCAGCAACATGCATTCTTGCGTGATACATGTTACAATTGACCGAAACAGGAGTGTGGGTCTTTTTCAAGAAGAAAAAATTGGATCATTGAGAGATCACAATGACATAAATAAAGGTTTGTTGATATTAATAGATGTGGATCTGTTTTCGGAATTTCATGGGTACAAGTGCGGATAAGGCTTTGGGAACCAATCCATCATAAAATAATGCGGATTCTTCTGAAACATAAGTGGATTTCTGAAGTGCAAACTTCATGGGGCATTGAAGTGTGAATTAAAGAGTGGAATGAAATAAAAATTGAAATATGAATTTCATGAATTAGTATAGAGCACATAAAGTGTGTATTTTCTGTGAACATGAACATGATCTATATATCACTGCAATATGTATCAGATGGTTATAAGAAACTGAAGTACAGTCAAGCCTGAGAATAGAAGGAAGGTAAATCATAGATTTACCTTCCTATATTTATTGTTTAAAATTATAGTAATATATCTCATAGAATAGAAAGGAAGAAGAGATTTTTTGATCGGCGAATATTCAAGGAAGATAAAGTTAGAGATCGATTTCTATAATATTTGTGAAGATCAGTGAAAGTCAGAGCAAAAATGAGTGATCAACATTAGAGGTAGATAAAGAAGTTGTGACAAGGTCTTGGAGGCATTCATAGGTCAAGGGTATGAGTCTTTGTCGTGGTAATTTTTATTTGAAGATCTATAAGAATAATTCCTTAGAAGGTTTCCTCTCCAAGAGGTAGAGGCTTTTCCCTAGCTCGAGGAGCCTAACTTTATGTCTCTTGTATTTTTGGTAATTGACTTGATGATAGACTAAATAAGCTAACGGAGAAAATACATAAGTAACTTTAGTAAGCACATAAGTAATTATCAAGAAGAGAATTTGAATTAATCAGCAACCCTCCAAATTCTCAACATGGAGGACTAGTGGATCCAGTGGAATTGCTTCATACAAAAGTCGGGCCAAAGCATGTAGGAGTACACCACGTAATTTAGAAATATGGCTATAATGTTGGGTATCTATCCAAATAACCCAGATGTACTCCTCAAGTATTTTAGGCGTCTACACTGCCATCTTCGAGAGAAAGTGATGTTGTTCACCTCAAGTATTTTAGGGGTCTACATTGCCATCTTTGAGAGAAAGTGATTTTTTTCAAGACAAAATCGATGGATGAGGCTTGTTTTTAGGTGCAATACCTGGAAAATATAGGCCTACAGAGAGAAAAATCAAGTGGGTCGAAGAAGAATGAGAAACAAGATGTTTCTAAGGAGGGGAAGAAGAAGAAAAAATGGGGAAAATATAAAAGGATGGAAGCCATAACGCACCAGTGGAAAGATAACAACAACCATTGCAACCAGTGCAACATTGATGGCCATTCAGAGGAGAAGTGTTGGAAGTTGCATCCATAGCTAAATTGAAGAACAAGAAGAATCCTATGGTCACAGATTCAAGTAACCAAGTTTAAATCAGCTATGACATGGATAAGAAGTTCATATGTACATAATTTCATAAGGAGGTGAATCTTAGTAGCATTCAATAGCAGGAAGAGAAAGAAATGACCAAACTCACCCATGTAAAGATACAGGTCAAGAAGATAAATATTGATGCTTTGTTTGGCTTAAAATCACATCTGAATCTCATTGCAACAGATCTAGTCAAGAATTTGGGGTTGGAATTTTATGATCATACAAATCCATATCCATTGGGATGGGTAAACAAGGATGTAGAGGTGAAGGTAACAAAACAATGTGAAATTATATTTTCTATAAATGTTCATTTTATTGATGAAGTGGACCTAGATGTGGTTCCCCTTGATGTATGTGGAGTTGTTTTTGGGATTCCATAGATGTATACACGTGATGCAATATTCATGAGGAGTCTAATTAGTATTGGTTTGTGAAGGATGGGAAAGCATTCATCATCAACATTGTTATTAAACCATCTCTAAAAATAGAAGAAATGCCTTAGAAATAAGCCACTTCGAGGGGGGAACCTCCTTTAACTTACATAAATGAACAATTATTGGGTGATTCAAATTAAAAAACCTCCTTTCTATATATAGGAGTCCATGGGGTCACAATATAATCCTAGCCGACCTAACAATAATAATGTAAGGGAACAACAATAGCAATATTGGGGTTTTATGGGGAACAATAATAACAATATGGGGGTTACATGGGTACAAAAATAACAATAATGGGGCTACACTAACAAAAATAAGGGACTACACTAGTAATATAGGGACCTAACATGCCCCTCTCCTTCAAATACGTGTTGTCCTCAATGCTTGAGTAGCTCTAGATGCTTCTGTATATAATTCACATCCTCCCATGTAGAATCTTCAGTGGGTAAGTTCTTCCACTTTATGAGATACTCTGAAAATGAATGCTTTTGTAGCTATCGAGTTCTTGTTTCACTGAATACTTCATGTTCCAATATGACTTTTCCTTATGAAGTTCTAGCAATATTGTTTGAATTGGAATTTTTCCACTTATAACCTTCTTAAAGCATGAAACATGGAAAAATGGATGCAGTTGAGAAGAAGTAGGAAGCTCCAATTTGTATGCCATATTACCAATATTTTACAACACCTTGTAAGTACCATAGTAATTTGGAGATAATTTATTATCCTTCTTATCTTGCTTGAGGGACATTTTTTTGTATGGTTGTAGCCATAAAAATTCCTAGTCTCCTACATCAAAACTTCTCTTGTTACGATGTTGATCTACATGTTGTTTCATTAGATTTTGTGTCAAATTTAGGTTATCCTTTAAGAGTTGGAGAACTTGTTGTTGATGCTCGATGTGATATTCCACTGCTTTAACCTTAGAATTTTATCTTAAATATGATGTGATGGACCGTGTATTATATCAATAAAGTGCCATAAATGGGGTAATTTTTGTTGCAGTATGGAAGGAACTGTTATACCACCATTTAGCCAAAGGTAACCACTTCACCCATTGTGTTTGATATCCTTCCAAAATTTTGTTCACTATCTCAATTTTCCCATCGGATTGAGGATGGTAAGATGATCTATGAGCTATTTGAGTACCCAAACAAGAAAATAGTTCTGTCTAAAAATTTCCAGTAAAAATGGGATCTCTGTCACTCATAATAATCTTTGGGTTTCCATGTAGCTTTTGAATTGTTTCCATAAATGAAGTAGCAATTGTACTTGCTTTAAATAGATGAGATAATGCACAAAAGTGTGCATACTTGGTAATTCTATCAAGTACCACCATGATGACATTCTTTCCTTCAGACTTAGGTAAAATTATGATAAAATCCATTGAAATATCCTCCCAATGTTGACTTGGAATGTATAAAGGTTGTAGAAGACATGGGGTCTTAATTGTCTCAACTTTATTTTGCTGGAAAAACAAACATTCGACCACAAAATTTTGAATATTAGATTTAAGGCCATCCAAAAAAAATTGCTTCTTCACCCTGTGGTAAGTTTTTAAAAATCCCTAGTGTCCTCCTAAGGGAGAAGTGTGCAATTACAAAAGAATCTTTTGTTCTATGTAATGTTCCAAAATTTTGTGGAACATTAAAAACCTTTTTTTTCTTTAGGAGAAGAATAAAAGAGTAGGGAAACCCATTGATAATAAAAATATGAATAAGTAACCCTTTTAATGTGAAAAGGGGTCAATAAATAACTAGATTTCACACCCCATGTGTGGAAAGAGACAAATTGCAGGTGGATAATTCTAAAAGAGGCCAATTTGACTGTGCAGATAGAGAAGATAAGATTCCCTTGTTAGGCCAGCACAGTTTGCATGAGGAGGAGATCATTCTAGAGAGGAAACCCTAGGGTGTGGGGCCCATGGAAAATCATCTTTCATTGTCTAAAAGGATAATGAATCAGATATTCTCATTCATGCTTTTGATTATCGTTTCGCTTGTCTTCCCAGACAAGAGCATTCTCTAGCTGTTTAGCTGAGATGCAGTGCTGCTAGCACTGGGTGTTCCCAGGCAGGGATCCCATCTCTTCCATTGAGTAGCTCTTGGAAGAGCTTGTTATTAATATTCGCCATATTTTGGCTTGAGGCCAAAGCATTCCATTCAACTCTAGCGCAGTCTCCATTGGTGGTTGAGTTGTGTAGCTGGATGTTGCAGGGGAGGGTTTCTCAACACCACTTCTGGCACTGTATTTTAGAGGAGGGAGTCTCCATTCCTTTGGGAGATCAGTGAGGGAGTTTCTGATCTTCATTCTGTTGGGAAACCAGCTCCAAAAAGAGAAGAAAAGAGATATCAATGCCTTAGAAATAAGCCACTTCGAGGGGGCAACCTCCAATACATTATATGAATGAACAATTCTTGGATGATCCAATTTACAAAACCTCCTTTCTATATATAGGAGTCCATGGGGCCATAATGTAATCCTAGTGGGCCACAATGTAATCCTAGCTGACCTAACATTAATAATTTAAGGGCACAATAATAATAAAATGGGGGTTACAAGGGTACAATAATAACAATAAGGGGGGTTAGAATAACATAATAAGGGACTACACTATTAATATAGGGGCTTAACATGCCCCTCTCCTTCAAACAAGTGTTGTCCTCAACGCTTGATTATTTCTTGATGCTTCTGTATAAAATTCTCATCGTCCCATGTGGAATATTCTATAGGAAAGTTCTTCCACTTGCTGAGATAATTTGAAATTGATTGTACTTGTCGAGTTCTTGTTTCTGTGACTGCTTCAGAACTTCTTTCGATGTGATATTGATCTTCCAGTTGTTTCATTTGATTTTGCACCAAAGTTAGGTTATCCTTTGAGAGTTGGAGAACTTGTTGTTGATGCTCATTGTGATATTCCACTACTTTATCATCCATAATAGATTTTATTTGATCCTTCAAACCATCCAAATTAGCCTCCATTTTTTCTTTTAAACCATCTATGTCATCTTTGGTTGCTCTTCGTAAGATCGAAATTTGTTGCACTTGGTACCATAATTTTGATATCTCATATTGCAATTCTTCCTCCTCATGCATCATAGTATAGATTTTTGAGGGCTTAATGGGTATGAAATTATTTTTTTGAGGCATAATAGAACCCATTACTGACAAAAATTCTTCAATATGCCCTTGGAATAAATTCAACTTGATTCTTCAAATGTACTTATGAAATCTTGGAAAAACAATACACCTTTTTTGCCTTCTTGAGTGAGCTCGATATTGAAATTGGATTATCTCTGTGATTGTCGCTCTTTATTTGAAATTTAGCATCAAGTAGCCTTGAATTTTCTTTAATGCTGAAACCGACCCGATTTGGATTCTCCAAGACAAAGTTGTGTCCAATCTCCCACAATGACCTAATTCTGGACTGGTTCAGTAGAGCGAACTTGTACGACTTGCCACGTGTCACTGTTTTGTCCTTTGTCTTTGAAATTGATAGCCCAGAAACTTCAGTCTGTGTACTTGCGACCACTTTTTACGGCACTTCAATCCAATGCCCAGAGAGAGAGTTATTGAATTTTTCCCACGATCACCTCTTTGAGATGCAATTCAGGAGCCTGCAAAAGCACTACCTTCCACAGATCATATCTCCAAAAATATTGCGAACCAAGCTCTGAAATTTTTTGACAAATTTCCTCAGGATTTCAGCTTCGCACCATATGAATTTCAGATTCTGAACCTTCGTAGAAACAGCTTTATAGCGAAAATGCCACGATGACCTATTTAGGAGCTTGAAAAAAGACCTGACTTCCACAGATGATATCTCCGCAAATATTGCGAACCAAGGTCTGAAATTTTTAGACAAGCTTCCTCAGGATTTCGGCTTCGCACCCTAAAAATTTCCGCTTCTGAAACTTCTTAGAAAAAAAGTTATAGCGAAAATGCCACGATGACCTGTTTGGAGCAGCGAAACCCTAGAATCCAAAGCTCTGATACCAAATGTTGTGTAACCAACTCAAAAAGAGAAGAAAAGAGACACTGGCCGTTTTGTAGCCAAGCCATCAAGGGGGCAACCTCCAACACATTACATGAATGAAAATTTTTGTATGATCCAATCTAAAACCTCCTTCTATATATAGGAGTCCATGGGGCCACAATATAATCCTAGTGGGCCACAATGTAATCCTAGCCGACCTAACATTAATAATTTAAGGGCACAATAATAATAAAATGGGGGTTACAAGGGTACAATAATAACAATAAGGGGGGTTAGAATAACACAATAAGGGACTACACTATTAATATAGGGGCTTAACACATTCCATCATCTTTGGCGTTAGGCCAATCACTTCCATTAGCAGAAGGGCATCCCTCTTCCTTGACTGTGCAGTTCATAGAGAGCATTTGCAATGAGGGTTGCAACATTTCAGTGGGTGATGAGATCTTCAATGAAAGGATCAGCCTTTCATCTAGAATATTGAATAAAGGAGTTGTTTCATCAAAGGCATCACATTCAGCAAGCTCCTTTTATTGCTAGTTTATATTGAGTTGCAGCAGCTGCCCAACAACTCCGACATTTTGGGTAAAATGCCATTTTGTCTAGTTTTCATCCAATCCTTTTAGAGGATTGTTATGTTGTATTTTCAGGGGTTGAAGCCTTGCTACCCCTTCTTATTTGAGCTTACATTTCTATATCATTCATGTTTATGTATTTACTACTGCAGTACCTCCCATAGACTGCACAGTCTTAGTAGGAATAGAATATGTGAGCAGTGTTTTCTCCATTATTATGTACATTGTATCCTTGATATTCTTTGGCTTGCTTTAAGTAAGGGACTCCTGAAGAGTTTTTCTACATTTTCTGCTGCACATATATTTATAGATTGATTTCATCTTCATGTGACATGGCTCATTAGAAATAACGCAATCATTTCCTTGTTGGGAAAAGTATTGTTGCAGCCCTCTTCATTGGTCCCTTTTCTGAAGATAACAGGTGAAGGAGGCTTGTCTCAATCTCCTAGAAGGATTTGTTTTGAGTCCACTTCAGTATTTCAGCTCCAAATAGATATATTTGAAGGATCCCAGACCAAAGATCAAATCCTGCTGCCTCCACTTCTGGAAAATGAATTTTCCAAGCTTGGGTTGCTAGCCATTCCTACTAGGGTATTTCACATATCTGCAGATAGAGTATGCAAAGGGCTAGAAATCCTCCCGATATCACCCTTATTTATAAGGTGATATATCCGGTAAATGCCCTTGCAGTCCATCTCTGGCACAGACTTGTGATATTTCTGAAAAAGGAATATTACAGTGGTATCAGAGCATCTTTCTTGGCTCAACCTGTGGCCTTAAAAGCCCAAGAAAGAGAACAGAATATGAAAGGGATGAGATTGATCTCATCCATTTGTGAGAAGAAGAAGAGCCTCCCTAAGGAGGAAGAGCAAATAGAAAAGGAAGACCCCTGGACTTCCTATTATCATCTAGGAGGAAATAAAGAGTTGAGCAGGAGAGAGACTCCATCTCTTGGAAGAAAGGAGAAGAAAATACTCACAAGTATTCTTCCCAAATCCATGCAAGGCACACATGAAGATTTCTGGAAGGATAGGAGGGAGATTGATGGAGAATCTCAAAGAGGGTTCAAAACTAAATGAAGCCCTAGATTTTCACATGGTGAGGGTAAGCATGCAGCCACACACCATGATGAACAGTGCAGTCAAAGGCCCAACATTCCTATGAGGGAGATGGAAGAAGGAGGAAAGGTGACTAAGGAGGAAGCCCTTAGTGATTTCTTGAAGGAGGATGAGTCTCACACTCATGGATTCAAAAATCAGCCCACTTTTTCTGAGTTTTGCAAGAGCAAGGTGAAGGGGAAGGAGCAGCAAGATAAATTTCATCTATCTACTTTTTGAAGTTCAACTTCATATTCAGCCAAATATTGGGTGGAGGAGCCAAACACCTACCAGCAGCACCACCATATTTCAGAAGAAGGAAGCATCAAGGTTGCAGCGCTGCATTTGAGAGGTAAGGCTCATGCATGGTGGAAACTTGAGACCATTTCTTTTGAGAATGTTAAAGCCTCATCTTATGTGAATTTCACTAAGTAATTGGTGAAAGGATTTGATCAGAACATTCTTGGAACTAATTAGATGGAGTTAACCCAAGGGACTCAAACAAAACCCTTGCATAGAAACGTAGTACCACCTCAAGAAACCATGGGAGAAGCCGAAAACTTGCATCAAGCCTTGTTGGAGGCCAAACTTTCATCCCACACCTTTGAGAAACAAAACAAAGGACTCTCTCTTTCAAAGGTGGATCAGATTATTGGGGTGTTTCCCAACTTTATTGCAGAGACAGAGGGCAACAACACTGCCAAATATAGAGATCATCCAGTACCTCATGCAGAGGAAGAAGGAGCTAATGTTCCAAGAAGAGAGATTCTTGTGTCTTTGCAAGAAGGTCCCAAAGATCTCATGCATGGAGATCAAGGCACATTTCATGATTCACATGTGCCATTACATAGGAGGTGTAAAACCATGAAGACTCAAGGAGAAGATAGAGAAGAGACCCAGCATCATGCGATGGGGAGGGCCCATCTCTATCCATTTTTGGAGGTCATTACACCTAGGAAGGTGATTGAGATGTGCAGTGGAAGCATGGACAGGGTTTTTCATCCATATATACAATCATCTTCAAATGATAATGTCTCATTGAGTGGAGACATCACACCAAGGAGGCCACTGGTTCAGAAGAGGAGGATGGATGCTTCAGACAGTGAAGCATCAATCACTGATTTCAGTAGTGTGGAGGCCTTGGGACAACTTGTTACATCACTCGGGGTTTTGGGTAAAACCAAAGTAGAGGGTAGCATTCCCTCACTATCATTATTACCCACTCTCCTTTCAGTACCTGCACTATGGCAGGGGAAACAAGGGAGGGACAACAGCCTTCCCACGTGTACAGTTGGCATGGGATCAGGATATGCACACCACTCTTTGGAGGAGTGGGCACAGTCATTTCTTTTCCTTGGGAGGAAGAGGAGAGATTCATCAATGAGTTTCTCCCTTTGCATGAGCAAAAAACATGGTAAGGACATTGTTCATTTATATGATTTACATGTTGATTCCTTAACCATGTACATGTAGGATGTTGCTCCAAGGAGGAGCATTCTTTGTCAAAAGCTCCTTGGTCTACTTGGGGCCAAGAGCATAGTTGATGATCATCCCCTTGATGGGCTTGGGGGAGATTTTTATTTTGGAGGGCATTCTCCTCATGTCTCATACACCATTCATCTCCTCCAAATACATGAGGTGAATGTAGCAGCAAACCGGTGGTTGAATAACCACATCTTTTGTCATTCTCTCTTGCAGTTTGTGCCCAAACTGCGCTGCTTGCATAGAAGGGTTCCATGTCCCATTCACTTGCTATATATGGCAGCCAGCATGAATCTTACTTTGGCTCTCTATGCTGCTATAGATCATACTATTTTTGGGAGCATGATTGGGAGAAGGGAACATGGGATGGATGTGTCCATTGGGGGAGAATATCCCCATACTTTTTGCAGGGCATGCTCTAAGGGGAGCATGAGAGATGATGTGGCCACCATATTTTAGAACTCACTCCTTCTTGAGGTGAGCCATGGGAGTGATGGGGAGTCATATGATGGTGTTGATATCCTTCCCATCACACAAGAGAAACTTTGGGCCAACTTGATTCACAACGAAGGAGGGAAGATCCTTGGAGATCCAAACTTCATCTTGCCACTTGAGGGCAACATTTCTGTAGCCCAAGAGCAGCCTTCACTCTAAAATTTTCATAAGAGGGAAGGTAAACAGCGTGGGGTACGCTATGATGCCTGCCACTTTCATATTTTTAACCCACCTTCTTTGTTGGAGCTCAAGGTGGAAGAATATGTTTAGCAGTTGCCTTATCTGGAGGTGACTAGATTTTTGTGGATGATTTCTTGGGGATGGAGGATTCACATGAGGGGAATGTTCTTCCCAATTCATTTTGACACCATGCCTCAAGGAGACCTCTAGAAAACACCTTATTTCCTTCTTGAGTATATTCCATTGACTATTTTACATTACTTGAGAGGAGCAGTATGGAGACTGTATGTTGATACAACATCTCTTTCTTCATGACGAGTTCATCATAAGTGGATGCTATAGTTGGAGGAGGAGGACATCCTACAGTTCTATCCTTACAAGTTGCTTGAGGGCAAGCAACATTTGGGAGGGGAGGACTGTAATGTTTCAAAAAAATTTGGAACATTAAAAACTTTTGTTTTTGCTTTAGGAGAAGAATAAATGGGTAGGGAAACCCATTGATAATAAAAATCTGAATAAGGAACCCTTGTAATGTGAAAAGGGGTCAATAAATAACTAGATTTCACACCACATTTGTGGAAAGAGAAAAATTGCAGGTGGATAATTCTAGAAGAGGCCAAGTTGACTACGAAGATAGAGAAGATAAGATTCCCTTGGTGGGCCAGCGCAGTTTGCATGAGGAGGAGATCATTCTAGAGAGGAAACCCTAGGGTGTGGGGCCCATGGAAAAGCATCTTTCATTTTTTTTAAAGGAGAATGAAGCAGCTATTCTCATTCATGCTTTTGATTATCATTTCGCTTGTCTTCCCAGACAAGAGCATTCTCTGGCTGTTTAGCTGAGATGCAGTGCTGCTAGTACTGTGTGTTCCCGGGCGGGGATGCCATCTATTCCATTGAGTAGCTCTTGGAAGAGATTTTTATTCATATTCCCCATATTCTGGCTTGATGCCAAAGCATTCCATTCAGCTCCAGTGCAGTCTCCGTTGGTGGTTGAGTTGTGTAGCTGGGTGTTGCAGGTGAGGGTTTCTTAACACCACTTCCAGCACTGTATTTCAGAGGAGGGAATCTCCATTCCTTTGGGAGATCAGTGAGGGATTTTCTGATCTTCATTCCATCATCTTTGGCATCATTCCAATCACTTCCAGCAGCATAAGGGCATCCCTCTTCCTTGACTGTGCAGTTCATAGAGAGCATTTGCAGTGAGGGTTGTAGCATTTCAGTGGGTGATGAGATCTTCAATGAAAGGATCAACCTTTCATATAGAAGATTGAATAAAGGATTTGTTTCAGCAAAGGAATCTTATTCAGTAAGCTCCTTTCATTTCTAGTTTCTATTGAGTTGCAGCAGTTGCCCAGCAACTCCAGCATTTTGGGTAAAAGGCCATTTTGCCTAGTTTTCATCCAATCCTTTTAGAGGATTGTTATATTGTATTTTCAGGGGTTGAAGCCTTGCTCCCCTTTCTTATTTGAGCTTAAATTTTTGTATCATTCATTTTTATGTATTTACTACTATAGTACCTCCCATAGACTGCACAGTTTTATTAGGACTAGAATATGTGAGCAGTGTTTTCTCCATTCTTATGTACATTGTCTCCTTGAGATTCTTTGGCTTGCTTTAAGTAAGGTATTCTTCAAGAGTTTGTCTACATTTTCTGCTGCACATATATTTATAGATTTATTTCATCTTCATGTGACATGGCTCATTAGAAATAATGCAGTCATTTCCTGGTTGGGAAAAGTATTGTTGCAGCCCTCTTCATTAGGCCCTTTTCTGAAGATAACAGGTGAAGGAGGCTTGTCTCAAGCTCCTAGGAGGATTTTTTTTTAGTCCACTTCAAGATTTCAGCTCCAGATAGATATATTTGAAGGATCCCATACCAGAGATCAAATCTTGCTGCCTCCACTTCTGGAAAATGTGTTTTCTAGGCTTGGGTTGCTAGCCATTCCTACTAGGGGATTTCACATATCTATAGACAGAGTCTGCAAAGGGCCATAAAGCCTCCAGATCTTACCCTTATTTAGAAGGTGACATATCTGGTAAATTCCCCCGTAGTCCATCTCTAGCACAGACTTGTGATATTTCTGAAAAAGGATTATTAAATTTTAGTTCGGAATTCTTACAAAGATATAAACGATATTTGTACCATAAGGAATCATTTTTCCAACTAAATATATCAGATGTACTAGGATCTTGATGCAAATTTTGAATGTTTTTCCACACTTCTTCATCCTTCTTCCATTCATCCCTTTATTTGGTTATCCAATCTAGTTAAATAATAGAAATGGCACAAAGCAATTCTTCCACCTCTTCATCCTTTCTTGAGAGTGCATCTACAACAACATTTAGCTTCCCTTTTTTGTATACTATTTCAAAGTCATAACCCAACATCTTTATGACCCATTTTTGCTACTCTTCTGAAGATATTCTTTGTTCAAAAAATTATTTATGAATATCATGATCATTTTTTACCTTGAAGTGTCTTCCCATTATGTAAGTTCGCCATTTCTTTAGTGCATGTAGTATCGCCAACATTTCCTTCTAAAAGATAGCTTTCTGTAAATACTTTCGTTTGATTGGACAGCTTTCAAAAGCAATGGGTCTTCCTTCTTGCATTAAAACATCACCAATTCCATTTCCTAAGGCATCACATTCTACAATAAAGGTTTTTGTGAAGTTTGGCGTATCTAAGAACGATGTTAGGAACATTGCCTCTTTAAGATGTTCAAAGGACTTAGTTGCTTCAGGAGTCCATGGAAATGAATCTTTGTGCAATATTGTTGTTAGAGGTGCTATTATTCTCCCATAATTATTAACAAACTTGCAATAATGCCCGGTTAACCTGAGAAATCCTCACAAATTCTTTATGGTTGTGGGGAATTTCCATTCCTTAATGGCTTTAATTTTGTCAGGGTATATCTTAAAACCCTCGTGAGATACAATATGACCCAGATATTCCACCTCTTGTACTCCAAAGAAACATTTGGAGTTTTTTCATATAATTGTTTCTTCTCCAATAGTTTGAGCACCCTATCAACATGTTGAATATGATCGTTCCAAGAAGTTTTGTATATTAGTATATCATCAAAAAATACTAACAAAAATTTGAAGGGTTTGAAAATGGAATTCATCAACCCTTGAAATTTAGAAGGTGCATTGGTAAGGCCAAAAGGCATGAACAAAAATTCATAATGGTCCTCATGAATTCTAAATGTTGTTTTTGGAATATCTTCAGTCTTCATTCTAATTTGATGATATCCTGAACGAAGATCCAACTTGGTAAAATAAATTTCTCCATGTAATTCAACCACTAATTCATCAATCACATGAATAGGAAATTTATCCTTAATGGTGAGCTTATTTAGCTCCTTATAATCGGGACACATGTGCCATGATCCATCCTTCTTGTCCACCAATACTATTGGAGAAAAGAAATAACTTTGACTCGGTTGAATTATACCAACCTCTAACATTTCTGCAATCATACAATCAATTTTTTCTCTTTTGGAAATAAGGATATCTACAAGGCCTGATGTTTAGAGGAAAAATTCCTGGAATCAAATGAATAACATGATCATGATCACGAATAGGTGGGAGTCCTTTGGGAGTTTCAAACACCTTGGAATGATTTTCCAAGACTTCTTGGAGATCTGGAGATATAGATGATTTTGATGTTGGAACTTCTAGTGAGCATAATTGTGCAATTAAACCTTGTTGTTATTTATTCAAAAGTTTTTTCATGGCATTAGAGCTTATTATCTTTCTACCTCATAATTCAACTTTTCTTTCCTTCCAAATTTTTTTTTCAAGAAAAGTTCTTGAAATTAAAAGATATCATACCCAAAGATGGTAACCATTGTACTCCTTTTATAACATCAACACCTTCCATTGGAATGGAAAGAATTGGACTATTCAATACATATTCCCCCATGGTTAGCTTGATATTATGGAATTTTCTAGAGAAATTTATAGTCTCTCCATTTGCAACCATCACTTGATATTTTGGTGTTTGGTATAGGAATCAATTCAATTCCTTGGCTACCTTACAATGAATAAAATTATGGGTACTACCCGAGTCAATCAACACTATTACCTCTTTCTTATTGATATGTCATTCTATCTTGAGAGTTTGAGGAGTGGTAATACCTGCCAATGCATTAGAGGATATGGTCTGACTCATTTCTTCTTTCTCTAGGGTTGGTTCCTGGTGTATATCCTCTTCTTTTGAAGTTGAATGTTCATTTTCTTCCTCCTCTTCACAATCTATCTAAAATAATCTCTTCTCAACACACTTATGACCTTTAGTGTATTTTCTATCAAAAATATAGCAAAGCCATTTTGCTATTTTTTCTTCCAATTGTTGTGGTGTCAACCTTGTAGGTTGTGGAAGTCTAGAAGTAGCCACACTTCCATATTTATAGATGTGAGGGATAGGCTTCCTTTTCGCCATAATTTTACTTCCAATTTTTCTTGCCAACCTAAATGCTTTCTCCAATGAATCAGGTTCCCAAAGGCAAACCTCATGTTGGATGTTATCCTTTAAAGTCCCTATGAATACATAAATCCTTATTATGTAATATAAATTACCCTTATATTCAATTTTTGGAAGTCCTTAATGTGCTCCACCATTGTACCCTTTTGTTTGAGATTTATCAATTAGCTAAAGAAGTTGTTTCTCTTTGTATCTTCATAATGTGCTATCATTTCCTACGTAAAATATGACCAAGTGACAATCGTTTTACGAGAGAAAAGTCATTGATACCATACAAATGTATTTTTTTCTAAATTTAAAGTTGCAATGTGTACCTTTTGTGTGTTTTTCAAATTATGGAGATCAAAATATTGCTCCATATATAGTATCCATGTTACAGGATCCTTGCCATCAAACTTCCTCATATCCATCTTTAGAATATGGTGGATCTTACATTCAACATTAGAGTTTATGAAATCATGATTAACATTTATTTTGTTCTTGTCATGATATTTCTATACTACCTTTTCGCCATTAGGAATTATTTCCTGTATCAACTTTCTCAAACCTTCCTTCAAACCTTCCATGTCTTCCATGTTAGCTTCCATGTCATCCATCTTAGCTTCCATTCCATTCCATATTATCTTCCACGCCTTTCTTCAAACCATCCATATTAGCTTCAATGCCTTTATTCAAACCATCCATATCATCTTCCACACCTTTCTTCAAACCATCCATCTTAGCTTCCACACATTTCTTCAAAAATTCCATTTTATTTTTTGTTTCTCTTTGTGAGAGAAAAAATTGATGCACTTGCTCTTGTAATTTTGATATATCATGTTGTACTTCTTCCCCTTCATGAATCATAGTAGAGCCTTTGAGGGATTAATGGGTGTCGAATTATTTTTACGGGGAATTTTAGAACCCAATACTGATATATATGCTTGAATATGCCCTTGGAAACACTTCAAATTGATTTTTCAAACAAGACTTATGAAATTTGAAAAAAAAATACACATTTTTCTTGCTTTTGAGGAGCTCGATATTGAAACTAATGTATCTCTGTAATTTTGGATCCCTAAGAATTGATATTTGGTCATGTATTAACACTCTGAGTATTATTTGCAATGCCAATGGTCTAACCTGATTTTGATTCTTTAAGGAAAAGTTATTGTAATATTCCTAAATTAGCATGCAGCTAATGGGAATATTAATTTTTGTTTTTGACACCTAGTAGATGAATAAATGGGTAAGGAGGCCCATACATTTCTAAAATAGGAATAAAATCCCTTATGATGTGAAAAGGGATCATAATAATAGCTGGATCTTACACCCTCATGTGCGAACATGGGTAGATACATGTGGACAAGGTCAAGTTTGACCAAGTAAACAATGCTGGAATGAATGGTGGAGATCATCTATGGAGACAATGCAGTGATAGTGGGAGGAAGATTTAGGAAACCCTAATGAGTGGGACCCAAGGTAAGAAGGCTCACACTTGTTTATAAGGAGGGAAAGGCAACCATAGTAAGGCATGCTATTGATTATTGATTTTATGGTCTGCATGACTATTGTGCATTCTTTAGCTGTATAGTTGAGATTGTTGTGCTGCTTAGCACAAGGTATTCCTATTTAGGAATTCCATATCATTCCTTGAGAGGTCTCTTGGGGAAGATTTTCACTTCATTTCTCCACATTTAGGCTTAAGGCCAAGCTACCTCCTTCAGCTACAACGCAGTTTCTATTTAGAGCTGGGTTGTGTTGCAGGGCGTTGTCGTGGAGGGTTGAAAACACCACTTCCGGAGCTAGTTTTTCAGAGGAGGAAGCAGTCTTCCCTTTGGGAGACCAGTGATGAATATTCTGGAGAATATTTCACATCTTGGCACTTGGCCAACACATTTTCCATCTCCTACAGCACAGTGTCCCTCTATGACTGCGTTATTTCAGTGAGCAATTGCAGTGAGGGGTTGCAATGTTTGATTGGAGGGTGAGATCTTTAGTAATTGGATCATCCTTTCACCTAAAGAATACATTGGATGAGATTCATTCATCACATGTATAATTTAAAACCATCTTCATCCAGTTCTTGAGTTGTAGCTGTTATTCAGCCCTAGGGCCACACTCCGGCATTTCTGCTTTTTTTCATATTTCAAGAAATCCTTTTTGGATTGTCTTGAAATTGTGTTTGGGAGTTTAGATCTTCACTCTCAGCATTGTATGAGCCATATATTTAAAGATATATCATATTTTACATTTCCAGTAGTAGTGCACCATCTAAGACTGCGCTGTACTTGTCCATGAGCATTCTACTATGTAGCAACATTTAATTTTTGGCATATGTGTTCATGGGAGGCTTGCTTGCCTTGATTATTTGAGTGGTGCCCACTTCTATTATACATATTTGTTACTGATTTACATAATAAAATGGGTCCATGGTTTTCATACATTTTGTTGTAATGTTATTCACTGTTATTTCTAGTTTTATCTTCATATATTTTTGTTTCCATTCGTAAATGTCAACATAGTATTTCGTAGCATAATCTTCGTTCAACCTTGTGATCTCACCATTATGCCATCATAAGAATAAGAAGACAAAGAGGAAGATCAAAATGATGGAGACAATGAGTTTTGTCTCATCTATTTTCGCATCTAAAGTGGCCTCACCACATGAGTGTCAAGCACAGAAGAGGAGAAAGAAGCAGTGGGACGATCCCCTTTCCTTTTGAAAGAGGAGAAAAAGTTCAGGAACATATAGGACACTTGGATCAAGAGATTCTAAGTGAATACCTTGCAGAGTACAAATCTCAAACTAGAGCTTTCAAAGAGACTCTAGCCTTCCCATAGTTCATTCATCTGGAGGAAGAGAGGAGAGCTTGCATCAAGGGGAGAATCAAGGGAAATAGGTTTCTATTGTTTACTTTTGATGGGTCATCTACAGCAAGAGCTTGGGCAAGGAAACTAGATGCATTCTTCCTACTACACCCAGTTGTATAAAGAGAGGTTGTAGAGATTGCAGCGTTGCACCTTGAGGGTGAAGAAAACATTTGGTGGTTCAACCATTTGAGTCATGCAAGAGTGACTACTTTTGAAAAATGTACTCAAAGATTGATAAAAAAATTTGGCAAGGAAAAATCAAAGGAGGAGGAGTCCTCACCACCACTTGAGGAGACTTGTACCAACGCTGATACAACTATGGAGGAGCAGCCAGCAACACTAGTAGTTGGAGGAACCATCACATTGGAGGAAGGAACTCTTGAAACCATACAATATATTCCCAAGTTTCACCAAGGTATGCCTAAGTTTCCATTTCCTATTGTTTCAACAAATCTTATGGAGGGTTGTATACCATTGCATGACTAAGGGTCAACACATACTGCTAATTTGGAGCAACATAATTGCACTACGCTGTGCAACCATGAATTGTTCAATGAAGGGATGAACCATCATCCTAATGTGCCATTGTTGAGCTGCACACAACACTTGAGGTCGGGGTGTGTATTTTTGAAGGATAGGATGAACTTTTTTCTAAACAATCCTAGGCAGAACTCTATGCTCATCTGACGCATGAGACAGAAAATAAACCATTGAGGAGATTAAAAGCACTGTCATTAAGTAGCAGTGAGAATGTTTTTCCTCCAACACACTTGGATATTAATGGATTCAAGATGGTAATGGGAGTGAGATATTCTCTAGGAGATCTCCAAGAGGTTTCATTTCAACATCCCAAGAAATGAAAAGGTAAAAATCTGATTTGGGAGAATGGTAGTCTTCATTGGAGGAGTACCAAGATGGAGCATGGTGGGAGGTACCCACATTTGGATTAATGGATGTGGATGGTGAGAAAGAGGTTGGTGAGTCACCTACATATCCATGACAGTGGGAAGTAGGAGGCTTGGCTGCGTTGGCTACTCTTGAAAGATTTCGGCCATCATATGACATATCCTCTTTTAAAGGGTATGTGGGAGGAGGAAACTTGGCAGGGCACTTGCATCATATGGAAGCAAGGAGTATGGATGCATTGTGTTGATATTACATTCTTCATATCAATCATTATTTTTTCAACTCATGATTGGTATGATGGAGGTGTGAGGGTGCAACAAGAGCTATTGTTGCTTTGGTTGCTCTTGGGAGGGCATGGGAAGATTTCCCCCCATGCTTTGCATGATGTTGTAGGAGTAGGTGATGGCACTATCATAGTGCAAAGGGGTTACTCCTTAGCCTTGGAAGATCTGGAGGTAATTCCACTTTGGAGGGAATCTCCCATATACAGCAGCATTATGGTAGATGACTTTGGCATGGGACATGTCAAAGAATGGAGCTATGAGATGACAGGAGCCTTATTACAAAGGCCAGCAGTGTTGTCACTTGGGAGCTTGGGTTTATTGATGGAGTGTCCCCAGGATCACTTCACATATGATGCACTTTATGGACGGAGTTTCCCCAAGATCACTTCACATATGATGCACTTTATGGACAAGGAGGAGGTGAGAGTGATGGAGTAGTGGATGGGAACATATATTACAATGATATGATCTTCTTAACTTGGATTTCCAAGCATAAGAAGGAAGATCTTCATGCATCATATGGTTCATTCCTCTTCATGGGAGTATGTCATACCACTATGGAGGACTTATTCATGGATCTATGTATTATCTTAGTTCCAGTACATGGTAAGAATTTTTTTTTTGAATTTATTGATTATCTAACATAGTATTTGCATACTCTTACCATTTCTATACAGTGCATTGCTCCACAAGAGGGCAAACCTCTCATTGGGCTCCATGGTCAATTTTGGGCCAAATTCTATGATGGAGACAACCATCTTTTGTGTGGCCTTGGGCAAGTGTTTTATTATTTTATGTGTTCATTTGATATACCAAGCCATTTACTATTCACTAGAATATGTTATGACATACACAACTAGCAATTTTTCAAGAAACAACTTGCCATGTTATTTTCTGAAACATCAATTAGGAAAACTGTGTTGTGATCACTTGGGAAACTGTTGGTACCTTTCAGCACTACATGAAACCTTCATTATTTTTCTCATTTGGATGCCATATGGTGATCATGTCCTATTCATCATATATGGGATGGTTTGGGCTAGCTTGATTTATGACATTGGAGAGAGGATCTTTGAAGATCCAATCTTCTTCTTGCCACTTGTAGGCAACATTATTGTAGCCCAAGATTAGTAGCTACTCTACACTTATCATAAGTGGAGAGAGGGACAACGTGGGGTAGGATATTTTGTCTACCATGATCAGTTATTCAACCCACCTACATTGCAGGAGCCAAAGGTGGAGGAGGATTTGCATGAGTTACCATTTTGGAGGGTGGATCATTTTGTATGGATGATAGCTTGGGGATGGAGGATCCACATGGGAATTGTTGATCATGTCAACCTCCTATTAAATTTTTGGCAAGAAATGCTCCTTAAACCTTGTGAACCCCCTTTGTTCGGCCTAAAAAATTCATTTTCCGCCTATCGTTTCCCTCTTTTATAACCGAAATACATTAAAAATAGGTGAAAACCCGGTATTCTTTATAATTGCAGGATAGCCCCCCTCATCCATCTCCCTTGACCTTTCCCTCCCACATGACCCAGCTTCGAGACCAAGAGCTAGTCTAATGAGCACTTATCTAAATAATTCATTGGGAGCGTTTTCGGCCGTTGATTCCCCGACATCCTATGGTCCCTTTTTCTTCTCCGCCCAAGGGTCCCCACACTCGCTCTATGTGCAAAACAGGTGGTTTATATCGCACCACCTTTCAGAGGTGGGCGTAATTTCTCAATTTGGAGCGATTCCATACGGTGTTTGCCACGTGTCTCTGCGTATGACTCAAAAACCACCCTTCATCGCACATTATCGTTCGATCAAAGACTCGACGCGATATGCACGTGAGCTGTCCGACTTGGGAAGCATTCGACCGACTCGCAATCACGCCACGAAGCCGCACGGTGCGTCTGCCGGGCCGAAGGCCTATGGCCCACCCCTGCCTCATCACCCTTCTCTACAAGACAGTCCACCGTCGATCTCCTCCTGAGATCGGACGGTCCAGGCTAAACCCATGCCACGCCATTGCCCATCTCCCACCATGTCACCATTCTATGTGTCATTTGTCGTATTTTCTTCCGTCTTCCTTATATTTCATTCAAAAGGTCAAATTCAAAGGTTTTTCATTTGCTGCACTCCTCTAATCTTCACCAATGCATTTATCCACCCAGTCCATTCACCATCATTCCACTGCATTTTCGTCGCCACCCCACATTCTTCTGCTATTTCATCTTGCCACGTTGCTACACAGTTATCGCCATTGCATCCATCCCCCACCCATGCATGGTTTTCCTAACGAATTTGTGGTTTTTGCAGGGTCACAGCTATGGAAAACTGCCATGATTTACAGTCTCTGTTGCTGTAATAGAGAATACATCAAAGTACCATTTTTCAAAGGCTGTAATTATGGAGAAAGGCCTGGGAAGGTGTATCGACAAGACTTCCATTAAAGAAGCAGGGTTAAAATCTGTCAAACCCTACAGAGCCATTGAAAGCACAGATTCCGCAGATGAAGACATTAATGGAGAAGCAGAGAAATATCAGTGAATGATCGAGGAATTCAAGGTTCAACATTAAATATCTTAAACCGTAATTTAGGGTTTTGAAGGCAGAGGGTACCATTCACAGAAAGCATACTCTAAATCTTTCTTTTCAGCACCATTTTTCTTTAGGAAAGGACGGAATGTCTATGTGATTTTATTCCTTCGTCGTGTTCCTGAAGAGTTTTCTACCCAGTGCATTTATTTCAGTAAGCAGACAACAGAGTACACAGAGCATTATTAAGTCATCGAACAGTATGGGCGTGCACATTTCTGCCATCTTATTTTAATTAGGCAAATTAAATGTTCATCACCTACTTCCCTTTTCGAGCTTTCTTGTTCTCCTATAAAGCTCCCAAGGAACAGATAATCTGGGGTTTCGGATTTTATCAGAAAATTATGCAGTGAAAGGATTTTTGTATACATTTTGTTGAACTCTTGTATGAAGGCTCAGAGGTCTCAGTGAGGAGGAGTTCCATCTGTTAAAGAGGATTCTGGTCTTTGGTATTTTACAGTCTGTAACTTTCTCTTATGTGTTATTTTAATAGATCATTTCATTTCATCCATCTATCTTGTATCATGTTTCTGGAATGCGAGTGGCTCACTAATTTTAGTATGGATTTATCTTAGTTGATACCCATGCTTGGATTAGTCAAGCGCTTTAAATATGGCTCAGGCATGATATTCTATTCCACTATTCATCGAAACCGTATTTCTGCTATATTAGTTTCTTTGGGAGGGTGTTTTTAAAACGCTATTATCAAGTATGGATTCTTAGATTGGTAAGACCATGCATGGTGGTATTGTGTATCTGGATATCAGCTCAATGAAAACTAATATTCTCCCAATATTTCATTCACTACATACACCTTCTGATAACTTATTTTTGTGAGGTATCTCTGAATTCGCCCTCTTTACAGTAAGATGTCTCTGAATTGTCTGTTTCTTTTATGTTGGAGTTTTGCATGTTGCCTCTGCAGTATTCCTTCCTCTGTGTCAGTTTCTGAAGGTCTTGGTCCCATTCAGATCAATATTCCTTGTTTACAAGATATTAGCATGAGAGCTTGTTATTGATAACTTCCTCTGTTATACCATATGCTCCTTGCTAATATAAGATGTCCTAGGAACTGGTCTATCACAACTCTAGGCTATCTCTAGGAACGAAAACATCTTTTTGGCGCCATTGCCGGGGATCGAAGTTAAGAAAATATAAATCCCTGGGCCTCGAAAAAATCTAATTCACTCTTCAAGTAGGTGAGTATGGAGAGTTGAGAGTTGTAGATCCCTCACCTTGGCGACTCCACATTTTTTTATTTGATAAATCTATTTGTAGTCCTGGCTCCTCGTAAGCCACACCTGAGGTCAGATACATCTTAGCCAAAGACACCTTCAGTGTCCGACCCTGAAAATATCATACATAGAATAAATTGGAGGGAAATAAAATCAGTTCACTCTGAAATCCCTGAATTATCTATAGAAAAATTCCCATCCTCTTCTTCTCAAGTGCTAGCTCCCGAATTCACTGTGGGAGATACCGATTATTACTATTCAGATAGTCCACCCCGAGGAGGTGACAGAAATAAAGATAATTTTCACCCTACTCCTGAGGTTGAAGAGGTTAAAGAAGTTACTGAAGTATCTGCTGTTAACAGACCATTATTCCCTTCAACACCTCAGGCTGCTGTTCATTATATTCCTATTGTTATTCATACCCCAATTCCTCCTCCTCCTCCTCTTACTCATCAAACTATTGCACTACCTCCACCCCCTCCAATGGAAAATGTTCCAGGCTTCTTGCTAAATAAATATGCCCCTATGGCATTACCCCAAGTGTTGAATGATATGCCATAGGATTATTTGAAGATTCTACCCCGATTCAGTGGGGAAAATGAGATTGATGCTCAAAAACATCTTGAGGTCTTCTGTGATTTTGCAGAGAATTTTAATGTGGAACATTTAGATTTGGTCTTAAGGTTGTTTGTCCAATCTCTGGATGGTGAAGCTCGAAAATGGTTTAAGACATTGGCAGGTTGTTCTATTACCACTTGGGAAATAATGGAAGATACTTTTCTCAGAAAATGGGGAGAGAAGAAGGACCATGGACATTGTCTTACTGAGTTTAATACACTCAAGAAAAGACACAATGAAGGGGTATCATAGTTTATCAAAATATTTAATAAATTGTATTTGAGTCTTCCTACTGATATGAAACCTCATCAAACTGCCGCTAGAGGTGTTTTTGTAGTAGCCTTTGATTCAGAATTTGGTTTCTCTCTTAGAGAAAGAAAGCCTGCTACGCTGGATGATGCTCAGTCGGATGCACTAGAGTTGGAAGCAAAATTTGCCTCCACTGGTAAATCAAAGGGAAAACCTGAACAAGATACTAGAAGAAGGGGCAAAGAGGAGGTATCTACCTCCTACGAAGACAGAGACTCAGCTAATGATAGAATTGAAGAAATGAGCAAAATGATTAAGAACCTTTCTGGTAAAATGGTCAAGCTTGAGTTGGAGACCAAGAATTTAGCATCCAAGAATTTCCACAATGCTCCAAACAGAGGTTACAATCCTCAGTACAGGAAACCACCCCTGCAGTTATTGCCAAGGGAACTAAAGGAGCAACAAGATCAAGTACCACACCCATTGTACTTGGAAGGTCCAGTAGATGATCCTACTGAAGACACTACGTATGGACTGGAGGATGCAAATCTTGCTTTTTCAAATAGTGATGGAGAAGAATGCCCTTTGCAAGGAAATGAAGGAGCTGAGTGCTCATTGCAAGAAGAAGAAAAGGCCAGAGACACAGAAGACGCAGAAATTGATCATTATTGTAAAAAATTTGCTGATTTCATGCAAGCATAGTTCAATAGAAGATATGATCTCAGATCTTCTAAGAAGAGGACCCATACTAAAGATAAAGAAGAGGAGCCTCCCCAGAAGGAAGCACCTACTCAGAAGGAATCAACAACGCAGAAAGTCACAGACAAAGGTAAGAGCCCTCTAAACAAACCTTTGCAGTCTAGTGATCAAATTCCTTCCTCTTCAAAAGTAGTCATTCCTCCTAATACCAATTATGTGTCAAAAGAAGTCAAACCCTCAACTAAAAATAAAGAGTTAAAAGAAGTTGTAATAGAAAAATATTCTCCTGTTTTCAGTCTGCAAAAGGAAATTGAAAAAGTCAAAATCCCAGTTCCCTTGACTGAACTATTAAAGCAACCTACATATCATTCCCAAGTCACCTCTTTTATGATCCCTCCAGAAGAAGCACTCACCCCAGATAGTCTCAACCTTCAAGAAGAAAGACCCATGGTTGTCTTTGGTCCACATGTTGAGGAATTAGATTCTTCTACTCCTCCCTTTTATGTATCTCTAGTGATTCATGACCTACTATTACATAACTTCATGCTAGATTTTGGAGCTTCCCATAATCTATTGCCTTTTTTAGTCATGGAACAACTAGAATTACAAATTACCCGTCCATACAAATACCTCTATTCATTTGATTCCAAAAGAGTTAAATGCTTGGGGACGATCAAGGATTTGGTGGTCAACTTGGCCCAAATCCCAGCAAAAATTGTGGTAATGGACATAGTGGTGGCTGACATCCCAGCTCGCTTTGGCATGTTACTGTCAAGGTCCTGGGGAACAAAAATTGGTGGGTCAATTAAGTTGGATTTAACATATGCCACTATCCCAGTTTTTGGTGGCCAAGAGAGGAGGTTGTACAGGGAAAATAGATTTTTCAAGATGGTGACTAAGGCTGGAAACTCTGTTAATTCACCAGTCTACAGTAAAGAAGGAGATTTCTCATGCTTAATGCTAGAAGAAGATCAAGATTATGCTCATGAACCATCCTTCTGCCAGATCAAGACTGAGCAGCCCTCAGAGAGTAATGAAGCAGGAATCTAGACACTTCATTTTGATGGAGCAAATTCAAGAGAAGGTAATGGAGCTGGAATACTATTGATTTCTCCTACAGGGAAGTGGGTCCCATTGTCCTTCAAGCTAGAATATGAAGCTACTAATAATGTGGCTGAATATGAAGCACTTTTGTTAGGATTGCAGACAACCAGGAACATGAATATACAAAGTTTAAAAGTTCTGGGAGATTCAGAACTAGTGGTTAGTATTGAAAATGCAACAAGATGATGGAGCTTAGTGAAATGAAGTCGCCTTCACTAAGTGGGCCCGCAGGCTATTTTTGGCGCAAAGTCTATTTTTAGACATATGGAGCATGGTCTAGGAGTTGCAGTATGCTATTCTTGGATGATTGGTCGAGTTGGTAAAAATAGATGGACCTCTATTTCTAGACATATAGGTCGAAGTCTATTTTTAGACTGCCTGTCTAAAAATAGGTCAGTCAAATATTATTAGCCCTTAATAATATTTGGACTCTAAACTTCAGTTTATTCTCTTACAACACTTCAGTTGGAGCTACGAATGTGGCTCATGCATCTGACAGAAGGAATTACGCTATTCCTTGGGTTTTGGTGAGCTCATGCATGATTGACTTCAGTTAGGACTTCAGTGGCAGAGTTTGGTGGAGTTGATGAGACAGTTGGTGGAGTTGTGTTCGGTTTAACTTAGTTGAACTAGTTGTGATTAGTTTAACTAGCTAATCAACTAGTAATGAGTGGAGTGAATTAAATATTATTTAATTCACTAATTATTAACTCATTATTCAACTCAAGAACACATCAGTTCACTACGGTGCATGGACAGTTCAGTGGAGACCAGTGGAAGAGGTAGATGAAAGGGTGAGTTTGCTATTAGTTGCGACAGCAATTGTGCATGAGATTTGCACAAGCATTGGAGGAGATTGCCCATGAGGATTGCGCAGTTGAAGCCAAGGAGATTCGAACTTGGATCTCTCATTGAACCAACTTGGATTGTGTAGTAGAGGCAGGCAATTAGTGGATGAGTTTTGAACCTGTGACTTGTTCAAAACTGAGCTAGTTTGTGTGTAACTTTTGGAGACAGTACTGAGTACTTGTGAGGAGTATTGTACTGATATTGTTACATGTTTCTCTTCTATTATAATATATAAATAGCTGGGGGTTTTCAGCTATAATATTTCCCCATTACATGTTGTGTTTATGTGCGCATGCGACTGTTTCTATTTCCGCAAATTGTTGATCAATTGTAGAAGAGGTTATGTGTTATGCATGAATTCGAATTAATGTGTGACCAGGATAATCTCAGTGGATAAATCTTCATTATTCAGCAAATTTCTACATGGTATCGGAGCGAATTGATCATCGGGATCTATTGCAGTGATTACAATATTATTTCGGTAGACAGAGTCTGTAACGGGCCAGGTAGCCTCTAGATCCATCCTTTCTCTGAAAGGTGATATATCTAGTAAATGCCCTTACAGTCGATCTCTGTGCTAGAAATAATTTGTTCTCACAGATCCAGAAGCAGTTGAGTTTTTGAGTTTGGAATTCGAATTTTGCAGCAGTTTGTTTTCTTGGTGCCAGAGTTGAAAATGTCTTTCAACGGTTTGCGACTCGAATATGCCCTTGAAGGCAGTTCGAATTATGTTGCATGGAAAGATCGGATGGAGGTAGTATTAGAAGATAATGGACTGAAGGAGTTCATAGATACGGATGTCCAAAAGCCCACTGATCCTGCTGAAGTCGAGGCTTGGCAAAAGAAGATGGCGAAATGTCGAAGGATTCTATTGGAGGGCGTAAAGGATCACATTGTATCCAGCCTGCATGGAAAATATTCTCCATATTTGATGTGGAAAGCGTTGACAGATCTATTCCAGAGTAAGAGCGACCAAAGGAAGCTGGCGCTCAAGGATAAGCTCAGAAACATTAAGATGGAGAAAGGCGACAGTATTGCCAAATACCTCACGAAGTTCACTCAATGCAGAGATGAGCTGGGAAGTGTGGGGGTGACTGTCGATGATGAGGAATTGGTGGACCTGGCTCTCCTTGGTCTTCTGAAGAGTTGGCATTCCTATCAGGACTTTTTCAATGGTCGGGAGAAGTTTCCGGGATGGGAGCGACTGTGGTCGGATCTCATGCAAGAGGAGATCAGGCGGACTACTAGGGACGGATCTTCATCAAAGGTATCTGATGAAGAAAATTGCGTTTTGGCTGCCAAAGCAAAGAAGGGGAAGAGCAAGAAGGCTTCTCAGTCTGGTGTGAAAGGCAAGAAGCAAGACATGTCCAAGGTGAAGTGTTTTCACTGTCACCAGCACGGACACTATGCCACAAATTGTCTGCAGAAGAAGAAAAATAAGAAGGCTGCTGGATCTGCAGCGGGAGAGGCATTGGCTTCTCAATTCGAACTAGATTTTTCACTGATCGCATGCTTGGTTTCAAGTGTGATGGGATCAGTATAGTTCTTGGACAGTGGTGCGTCATTTCACATGACCGGAGATCGAGATCTGTTTTCAGATCTGGAGGAGAAAGATCTTGGAGTGCACATTGAGATGGGCGATGATGGTAGATACAGTGCAACCGGTATCGGTACCATTTCCTTTGAGAGGGAGTCTGGTAAACCCTTTGTATTGAAGGAAGTTTTGCATGTTCCAGGATTGATGAAGAATTTGATCTTTTTGGCGATGTTGGAAGACAAGGGGTATGATGTGGTCTTTAGTGAAGGAAAAGCCTTCCTGCGCAGTAAGACAACTGGAGAGACCCGAAAGATAGGGGTTCGAGTCAAGAACCTTTATTAGTTGCAAGTAGATGGCTGCGCAGCAATGGCATGAAAGGCAGGAGAAGTGGTGAGCTGGGATGATGATGGCAAGCTGTGGCACGGGAGATTGGGCCACCTTCACCATGGAGCTTTGAAGATACTGCAGCAGATTTCTACTGGGCTTCTTAAGGGCACTCTTGCGCAGTCAGATCAGTGCAAGGGGTGTACCTTGGGGAAGTATGTGAAAGCCACCTTTCACGAGAAGGATAGTCACGCCATGACGATCCTTGAGAGAGTTCACACAGACGTGTGTGGTCCTTTCTCAGTTGCTTCGACAGCAAAGCACAAGTATTATGTGATCTTTGTTGATGATTTCTCTCGAAAGTGCTGGATCTTCTTCATGCCGAAGAAGAGCGATACATTCGCGAAGTTCTGTGAGTTTAAAGCACTGGTCGAGAAGGAGTCGGGGAAGAAGGTGATTTCTCTAAGGAGTGATAACGGTGGTGAATTCATCTCAGCTGAATTCAAGGAGTTCTGCAGCGCAGAAGGGATTCGGAGAGAGCTCATCGCACCCCATAACCCATAGCAGAACGGGGTGGCTGAGCGGAAGAACAGAACGATCGTGGGTGCTACACGGGCGATGTTGCATGATCAGGGCCTACCCCTTCACTTGTGGGCTGAGGCATGCAATACAGCAGTATATGTGTAGAACCATTGTCCTCACAAGGTTCTTGGCATGAGTACACCGGAGGAGGCGTTTTCTGGCAAGAGGCCTGATATTTCTCATCTGAGAATTTTTGGCTCACCTGTCTACATGCATGTGACGAAGGACGCCAGAAGGAAGCTGGATCTGACCGCAGAGGTTGGAATATTTGTGGGGTACACTGATACACCTCACAACTATCGGGTGTATTTTCCAGACAGTCGCAAGACTGTTGTGCGACGGGATATCAAATTTCAGGAGGAGAAATCCATGCAGTGTTCGCTTGAGAGGGAGCCACACTTGCATGCAGATGAGGAGCTGTTAGTTCCTAAGGAGGAGCTTCCGGATGTGGATCAGCCACAAGAGGAAGTTCATGAAGTGGAAGAAACCACTCATGCAGTGCCAACCATCAGAGGGCGCAAGCGCACTACAAAAGCTGAGCGACTGGCTCGAGATGCAGAGAAGGTTGTAGGACCACCTACAGCACAGCGCAGACAGAGACAGTCACTGGATCGGTACACTGGATACATGGCTCTTATGAGTCAATGTGTCGTGACGGAGCCATCCTCTTTTGAGGAAGCTGTGGAGGAACCCGCATGGGTAGATGCCATGATCGAAGAATATGATTCGATCATCAGAAACAGTGTATGGGAGATTGTCCCAAGACCGGAGGGGAAATCAGTGGTGGGTTCACGATGGATCTACAAAGTGAAGCAGGTGGCTGATGGGAGTGTGGAGAAGTACAAGGCGAGATTTGTCGCCCGTGGCTTCTCACAGATTGAGGGGATCGATTATGAGGAGACCTTTGCACCTGTCGCAATGTACTCTTCCATACGGATGATCCTAGCTCTCTCAGCGCAGATGGGATGGCACATCCATCAGATGGATGTGAAGAATATGTTCCTCAACGGAGTCATTGAGGAGGAGGTGTACATAGAGCAGCCTGAAGGTTTCAAGATCTTCAGCAGTGAGTCGCATGTTTTCCGACTCAAGAGAGCACTATACGGGCTGAAGCAAGCACCTCGTGCTTGGTACACACGGATAGACAGTTATTTCACCGGACTTGGATTCTCCAAGAGTGAGGCGGATCCTAACCTGTACTAGATTGTGGTGGAGGGGAAGTTGTTGATCATTGTACTGTATGTAGATGATCTGATTTTGACGGGTGATGAGCTGTTGATACTTTCATGCAAGGAGGATCTTGCTAGAGAGTTTGAGATGAAGGACTTGGGCCTCCTTCATTATTTCCTGGGATTGGAAATTTGGCAGCGCAGTGATGGACTGTTTGTTTCTCAGGGTAAGTATGCCTGGGAGATACTGGAGAAGTTCAACATGCATGGCTGCAAGCCTGTTGATACTCCTCTTCCTGGAGGTTGGAGGAAGGAGGATGCTACTTTGGCGGAGGTAGTGGATGCCACTGTTTATCGACAGTTGGTGGGGTCGCTTATGTATCTGGTCAATACACGACCCGATATATGCTATGATGTTAACCAGCTTTCGCAAGCTATGGTTAAGCCTACCAAGCTCTTCTGGAAGGCAGGCAAGCATGTATTGCGTTATCTTAGTGGCACATCGGTATATGGTCTATGGTACAGACAGGAGGATGGAGCGAAGCTTTCCGGCTTCACTGATGCAGATTGGGCAGGGAGCCCAATGGATCAAAAGAGCACATCTGGAGGAGTTTTCAGCATTGGATCGACAACAGTTTCCTGGTACAGCAGGAAGCAGAGATCCGTGGCACTCAGTTCAACAGAGGTCGAGTACATGGCAGCAAGCTTGGCTGCATGCGAGGCTATTTGGATGAGGAAGATCCTCGTCGGATTGTTCGGGTCGCATTTGGAGCCTACTGTGATTTATTGTGATAACCAGAGTTGCATTAAAATCTCGGCTAATCCAGTATTTCATGATAGATCCAAACACATCGACATCAGGTACCATCATATCAGAGATTGTGTTCAGCGGAGAATCATGTTACTTTCATATGTTCCCACGGAGGATCGGGATGCTGACATCTTGACGAAGGCGCTCACCAGGAGCAAGTTCGAATTCCACAGAGGCAGGATAGGGGTTGCAGATAATCCATATCTTGTTGAGAGGGAGTGTTGAAAATGCAACAAGATGATGGAGCTTAGTGAAATGAAGTCGCCTTCACTAAGTGGGCCCGCAGGTTATTTTTGGCGCAAAGTCTATTTTTAGACTATGTCTATTTTTAGACATATGGAGCATGGTCTAGGAGTTGCAGTATGCTATTCTTGGATGATTGGTTGAGTTGGTAAAAATAGATGGACCTCTATTTTTATACATACAGGTCGAAGTCTATTTTTAGACTGCCTGTCTAAAAATAGGTCAGTCAAATATTATTAGCCCTTAATAATATTTGGACTCTAAACTTTAGTTTATTCTCTTACAGCACTTCAGTTGGAGCTACGGATGTGGCTCATGCATCTGACAGAAGGAATTATGCTATTCCTTGGGGTTTGGTGAGCTCATGCATGATTGAATTCAGTTAGGACTTCAGTGGCAGAGTTTGGTGGAGTTGATGAGACAGTTGGTGGAGTTGTGTTCGGTTTAACTTAGTTGAACTAGTTGTGATTAGTTTAACTAGATAATCAACTAGTAATGAGTGGAGTGAATTAAATATTATTTAATTTAATAATTATTAACTCATTATTCAACTCAAGAACACATCATTTCACTACAGTGCATGGAGAGTTCAGTGGAGACCAGTGGAAGAGGTAGATGAAAGGGTGAGTTTGCTATTAGTTGCGACAACAGTTGTGCATGATATTTGCACAAGCATTGGAGGAGATTTCCCATGAGGATTGCGAAGTTGAATCCAAGGAGATTCAAACTTGGATCTCTCATTGAACCAACTTGGATTTTGCAATAGAGGCAGGCAATTAGTGGATGAGTTTTGAACCTGTGACTTGTTCAAAACTGAGCTAGTTTGTGTGTAACTTTTGGAGACAGTACTGATTACTTGTGAGGAGTATTGTACTAAGATTGTTACATGTTTCTCTTCTATTATAATATACAAATAGCTGGGGGTTTTCAGCTATAAGCTTTCCCCATTACATATTGTGTTTATGTGCGCATGCGACTGTTTCTATTTCCACAAATTGTTGATCAATTGTAGAAGAGGTTATGTGTTATGCATGAATTCGAATTAATGTGTGGCCAGGATAATATCAGTGGATAAATCTTCATTATTCAACAAATTTCTACAGTTAGACAAGTCAGGAATCAGTGTCAGACCAAACATCCTCGTTTGAGGGCCTATAGGAATGAAGTTTGGGATATGGTGGATAATTTCTTCTTGGCATTCAATATCCAGTTCATGCCTTGAGAACAAAATAGAATGGCTGATTCCCTTGCTGTGGCTGCTAGTACATTTCGTCCACCTCAGAACCCTCTCTTAAGATATGAAGTTGAGGTGTGTTATCGGCCGTCAATCCAAGATTACATCAAACACTGGCAGGTATTTGAAGATGAAGAACAGATGAAGAGATTCCTGGAAACAGTGGGGGAATTATCCAATATGGAGATTGATGCCGAAGAAGGAGGTGAGTCTGAAGATACTTCAGAAATAAATTGGGAGGAGAAAGTGGCAGGTAATAAGGTGTTGCAGTGAAGGGGAAACATTATACCTAGAGTACTGGTATCTCTAGAAATATTATTTGATAAAAATGATGTCCCACTGTAGCCAAGCAAAGTGGTAGAATAAAATCAGGTAGAAGACCTAAATCTTGGTACTGAAGCTGACCCCAAAATTGTCAAATTGTCCAAGAAAGTCCCAGAAGAATATAAAAGGCTATATCAGAAATTATTTCAGTCTTACAAAGATGTGTTTGCATGGTCCTATCAGGATTTGAAAACTTTTGACATCAATATAATGCAGCACAAAATTCCACTAAAGGGAGATGCAAAGCCTCATAAGAAGAAGCTCAGATAAATAAATCCCCTGCTACTTCCTTCCATTGGGAAGGAAATTAAGAAGCTGTTAAAGGCCAAAATAATTGTGCCATTGAGGTATTATGAATGGGTGGAAAATCTAGTCCTTGTCCGAAAGAAGAATGGAGAAATAAGGTTGTGTGTGGATTTCTGAAATTTAAACAGAGCATCCTTAAAGGATAATTATCCACTGCCTAAGATGGATCACATCCTGTAGAAGGTGGTTGGAGCTTCTAGGATGTCAATGATGGATGGATTCTCTAGTTATAACCAGGTGGCTGTACTTCCAGAAGACCAAAACAAGACTGCCTTCACCACACCATGGGGTACATTTATGTATGCCAGGATGCCTTTTGGATTGATTAATGCAGGGGCCACTTTTTAGAGGGCCATGGACATTGCTTTTGTTGGGGAGCATGATAAATTATTGGTGGTCTACCTCAATGATATCACTATATTTTCAAAGAATGATACTGATCACATTGAGCATCTATGTAGAACCTTTAGGAAATGCATAAGGTATGGTCTCTCTCTAAATCCTCAAAAGTCTTTATTTGCATTAGAAGAGGGTAAACTTTTGGGACACATTGTGACTAAATATGGGGTGAAGATAGATCCTAAGAGGGTAGAGGTTATAAATGGTATTTCTTTTCCTAGAAACAAGAAGGAGGTACAGGTGTTCCTAGGGCGCATTAATTTCCTGAGAAGGTATATTCCTAACTATGCTGAAATAGTTAGACATATAACGGACATGTTGAAGAAAGATAATGAAGTTAAATGGTCCCAGGAATCATGAGAGGCATTTACCAGGATAAAAAATTGTTTTGCAGAAGCCCCTGTAGTAGCTGGACCATATTCTACTAAACCTTTCATGATCTTTTCTTTTGCATCACCTCATACAATAGCAGGAGTTATATTGCAGAAAAATGAGGAAGGGTACAAGCAGCCCATTGCCTTCTTCAGTCAAGTGCTCCGTGATGCAAAATTAAATTATAACATATTAGAAAAGCAAGCATATTCCCTAGTGAAATCCCTCAAAGCATTCCGCATGTATATCTTATAGTCCCATATCACTGCGTTTGTGCCTGCAGCTGCCGTAAAAGATATTCTTATTCAGGGGGACAGTGAAGGAAAAAGGGGGAAGTGGATTGCCAATATAAAGGAGTATGAATTAGACATCCGCGCTACTAAGCTGATCAAAGGACAAGGGCGAGCCAGGATCTTATCTGAATCAAACTATCAGGCTCTGGGCATAAATTTGTCCATTATAGCAGGTAAGGAATCTTAGGAGAAAGAAGAGCGACAGGTAATTGGGGTAGCTACTCTGAAAACACATATAAAGTACCTCACCAGTCAGTGGTACAAAGAGATAGTAGAATATCTCCTCACACTCAGCTACCCTCCAAGTTGTGATAAAGCTAAATACAGAACACTGAGATTGAAATCACAGAAGTACATAGTCACCAATGGTCGGCTATACTGGCGATATCCCTCAGGAATCCTACTCCTATGTCTCATAGAGGATGAGGTAGAGAGTATTATAGCTAAATTTCATGAAGGGATTTGTGGGGGTCATTACAGCTGGAGGGCCACTGCTCACAAGATCCTGAAGGCTGGTTTTTACTGGCCCAAGCTTTTTGGAGATGTTTTTTCCCAGGTTAGAGCTTATGAGAAGTGTCAGAAATTTTCTGAAAGACAGAAATTGGCACCTCTGCCCATGATTCCCGTGTATGTGGACGAACCATTCCGACAATGGGGAATCGATTTTATAGGTGAAATACATCCTCCATCGAGTGGTCAGCATAAGTGGATTTTAACCGCCACTGATTATTTCACAAAATGGGTGGAAGCCATGCCTGCAAGGAACGCCACAGATACTGTGATAATAAATTTCATGGAAGAAAACATCATATCTAGGTTTGGTTGTCCTGCCAGAATAGTGACTGATAATGCACAGGCCTTCAAGTCTGCCAAATTTGTGAGTTTCTGTCAGCAGTATAATATCACACTAAGTCACTCTACAGCCTATTATCCACAGGGAAATGGCTTGGAAGAGTCTTCCAATAAAACCTTGGTAAGGGCACTGAAGAAGGCTATAAATGAAAATCAGAAAAATTGGGATTTCCAGTTGAAATTTGCTCTGTGGGAAAATAGAATTACCAACAAGAAAGCAACTGGAAAATCCCCATATGAATTTCTATATGGGAGGGCAGCAGTATTCCCTATTCAATTAGCCCTACCAGTGGCCCGATTCATGCAGGAAAATCAAGAAGAGCTTGATGATATGACCAAGAGAATAAATCAGCTAGTAGAACTGGAGGAAACACGGAGCCAAGTAAATCAAAGGCTGACAGAGTATCAGGAGAAGATGAAATACCTTTTTGATCAGCATGCTAAGGACAGGAATGTGCAGATTGGTGATTTAGTACTCAGGTGGGATATCCGGAGAGCTGAAAAAAAAAAACATGGTAAATTCGATCCACTTTGGTTCGATCCCTTCAAAATTGTGGAACAGGGAGGTAACAACACTTTCAAGTTGGAAAATTTATAGGGTGACTTGCTTGACGCCCCTGTAAATGGTCAGTTTCTTAAACCCTACTTCCAGTTCTAATTCAGGCAGAGTTGGCCTGATGTATTATATTGTATATCAGTTTGTTTGCACTCTTGTTTGAATAATATGGGTGCTGTGATGGATCATAAAAAGAAAAATAGGATTGCTGAAGAACAGTGTCTACTAGAAGATTATCAAGTGGTCTGCGGAGTTCTTGACACACCCAAGGATGAACGTGCCATCCCCAGGTGGAGCCAATGTTGATCATGTCAACCTCCTATTAAATTTTTGGCAAGCAATCCTCCTTAAACCTTGTGAACCCCCTTTGTTCGGCCTAAAAAAGTCATTTTCCACCTATCGTTTCCCTCCTTTATAACCGAAATACATTAAAAATAGGTGAAAAACCCGTATTCTTTATAATTGTAGGCCAGTCCCCCTCGTCCAGCTCCCTTGACCTTTCCCTCCCACATGACCCTGCTCCGAGACCAGGAGCTAGTCCAATGAGTGATTATCTAAATAAGTCATCGGGAGCGTTTTCGGCCGTTGATTCCCCGGCATCCTATGGTCCCTTTTTCTTCTCTGCCCAGGGGTCCCCACACCTGCTCTCTATTCAAAACAGGTGGTTTATATCGCACCACCTTTCAGATGCGGGCGGTATTTCTCAATTCAGAGTGATTCCATATGGTGTTTGTCGTGTGTCTCCGCGTACGGCTCAAAAACCACCCTTCATCGCACATTATCGTTCGATCAAAGACCTAGCGCGATATGCACGTGATCCGTCTGATCAGGGGTGATATATCCGATGGTAATCGCGTCACGAAGATGCACGGGTGTTAGTCCAAGTCAACAGTGCCCATGGCCCACCGTCTCATTGTCCCCCTATACATTGTCCACCGTTGATCTCCTCCTGAGATCGGACGGTCCAGGCTAAACCCACGCCACGCCACTGCCCAGCTCCTGCCACGTCACCATTCCACGTGTCATTTGTCTTATTTTCTTCCGTCTTCCTTCTATTTCATTCAAAAGGTCAAATTCAAAGGTTTTTCATTTGCTGCGCTCCACGAATCTTCACCAATGCATTTATCCACCCAGTCCATTCACCATCGTTCCACTGCATTTTCGTCACCACCCCACATTCTTCCACCATTTCATCTTGCCGCATTCTTTCTGATTATCACCTTCTTAAGATTTTGCATCCATCCCCCCCCCCCCCCCCCCCCCCCCATGCATGGTTTTCCTAATGAGTTTGCAGGTTTTGCAGGGTCACAGCGGCAGAAAACTACCATGATTTATAGTCTCTGTTGCTGTAATAGAGAATACATCAAAGTACCATTTTTCAAAGGCTGTAATTATGGAGAAAGGCTTGGGAAGGTGTATCGACAAGACTTCCATTAAAGAAGCAGGGTTAAAATCTGTCAAACCCTACAGAGCCATTCAAAGCACAGATTGCACAGATGAAGACATTAATGGAGCAGCAGAGAAATATCATTGAATGATCGAGAAATTCAAGGTTCAGCATTGAAGATCTTAAACCGTAATTCAGGGTTTTGAAGGCAGAGGGTACCATTCGCAGAAAGCATACTCTAAAGCTTTCTTTTCAGCACCATTTTTCTTCAGGAAAGGACGGAATGTCTATGTGATTTTATTCCTTCGCCGTGTTCCTGAAGAGTTTTCTACCCAGTGCATTTATTTTAGTAAGCAGGCAGCAGAGTACACACAACATTATTAAGTCATCAAACAGTATGGGCGTGCACGTTTCCGCCATCTTATTTTAATTAGGAAAATTAAATGTTCATCACCTACTTCCCTTTTCGAGCTTTCTTGTTCTCCTATAAAGCTCCCAAGGAACAGATAATTTGGGGTTCCAGATTTTATCAGAAAATTATGCAGTGAAAGGATTTTTGTACACATTTTGTTGAACTCTTGTATGAAGGCTCAGAGCCCATAGGGTCTCAGTGAGGAGGAGTTCCATCTGTTAAAGAGGATTCTGGTCTTTGGTATTTTACAGTCTGTAACTTTCTCTTATGTGTTATTTTAATAGATCATTTCATTTCATCCATCTATCTTGTATCATGTTTCTGGAATGTGAGTGGCTCACTGATTTTAGTATGGATTTATCTTAGTTGATACCCATGCTTGGATTAGTCAAGCGCTTTAAATATGGCTCAGGCATGATATTCTGTTCCACTATTCATCCAAACCGTATTTCTGCTATATTAGTTTCTTTGGGAGGGTGTTTTTAAAACGCTATTATCAAGTATGGATTCTTAGATTGGTAAGCCCATGCATGGTGGTATTGTGTATCTGGATATCATCTCAATGACAACTAATATTCTCCCAATATTTCATTCACTACATACACCTTCTGATAACTTATTTCTGTGAGGTATTTCTGAATTGGTACTCTTTACAGTAAGATGTCTCTGAATTGTCTGTTGCTTTTATGTTGGAGTTTTGCATGTTGCCTCTGCAGTACTCCTTCCTCTATGTCAGTTTCTGAAGGTCTTGGTCACATTCAGATCAATATTCCTTGTTTACAAGATATTAGCATGAGAGCTTGTTATTGATAACTTCCTCTGTTATACCATATGCTCCTTGCTAATATAAGATGTCCTAGGCACTGGTCTATCACAACTCTAGGTTGTCTCTAAGAACGACAACAGGAATGATGGTTCCCAATGCATTTCATATCTCGTACCTCAAAGGGACCTCTAGACAACACCTTTTTTCCTTCTTGAGTATTTTACTTCTTCATGATGATAGCTATTTAGCTAGCTTGCATGCTTGAGAGGGGCAATATGGAGATTTATTGATGAGACAAAATCTTATTCCTTAGAGGATTTTATCATATGTGGATGCTACAAGAGGAGGAGGGGAGACTTCTCAGTTCTATCCTTGTAGTTGCTTGAGGACAAGCAACATTTGGGAGGGGAGGACTGTAATATTCCTAAATTAGCATGCAACTAATAGGAATATTAATTTTTGTTTTTGATAGCTAGTAGATGAATAAATGGGTGAGGAACATACATTTATAAAATAGGAATAAAATCCCTTATGATGTGAAAAGGTATCATAATAATAGCTAGATCTTACACCCTCATGTGAGAACAGGGGAAAATACATGTGGAAAAGGTCAAGTTTGACCAAGTCAACAACGCTGGAATGAATGGTGAAGATCATCTATGGAGACAACACAGTGATAGTGGGAGGAATATTCCTTAGTGGAGGAAACCCTAATGAGTGGGACCCAATGTAAGAAGGCTCACACTTGTTTATAAGGAGGGAAAGGAAGCCATAGTAATGCATGTTATTGATTATTGATTTTATGGTCTGCATGACTGTTGTGCATTCTTTATCTGTTTAGTTGAGAATATTGTGCTGCTTAGCACAAGGTATTCCTATTTAGGAATTCCATCTCCTTTCTTGAGAGGTCTCTTGGGGGAGCTTTGCACTTCATTTATCCACATTCAGGCTTGAGGCCAAGCTACCTCCTTCGGCTACAACGTAGTTTCTGTTTAGAGCTAGGTTGTGTTGCGGTGGAGGGTTGATAACACCACTTCCAGAGCTATTTTTTCAAAGGAGGAAGTCCTCTTCCCTTTGGGAGATCAGTGAGTAATATTCTGGAGTATATTTCACATCTTGTCACTTGGCCAAAACATTTTCCATCTCCTACAATGCAATATCCCTCTATGACTACATTATTTCAGTGAGCAATTGCAGTGTTTGATTGGAGGGTAAGATCTTCAGTGATTGGATCAGCCTTTCACCTGAAGGATCCATTGGATGAGATTCATTCATCACATGTATCATTTACATCCATCTTCATCTAGTTCTTGAATTTCAGCTACTATTCAGCCCTAGGGTTGCACTTTGGCATTTCTACATTCTTGCATATTTCAGGATATCCTTTCCGGATTGTCTTGAAATTGTGTTTGGGAGTTTAGATTTTCATCCCCAGGATTGTATGAGCCATATATTTGTAGATCTATCATATTGTACATTTCTAGTAGCAGTGCACAATCTAAGACTGCATTGTACTTGTTCATGAGCATTCTGCTATGTAGCAACATTTCATTTTTGGCATATGTATTAATGGGAGGCTTGCTTGCCTTGATTATTTGAGTGGTGGCCGCTTCTATTGTACATATTTGCTGTTGATTTACATAATAAAATGGCTCCATGGTTTTCATACATTTTGGTGTAATGTTATTCACTACTATTTCCAGTTTTATGTTCATATATTGTTGTTTCCCCATTTGGGAATATTACAGTTATGCCCAATCTCCCACAATGACCTAATTATGGATTGGTTCAGTAGAGTGAACTTGTACGACGTGCCACATGTCATTGTTTCCTCCTTCAGCTCTGAAATTGATACACAAGAAACTAAATTCCATGTAATTTTAGTGAATTTTTACATAATTCCAATGCTGAAAGAGCGAGTTATGACGACTTTCTTAAGGTCACCTCTTTGAGATGAAATTTGAGATCCTACAAAAACCCCAATTTCCACAGATCATATCTCCAAACATATTTCGAAACCAGATCTAAAAATTTTACATGAAGTTCGTCAGAATTTCTTTGAAATGGGATTTTTGTTTAGTTTTTGAACCCTAGTAGAAAAAAAGTTATAGCGAAAATGCCATGATGACCTATTTGAAGCAACAAAACCATAGAATCCAAAGCTCTGATACCAAATTTTATGAAACCAGCTCCAAAAATAGAAGAAAAGAGAGATCAACACCTTAGAAATAGGCCGCTTCGAGGGGGAAACCTCCTTTACATTACATAAATGAAAAATTCTTGGATGATTCAAATGAAAAAACCTTCTTTCTATATATAGGAGTTCATGGGGTCATAATATAATCTTAGTCGACCTAACAATAATAATGTAAGGGCCCAACAATAATAATAGTGGGGTTTTATGGGGCACAATAATAACAATATAGGGGTTACAGGGGTACAAAAATAACAATAAGGGGGCCACATTAATAATAATAAGGGACTGCACTAGTTATATAGGGACCTAAAAAATGTGCACAAAGGTAAGTTCAAAATCTCACTGGTAACTGCCAACCAAGCCAATAAATTGATCAGTTCCAACAATAAGTATGTTTTATTATTTTTAAGAGAAAGTAATTCTGAAGAGGAGTCAATAACAGAAAAAATCATCCTTGGAGGGTTGTACTACAAAACATAAACAATAATTAGAGGAGTTTTTATATGCATACAGGGATGTGTTTCGAGAGCCTAAAGGGTTTCCACCTAAGAGAGAAGTGGAGCATAAGATCCAGCTATTTCCAGACTCCACATTGCCAAATATTGGGTTATACAAGTAGTCTGTTATAGAAGTAAGTGAGGTGAAGAAACAATTGTAGAAACTAGTAGAACATGGTGTCATTTGACCGAGAACATGACCATGTCGGTCACCCATTATCATTGTGCCAAAGAAGGATGGGACTTGGAAAATTTTTATAGATTACAGGACATTTAACAAAATAATGCTCAAGAACATATACCCCATTCCTAGGACAAATGATTTGTTGGATCAGTTGCAGCAAGAAAAGTGCTTCACCAAGTTACTTCAAGTTTTGATATCACCAGGTGCAAGTTAAAGAAGAAGATACTTGGAAAATGACCTTCAAAACTAGGCAAGGTTTGTATGAGTGGTTAGTCATTCCATTTGGCCTATGTGATGCACCAAATGCATTTATGAGAGTAATGAATGATGTAATTTTCCCCTTTATAGATTAATTTTTATTTTCTATTTGGATAATATGTTGGTATATAGTGCTACTTGGTAGAAGTATATGTCACATTTGACACAGGTGCTAGAAACATTGAAGAAGCACCAGCTACTAGAAAACCTCAAGAAATGCGAGTTTGCGCAGCATTATTTGGTGTATCTCGGGTGTGTGATCAGTGTAGAAGAGCGGAAGATAGATCCTTCCAAGATGGAGGCCATCATGAAATGGTCAGTGGATACTATTTTTTTTGAGGTGAGGAGTTTCATTGGGTAAACAAAGTACCTAGGGAAATTTATAGCCTCGTTTTCATCAATAGCAGCACCTATCCATGCCATAATGGAAAGTGGGAAGATTTTCCAGTGTGGAAAAGGTAGCATAAGGTTTTCAAGGATCTAAAAAAGAAGATCATTCAAGCACCAATTCTGACATTTCCAAACTTATAGTGACCCTTCAAAGTTGAGTCAGATGTGATTGGCTATGTTATGGGAGCTATCTTGATGCAGGAAGGAAGGCCTATATGTTGCAATTATGAATTATTTCATGGGGAATTCCTTAACTACCCTACTTATGTCAAGGATCTCTATGAAATGGTGCAAGTTGTGAAGAAGTGAAAGCACAATCTGATGGGAAAGGAGACAATAATCCACATAGATCACCATTCGTTACAGTAATTGTAGGCCCAAAGTAAGCTACAACAAACTAAGCATTACAAGTGGATGGGGTTTTTACAAAAAAATCATTTGGTGATCAAGTATAAGAAGGAAATCATAAACAATTTGGCCAACATTCTTTCAAGGCCACCCACATCGAATATTATAGCTTTGGGGACTCTTATGCACATGGAGCCATTCACCCATGATGCATATAGAGAGGCATATTAAGAGGATGAGGAATTCAAGAAGGTTTATCAGTAGTTGCATAGTCAAAATCATCTACACTACCATATCTAAGATGAGTTACTCAACATGATAGATAAGTTATGTGTTCCTAAAGTTGAGTGATTGCGGCTTATTATAGAGGATCAAACCTCCAAGGTTTCAGGGCACTTTGGTGGGAGGATCGTGGCTAACTTACATAGGTATGTGTATTGGACCAAGATGAAAGAGAAGGTAGTTGGGTTCATAAGAGGATGCATGATTTTTTGTACCAACAAGCTTAGTAATAGGAAAAAAGTTCTACATCATCCCTTAACTATACCTACTCCTCCTTGGGAAAAAAATTCCATGGACTTTGTGGGAGGTTTATCGACAACGAGGAAGGGAAATAACTACCTATTCAAGGTATTTGACAGGTTCAGCAAGATGTGTGTTCTAATTCATTATAAAAATACCATCAATGAGAAATATGACACAAAATTTTACTTTGGACAGGTCTGGGTGTATTTTGGTATACCAAGGAGCATCGTTTCAAACAAGGATACAAGATTTATTAGTGTATTCTAGACTACATTGTGGGAGAATATGGACATGAAGTTGAAGATATATACAACATTCAATCCACAAAAATATATGGGCAGAAAAATGTAGTCAACAAGAATTTGGTGTAGCTTCTAAGGGGATACAACCTGAAGCATATGAAACTTGGGAGAAAAATATGGTATTTATAAAACATTATTACAATATATCAGTCCACAGTTCTACAATAAAGTCCCAATTTGAAACTTTTTTTGGATATTTTCCACCTTCACCATTGGATATTGCATATGGGCAGCAAAGAGGAGCAAGGGATGATTTTAGAGGAGATGCTTTGAGGGTTCATCCATATATAGGTACAAGAAACACTGTAGAAGTCATAACAAGAGTACCAGTCTAGGCATGATCAACATATAATAGAGAAATCATTCAAGGTGGGAGACAAAGTATAGATACAATTGAACAAGGAGAGTCTGTAGGGTCCTGGTAATGAAATCAAGGCTCTAAGGTATGATCCATTAAATATACTGGAAAAGGTTGGTGATAATTACCATAAACTTATTTTACCACCATATATGTGCATTTACTCAGTTGTGAATGTAGATAATTTGAAACTGTATGATCCTTCCATGCTAGATTAGGTAGAGGAACATGTCATACATTTTGTGGAGGATTTGGCACCAGATGTTGAGGTAGAGTTGACAAAATATACAGGTTTTCAAAATATTTCCATAAGTACAAGACAAGGGAAGTATGACCTTTAACATATTGGGTTGAAGGGACAACTTCCATGAAAAGCTAAATGGTACACTAGCAAGAAGGTGGAGGAAACATTTCATCACTTCATTTAGTAAACAAATTTTGGGACAAAAAGCCTCCCAAAATGGGGAGGTGTGATCCATACTAGATCATTGTATTTTTTTCCATCCATCTCGATGCATTCAAAGTGGAAATTTTTGATGAATCAACTCATGGGACCATTTTTACTGACTAGATCGAGTTTGGAAAAGCACGATCTGAAACCTTTCGGGAGAAATTTTAGGCATAAAACAATGTTTTTTGGGGTTAAAAATTTTCTAATATTGTGTTGTACCATTTCATGGTGTTCCACACACTAATATCTTTCCTATAGCGAGATAATTACATCAATCAAAGTCTGTATGAAAAATTTATGCCACTCAGAAGTTAACCTCCCTGTTTTCACACCTATACTTAGGGAGGATGTCATGTCATCCCCCATTATTCATGGAAAAGGGGCTAGCTATATGTTTTCGATGTAAAATACCCTAGAAGAGTCTATATTGTAGCTCTAGTTAAGAGTTTATGTAGTTAAAATGAACCATAAGCAGGATATCGAGTTGTGTTATAACTGAGCCACTAGGAGGAAGAGGCATTCAATTCTTTCAAGGGAATTTTATTCCATAGTTGAGAAAAGATAGCCAGGAGAAATAGGAGGTAAAACACATAGAGATGATTCATGAAATTTAGTAGCCCATGGGCCAAAAGCCTTAGTTATTTTTACCTGCAACCCTATTTCCAGATAGAGAAGGAGAGCGAAGCAACCTTACCTTTTAGCTGAGATTTCTCTCGAAATGGTTTCCCAGAGAGAATATATTGTGTCTTATGTGTGTGTGCGAGCTTATTTTGTCATTCGCTACATTCCTACGCAATTTTCATTCACATGCATGTACTAATTACAATTAAATTTACAAATATTGGATTTTAATAAAACTATAATAGTGTAAAATTTCAGTATTCTAATATATTAATATCAGATTTGTTGTGAAAAACTGTCCATTGGAAAATCCATGACAATTTATGAATCAAGAAGTTTGAAATAAGAGATAAGAATTTGTAAGGATGATAATGACAGGATCACTTAGTCATAGGAAAGACTTTCTAGAGTGCAAGAAAAACAAGTAGAGTTTAATGCAGTCATCCTTCAGAGTCTATCACATTTTCACAGATAGGATCTTCTTAGGATCAGTCATGGATAGGAGGAAAGTACTAATGGGGCATATGGAAGAAGGTCACAATTAGGATATAGGTTTTATAGGGATGATACATTCAGAGATGTTAGATTCTTGGATACACCTGACAGGAGGGGTAATGACTATGAGTTCTATTCTAGTTCTAGATCAAAGAGGAAACATCATCATCCCCATCACCATATGCATATGAGAAGTGAGAAGAAATACTTTCTATAGGAGCTGAAGAAAGAAAAGTCTCCTACATTTGATGGATAAATAAATAAGTCACAATATGTAGAAGCTTGGTTTCTTGGGATTGGTAATGATTGCATGATTACCTAGAAAATGCGAAAGCCATGATAACTACTTTCAATCTGAAAGGAAAAACATACATTTGGTGGGAAGATGTGAAGAATGTCAGAGAAATTTTGGAAGAGGAGATGACTTGTAGTGAGTTTTAGAGACTTTTCAGGAAGAAGTATCTATCTGAAAGATACTACCATGACAGGGGAAAGGAATTCTATGAGCTGAAGATGGGATATATGAACAATGAGGAGTATGCTAGAATATTCTTGGAGTTTTTGAGATATGTGGCTTATCTTAAGGAGGAGAAAGAAAATATTCAAAGATTCATCATTGGGTTTTCGATATCATTCAATACATTATTGATTTTGATGGTCCTAAATTGTTGGAGGAAGCTGTTAGAAAGTTGAAGCATTGTTATGAGAAATCAAAGCGCAAGACTCAGTCTAAGAAGGGTTAAAAAGGTAATGAGAAGAATAAAGGAAAGTGGGTTATGAAGAGAGGAAATAACATATGATACAAATGACAAGGAGAATGAAAAAACATACAATAATATCAATGCAATTGATAGAGGACAGAGACTTCAGTCCGAGGAGTAAAAAAAGGGTAATGGTAGGAAGCCTTTATATTGATATGCTGGTGGCAAGGATCATCGAAGGAGATATTGTCCACAACATTAAGGTGTTATACCAAAAATTTACAAGTGTCAAGAGGCACAGATAGTTGGGGATGTTGGAAAAATTATTCCTTGGATATATGAAACATTGGACTCCCGATAGACACACCAAAATGTTATCTCTAAATTGGTACTAATGGGCTGCTCCACTAGAAAACTTGGAGTAACTCTTTCAAACCATATTTTGACTAAGGATTAGCCTCTTCAGCCTAAGAGGGCTCTCTCAACTTATCTAATAATTTTCTCAATTAGGTTTTGAATCAGATGGCTAACTATGTGATAAGTGTCTTAATGTATTTGATTGCAAGTGAAAAATGGGATAGATTTCACTACCATTAGGCTCATGGAGTCATTATGGAGTCAGTGACAAATAATTCTGCTTGTGGAAGTTGAGGATTCTAATGTTTCAATGAAAAGGATAATATTAACACACAGAAGAAAAAAAAAAAAATTAATGTCAAAAGGAAGTCAAAGCATGAGGGCACGAATTCTGAGTAATTTAACATCATGGTATTGAGAAAAGATATTAAGGAAACATAAGGCATAAACTCATTGCAACAGTAAAATAATCTCAGGTTAAGAAAAAAACAACATCATTGTATATTAATGATATTCCGAAATTTACAATAATAGAAAGTAATAACATTTTCCAACCCATTTTGATTCGATTTATTGTCTATAAATAGACCTTTGTTGCGTACATAAGATTTACCCAGCTGGCTAGATCATCAAACCATAACCTTGACACCTATCATAACTATAAACTACATTCTTGGAACTGAAAAAGACACCTAGTCTCTAAATACTTATACTTCTAATAAGACTCTGTTTTACATTTATTACATTCATTCTTCAGTAGTGGGATAATTATATTGATAAGGATCAGATTCTCGAGTGTCATTCACCATCACTAAGACATTAATGTACCAACTAGATTTAGGAAACATCAGTCCTATTTTTTAGGAAAAGATAAACAAAACTTTAATCTTTGTATGCATGTTGAGTTGTATTGGTGACACTCCTGTCGAGTATTGAACCTTTGTTGGGATGGCCCACTGTCAACTTGGATGTCTCCACGTGGCTGGTTGTTCTTCAACACACTTTTCAAACCTCCAAAATCCATTAAAAACACTTTGCTGCAAAAATAGTGACCTTAGGAAGTTTCATAGCGAAATTTAGTAGCACATTTACTTTAGTCATCCAACCTCCTTTTTTGCCTCCTTTGTTCATCAAGATATGTTTGTTAAGTCATATGGGCTAAATACCATCACTTTCTCTCCTTAGATCTCCTTCAAAATTGGTTTATGGGGTAAAAAACATCCTACAAGAATTTCGTAGCGAAATTCAGCCCTCAAGTCTGGACTTCGCTACAAAATTGCCTAATTTGGTTGAAAACACAGATTTGTCACTTTTCTTCAAAATTTCAGCTTCTAAACCAAAATTTATGTTTCCTGCAAGTTGTAAAATTAATCAAAAATATTTTAGACCAACCCCTCAGACTTGGGTATTTCATCTTTAGCATCAACAGGTTGTACCTCTTCAGGTTCATTTACCATTCTAATTTTCAGCCCTATTTTCTTCAGTTCTTCTTGAATCATCTCCATTTGGTATTCTAGGTCCTTAACCTGTCCTTTAATCCTTTTCCTCTCAGACTGTAACCATAGATTTATTTTTCTTGTGTTCTTCACCACTTTCCTCAGAGAAATACTTCTCTTCAACATTTTCTTGGTATTTGACAGAGTTTTGTCATATTTTTCTAGTTGATCTTTCATTTATTTTTCAAAATATTCCATTAGTTGTCTATCTACCTTGGCCTCTTGTAGCTCCAATTTGACTTTAATAACTTCTTCCTTGGCCTCTCTTAATTGTCCTTGCAAGATTTGTACTTCAGTCTTTTCCTCAACTTACTCCTTTCCTTTTCTTTGCACAAAGACACATTCTGCTCTTGGATATAGGTATATAATGTTCTATGGCTTCTTGCCTCCATCAATATTTTCTACTATCTTACTCTCCATGCCACCCTTTGCAATTTGTGACCTAATCATTGGTTTCCTTGGCTGGAAAATGAAACCAGCATCTTCTCCTGAAAAATCTAATTTTTTGACAGACTTACCTTTCTGCTTATTCCTTCTATCCCCTTCAATGTCTTCTACTTGGACAATTGGAGATTCTTCAATGTATATATCCTGGAGGATGTATTCAAGGTTTCCTTTGGCAATGGTTTAGCTCATGGTTATCCTCCTGCTACCATGTTTGCTAATTTTTTATTTTTTCCTTGCAGGTGATGGTTGTGAGATATCTCTCTCTAGTATGGGTTCATCGTCAATATCCATTGGTTCCACAATAGGTTGTCCTCCTTCTTCATTAACTTCTTCTATCAAAAATGGAGATGAAGTGATCTTTGGCTTTGAAATATTTGTAGGTGTCACCAAATCTACTTCATATCCACTAAGAAAGAGAAAAGATTCCCAATCTCCGTTTAACTTATTAATTCCTCTAGAACTAATACTTTGATCAAGACATGGTAAAAACTAGATGTTTGACTACTCTCAGCCTTGGCTTGGACCTTATCAGACGTCTTCCCAAAACTTCTAAATAAAAAGAAAGGAAAATAAAGGGGATACTTACCAATGAAATGCAAAAGGAGCCTGAAATGATATAAGTAGACCATGTGAAACCTCCCCTTGCAGGTAAAATACTTCTGGACCACAAACCACAACTTTGAATAAGTTTATTTCATATAACTTCTAGACCACAAACAACAACTTTGAATAATTTTATTTCATATAACTCCCGGGGATGCCACTTGCCATGTCAGCTTCGATGTGCTCCTATTTGAAAAATTCCTCATAGAGTTGCATTTTGAATTTTGTACCTTTGAACTATTCCTCGCCTCCTTTGAACCATTTCACAGTATCATGTGATATTGTGAAATTCAATACTCCTACCTTTGAGGTTGTCCCTGTGAAATTGGCTGCGAAGTATTTGGATATCTCAGCATGAAAACCCTGTAGTTTCTGACAGAACTGTAGACAACCAACATTCCTGAAATCATCCATGAAACTAGGATCTTCATTCAATATTTTTAAATCCATAGTCTTGTATCTCACATAGTAACCTCCTTTATTCACTTTCCTTTTCATTGTCATTGCTCCTTTATACTCCTATTGCTTCTTATCTGTAACACCTCTAGATGAAAAAACCTAGACAACAAGGTTTTTTTTGTTGTGAATCCGCTCTTCAAGGATGACACTGTGATGCTACATGAAAGAATTTGAACAATGAATGTCAAAGAGGTAATTAGGGGAAAAATTAAAAATGAAATTCAACAACTTGAGGGAGAATGATGACAAATGTGACCACAAAAAACAACGATGAGTGAAATTATGATCTTGCATGCTTGGTGATCATGGTAACTAATTTGATGACCTCACCTTTACCCTTGGCCATTGAAAATTTGACACCTCACCCTGCTCTGTCTTTTCTGTAGAAAAAAAAAAAAAAAATCGTAGCAAAAACAGTTGAAATCCTGACAGATCTGCTATGGAATTGTCAGGTGATTCTGTAGCTAAATCCGCTATTATGCCATTGTATTCGCTACGAAATGGTGAAAAATAGACAAGTGGCTTATTTTTTAATTTGAAGGCATGAGTGTGAAAACTAAATGACATGGAGTGGATTTGACTGACATGACATGAATCATGGTGGGTTTTAGACTTAGGATAAAGCTTATTGAATGTGTTTTTTTCATAAATTTCATGAATCCAACTATGAAACAAAATGTAACCTAGTTGAATGATGTGCAAGACCGTATCAATGAAATTTTGAAAACTTATGAGTGATAAAAATGGCTCCACTGGGGATGGTGTGCCCCTATGGTACAACAAAGAACATGTAGTTCCCATGCCTTCTTTTAATGAAAACAAAAACTTTTGAAATTCACAAAGAATTCCTCAAGCTCTTATGGCCTTCTCCTCAAGCTCAATCCTGATGATGAGCTTATATTTATTAAAAAAACATCATAATATAAAACTAAATATATACAATGGAGTGAAATTCAGTAAAAATGCTTAGGAGGATTAGTGTTTCAGAAACCTGCCATTGACAGGTCCTCTTGCACACAGTTGTCCATCCATTTACTGAAGCAGATAACTGTTGTTTCCATGATACGAAGCTATCACAAATGGTCCCTTCTAGATATTCTAAAACTTTCCATGCTTCCCCTTTTCTTCAATTCTGGCTTCCCATTTCAAAACTTCATCTTGAAGATGGAAATTTTCCTCTTTAACTTTTATGTCAAATATTTTCTTCACTCTGTTTTGTGATTGTTGATGATTGTTATATACCTCTTATATTTTTTCTTTCTCAGATATAAGCTATTTTATCCTCCTCCGGATATCATTTGGCTCCTCTTCAAGTCCTTGCAGTAGCTTCATTACGGAAATCCAAAAGAAGTGGGAAAAATAGCTTCAACTCCATACACTAATTCATAAGGAGAGAAAACTTCAACTTTAGATGCCATGATCTCTTGTTTTCTTGCAACACCTTTTTGATGATCCTCACTATACTTTTGTTGGATGATTATGCAAGGCCATTAACTTGAGGGTAATGGGTTGTTGAATGTCCAAGTGTAATATGATACTGATGACAAAAGCTAATTAATTTTTTGGATTTAAAATCTTGTGCATTATTAATAATAATATGCATAGGACAACCAAACCTGGACAAAATATTGTTCTCCAAGAATTGAATGATGACTAAATCAGTGGCCTGCCTTGTTGGGATTGCCTCAATCCATTTAGTGAAATAATTTGTGGCTGTTAAAATCCAGCAATTTTGTCCTGAGGATGTTGGGTGTATTTCACCAATGAAATCCAACCCCCATTGTTGGAAATGTGCTTCAACATATAGTGGCATCAAAGGTAAGGAAGCAACTTCTTCTTACCATAAAAAATTTTGCATTCATGGCATGCATCTATCTTATTATAGATATCCTTAAACATAGTAGGCCAATAGTAGCCTTCCCTGAGTATTTTGTTGGCTATGGCTTTCTAGTAATGGTGTCCTCCACAATCTCCCTTATGGAACTCTTCAATTTCTTTTTCAACCTCATATTCCAACAAACAATTCAAAAGAATCTCACTGGTATCTTTCCAATACAAATTCTTATTCACAATATAGCATATTAATGATTTTATATTTACAAACCTTGATTTGGACTTGGTCAACTCTGGAGGAGCTTTGTGATGATGTAGGACAAATATTACATCTTTGTAACATTCAGAAAATTTCTCTTCAACATGGACCAACTCTTCTTCTTCTTCAGTCAGATCTCAAATTTATGCAATGAAGTTCATTATTTTCTAAACCCTATCCCTTCAACAACTTGGTAGGCTTGATTTCTATTTCATATTCCAGAAAACTAGCTATCCATTTCCCTCTTTTGCCATCCGGATCAGCTTCTGTCAAAATATGTTTAACCACAGTGTTAGGAAAAAATAAAATGACATGAGAATGAAAATATAAATTCTGAAGTCTTTAAGAGCTTTGACCAAAGCATATGCCTTTTTTCCAAAATTTTATACTTCAATTCAGAGTTGGCAAGAGTCCTGCTAAAAAAATGAAATAGGTTGTTCAGTACCTTGTTTTCCTTTCTGCAATAAAACTCCAACAATTGTATTTTCAGAACCAAATGTGAAAACCATAAATTCACTTGAAAAATTTAGACTAATAGGAATTGGGGCTTGAGTGAGAGATTTCTTTATCTCTTCAAATTATTTCTTAGCTTCAACAATCCACTTAATATCATATCCTTTTTTAACATCTTGGTAATTTCTTTGATAATCTCAACAAAGTTTGAGATGAACCTTCTAACAAAATTTACCTTTCCAAGAAAATACTAAATCTCCTTCTTATTCCTTGGTAATATACCTTCTGAATTGTACTAAATCTATTAGGATCAATCTTTATCTCATCCTTAGATATGATATGTCCAATAAATTTTTCAGAAGTTAGAGAAAAAATAATTTTAGTGGGATTAAGAGAGATACCTAATTTTCTACATTTCTGCATAATTTTCTCGAAATGTTTCAAGTGATCCTCCTCCTTCCTTGAAAACACATCTATGTCATCCAAATAGACCACAACTTATTTGTATTTCTCCTCAGAAAAGGAAATATACATTTCTCTTTGAAAATTCGCTCCTGCATTCATCAAACCAAAAGGCATCTTGGCGTACATGAATGTTCCCCATGGCAAGGTAAAGGAATTTTTCTCCTGATCTTCTGGATGTACCAATATATGGTTGTAACCTAAAAATCCATCCAGCATGGACATTCTTTGAAAGCCAAAAATATTATGCAAAATCTTATCCATCTTGGGAAGAGGATAGTTGTCCTTCAAAGAATCCTTTTTCAGATTTCTAAAGTCAATACGGATTCTGATCTCACCACTCTTTTTTTTTTACAGGTACCATATTAGCAAGAAATTTTTAAAACCTTATAGTAACAATGATATTTGCATCAAAAAGTTTCTTAATCTCTTTCTCAGTGAGGGGCATGAACAAAGGATTAATTATTCTCGACTTGTGTTTGAAAGGTTTCTCATTCTCTTTGATAGGAATAGTATGATGTATAATGTTAGGATAATACCTTTTTAGATCAAGATAACTCCATGCAAAAACATCAATATATTTCTTCATCATATCCACATACTCTTGTCTCATCTCTATACAAAGAAACCTAGAAATTTTGACCATTTTAGGTGTTGTTTTTGTACCAACATTGCAAGTCTCTAACTCCTCATCATCAACCTGCATTCTAGGAGATTTTTAAACATCATTTTGATCAAAAAAAAATTCAAGAGGAATAAGGCCCTTTGGTATACAATTGTTTTTCAGCTGCAAGACTTTAGAATTAACCTTGGTTTCAGCAAACATATTTTTTTGATCCACTTGTATGTTTTCAAACTCCTTCAATTCAAGGAGATTTTAGACTTTTTGATCATCCTCAAATACTTTCCAATGAATGATATTATCAGGAATTGTTGGCCTATGTCTGACCTCATCCTCATACTTCTCAGTAGAATTTGTATGGATGACAAATAAACTTGCAGAGACAACTAGAGAATTAACTACTGAATTTTGGTCTCTAGTTTTCACAATGAAGGCATATTCTTGAAACTTTTCAAGAATTTCCATGATTATATTTATGTAATCCCTCATTCTTACATCCTTGGTTTGGTATGATACTTCAACTTTTTTTATCGCTAACTCTGAATCACGACAGATTGATATCTTCTTCGCACCTAGTTTCTTCAAAATTTCTAAACCCAAAAACAATGATCCATATTCTACCATATTGTTGGTGCAATAAAATTTGAGTTTAAAGGAGTAAAATTACTTTCATCATCATTAGATTAGTGATCCATATGCCTGATCCATCCCCCTCTCTTCCAGAAGAGCCATCAAAGCGCAAAATCCACCAACCTTCTACTTTTTCTTCAACACCTTCTTGTTTTTCAGCTTGCTGATTTTCTGCTTTTCCTTCAATTTCTGCTTCATCAGTGAGTTCATTGAATAAAATTGATAATCCTAATTCAGTTTCAAGAACATAAATTGGAAAATGTTGAGGCTTATCTTTACTGCTCACCATGTAGGCCATCCTAATTTCCCTCTACAACCTTCTTTTCTCACCAAAAACAGGAATGGTGGCATATGTCATATCCATCTGGATAGTTCCTTTGATTTTAGCTGCCCAAGATCTAGATAAGAGCATACCAAACTTTGGAGGAATGCCATCTACTACTATGTCCATCACCATTTTTTTGGCAAGTACTCGTGTTAAGCCAACCACAACATCTTTGATAAGACCTATGCATTGAAATCTCTTGGAGTCAAAATAAAACTTATCTTTATAGGGTCTAGTAATTTCTAAATCCATCCTCTCCATGATTACTTTAGGCATAAGGTTGTGGGAAGCCCCTTAGTCCAACATGGCATTGTGCAAAGTCATATCATGAATATTTAAACTGATCTAAAAGGGAGGGACCTCTTCATTCTATTCATATTCTACCCTTGGTCCTAGGAATATGGTAGGATGATCTTCTTGCTGATTTAGGATATTTGAAGGTCTTGGTTAGGAATGCAACATCTTGACAATTTTTCTTCTATATTCAGTGACCTTGATAATTTCTCTAAAGGGGACCAATAATTTTAATTTAGAGATCTCATTCTCTAAACTAAAATTAGATGTAGTTTTTTCAACTTCTTTGGCAAGAGGTGGAGGTGGTGGGTCCTTATTTGGCTTAGCTGTTTTAGGAACATCCTTCTTTGGTTGAGATTTGTTTGTGGTAATGGGAACATTTATGTTTCTTATATTGTATTGTTTCTGCATTTCAAATATTGCATGTTGATAACTCTTTAGGTAATCATATTGTCCGTAATTCTTCAAGTCATGACCGTAATCATCATGCTCTTCCTTAGTTATAAACATCCAAGACATATTTTCATCTAGATAAGTGATAATATCCTCTTGAAAATCAAGTTGAGTTTCCTCTTCATGAAGCAAATTTTTTGAAAGGGATGTTTCACTAGTCGTATTTATGTTTTCTTTGTCTTTGCTGATCTTTTGAGTCTTTAAATTGTGGATTTCGATATGTGGATCTTGTTGTGCAAGAGGTAAGGTATTGGCTCCAAGAACAAGTCTATCAATGCATTTATCTATATTCTTCAACATAGAATCAGGATTACATCTGAGGATGAATGGTTTTCCTCTTCTTTCAATTTTTTTGTTTTTCCCATCTTAGGACCTCTTTTGTAGATGCCATGTTTACTTCCACTTTGATCGCATCATTATTCATTTGTGCTAGAGAAGCAGACTCTTTCCCTAAGAAATATGGAAAACTCATAATCAAATGCCTCTGCATAGTGTAATTGAGCAGCTCCTAGAGGAGGTTTAATATGAGCAGCATGGAGTTATAGAATTTATTAAATCTCTTAGAGAAGTCTTGGACAAAACATTCATCTAAGTCTCTTTTCAAATTATGTATTCTCACAAGGCTGGTGCTGGATTCACCTTACTCCCCCACTTGGTCGTGCAAACTATGTTATAGATGGTCCCACTCCTACAAACTTGCCGGAGCTAGTGGCCTTAAACCATTTTATTGCTTCACTAATGAAAATTTGGGAAAATAATTCATTTTTACATATTCATGGTCTACTCTCTATCAATGAAGTCAATAACTGGTTCACATGTTCTCACCGATATGTCCTACTCACTCCCAAAGCTATTGATACTGAGCATCCATCTCAAGAGGTCATGAAGAACAATGTAGGGAGGATAAGTGGAGCATAGCTTGTGTGTCATTAGGAGGATGAGGAGGAGGGACAATTCCATCTATGATGATAGGAACTGTGGTGTTGTGGGAGACAAAAGATGAGATTAAATTCTCTGATTTTGAAAAACAATAGGTGAAGAAGATGAGTTGTTAGGGAGGTGGTAGATGGTATCTAAAGTCTAACATATGAATGAACTCAATTACCAAATTTATACTAGATATTATTAAAAACAACCTAAATGGATATAACTCTTTTAAGTTTCAGAAGACTCTTCTAACTACGCTCTAATGTGTAATCAAGTTTCCAAAATTCATCTTTTTCATCTTTAGACACTAGGGATGATGTTTCAATACCTATTATCAGGTCTAGTATTATGTTAGTCAATTCATTTCTGCCTTAGACCTAAAACAATACTTCTTCAATTTTATCATCAAATTTCCTATTTTCATGTCTTCGAATAATTTCGCAGAACAAAGCTCTTGAATGTGATGGAATACTCGATTTTGAAGAGCTTCTTCCAATGCCTATGAGAATCCTCTATGGATTATTTACAATTGTGAAAATGTGACTGCAATTAACAGTATCTCTTTCTCAAGCCACCTTGGCTACGAAAATATTAGTGGATTCACCAAGGTAGTTTCGCAGCCTTGAAATATTCCAGTACCTTACCTCTAAGAGTTAAATGACATTGAAGCACAAACTTTGGGAAATATGTCTTTAGACTCCCGAAATATGCACCAAAATTTATCTCTAAATTTCTACTAATGGGATTCTCCACCAGACAACTTAGAATCTTCAAACAAGGTTTTGACTGAGGATTAGCTTCTCTTCAACTTGAGAGGGCCTTCAACTTATCTAATGATTTTCTCAATTAGGTTTTGAATCGTATGGCTAACTGTAATAAGTGTCTTAACGTATTTATTGCAAGTGAAAATGGGATATATCACTACCATTGGGCTCATGGAGTGAGTGACAACATTTTGCTGCAGGGAAGGCTTCATTATACTAAAGAAAAACATAATACTAACACACTTAAAATAAAATTCAATAACTTAATGTCTAAAGGAAGTTAGAGCATGAGAGGGCATAATTTATGAGACTAAAATCAATATATTGAGAAAATATATTAAGGAAACATAAGGTATAAACTCATTGCAATAGTCAAAGAATCTCAAAGTTGCTAAAAACACCATCAATGTATATTAATGATATTCCAAATTACAATAATAGTAGTCCAAAAGTAAGACTTCATCCTTTCATTCCAATTTCTAGTCTATAAATAGACCTTTTGCTTACATAGATCTCTCCCAGCTGGCTATATCATTGAATCGTAACCTTGACACCTATCATAACTATAAAACTACATTCTTGGAACTCAAATTACACATAGTCTCTAAAGACTTATACTTCTAATAGGACACTATTTACATTTATTACATTCTTTTATTCAAAAGAGGGAAAATTAAATTGGTAAGGATCAGATGCTCGAGTGGCATTCACGATCACTAATACATTAACATACCCACTAGATTTAGGAAACAACAATCCTATTTTTTTAGGAAAAGATAAACACAACTCTAATCCTCAGTTCTCTTCATGTTGAGCCGGATTGAGACACTCCTATCGAGTATTGAATCTTTGTTGGGATAGCTCCACCGTATTAGCATGATGTCTCCACGGATGGACAGCCTCTTCAACACACTTTTCAAACCTCCAAAATCCATTAAAAACACTTTGCTACAAAAACATGTTGACCTTAGGCAGCTTCGTAGCGAAATATAGTAGCACATTTACTTCTGGCCATCCAACCTACATTTTTGCCTCCTTTTTGATCAATATATGTTTTTTAAGTCATATGGGCTAAATACCATCACTATCTCCTTAGATCTCCATCAAAAACTCGGTTTTGGGGTAAAAAACATCCTAAGGGAATTTCAGCGAAATACAATTTCCTTAAGCCTAGATTTCGCTACGAAAATGCCTAATTTGGCCGAAAACACATATTTATCACTTTTCTTCAAAATTTACGCTTCTAAACCAAAATTGAGAACAAGTTGTAACCAATCAACAATATTTTAGACCAACCCCTCGTACTGGGGTGAGCTGACTTTAGCATCAACAAGTTGTACCTCTTCAAGTTCATTTAACATTCTAATTTTAAGCCCTATTTTATTCAATTTTTCTGAATCATCTCCATTTGGTTTTAGCTCCTTAACCTATCCTTTAAGCCTTTTCCTTAGACTGAACTATAGACTTTATTTTTCTTGTGTTCTTCACCACTTTCTCAAGAGGAAGACTTCTCTTCAATATTTTCTTGGCATTTGACAAAGTTTTGTCATATTTTTTTAGATGATCCTTCATTTGTTTTTCAAAGTATACATTTAGTTGTTTTTCACCAGTCTTTTAGTCTTTAATTCCTTAACTCAACAACTTCTTCCCCGGGCTCTCTTACTCCCCCGCAATATTCACTTCCTACTTTTTCCTCAAATTTATCCTTCCCTTTTTCTTTGGCACAAACACTTTTTGTTGCACGGATATATGTCTATAATGTTCTCTCGGTTGCTTGCCTCTATCAATATTTGCGTTCCTTACTCGCATGGCACCCCTTGCAAGTTGTGACCTATTCATTTCTTTCCTTGGCCGGAAAATGAAACTCATTGTCTTCTCCTACAAAATATATTTTTTTGATAGAATTACCTTTCTCGCTTCTTCCTTATATACCCCAATTCTCCCTTCAACATTTGCACTTTAGTCTTTTCCTCAAATTGATCCTTCCCCTTTCTTTGCACAAATACCTCTTTTCTGGATATAGGTCTATAATTTTCTCTCGGTTGTTTTCCTCATCAATCTTTTTTGTTCTTTTTACTTCCATGGCATCCCTTGCAAGTTGTGACCTAGTCATTGCTTTCCTCAAGAAAAATGAAGCTAGCATCTTCTCCCCGCAAAATATAATTTTTTGACAAACGTACCTACCTTCTCGCTTCTTCCTTATATACCCTTCAATGTCTATTTCCTAGAGGTTGTCTTCAAGATTTCCTTGGAAATGGTTTGGCTCCTAGTTATCCTCCGCGACTGTGTCATTAATTTTTTGTTTTTGTCTTCAGGTGATGGATGTGAGATATATTTCTCTCGGGTATGGGTTCAACTTCAATATCCATTGAATAGGATTGTCCTCATTCTTCGTTAACTTCTTCTATCACAGCTAGAGATGAAGTGATTCCTTTAGATTTGAAATTTTTTGTGTGTCACCGAATCTACTTCATATCCACTAAGAAAGAGAAAACATGCCCAATCTTTGTTTAAATTCCTTAATTCCTCCAACACAAAGAATTTGATCAAACCATGGAGAAACTAATGTTTCACTATGCTCACCCTTGGCTTGGACCTTAATGTAAATATTATTCCCAAACTTATAAAAGAAAATAAAGGCTAATCAAGGGGTTTCTTATTACACGAAATGGAAAAGGAGCCTGAAAATGATATAAGTAGATTATGCAAAACCTCCTGCCAGGTAAAATACTTCGCACCACAAAAAAAAAAAACTTCTTGAATAATTTTCTTTCATATACTTCGGGGATGCCATCATGCTCTACTTCGATGTGCTCTTGCTCGACAAATTTCTCATAGCTCGCATTTTGAATTTTTGTACCTTTGAACCATTCTCACCACCTATGGGTATTTATGTAGCCTAAGAGATAATAGGTGATACCGTGAAATTAAATACTCCTACCTTGAGTTTTTCCCGTGAAATTGGTCATGACTTTGATATCCGAGCATGAAAACCTTGCAGTTTCCGACATAAATGTAGACAACCAACTTTCATGTAATATTCCCAATTACGAAGCTAATGGAATATTCAATTCTTTGTTTTATTTTCTGATCCAGAATAAAATTGTAAAGGAGGTTTATTAAAATCCTAAACAAGAATAAATCAAGGCCAAATGTGAAAAGGATAAAACTTATCTATGTGTCAGCACCTAGTGTGAAAGAGCCGAACAATTTTACCTGTCAACCATGACCAAATCTATAGCATTGTCTTGGAGGAGTGGCCATCAATGAGGCACAACGTAGTTTTAAATGGAGATGGCTCAGGAAAGGATCTATTTCATTGAAGGTGGTTTAGGGGTTGCAAGCTCTCAACTTATAAAAGGAAGAGGATGGCATCACGAGAAGGTTGTTGTTGATGGTGGTATTGTATTTTTTTGACATATTGTTTGTTTAGACATATATATCATTCTCTTGTTGTTTAGCCGAGAATAGTGTTGCTTAGCACTGGTGTTCCCGATCGTGAATGCCACTCTTTCTGGAGGCTTTGTAGTGATTATATTTTGTCCACTATCCATTGGTGACAAAGTTTTTTCTTTCCACAAAATGCATCCATTTAGGCTATTTTCTGAAATTTGTAATATAGCATGATCTACTTAGATCTAGACCATTCTAGTGCTCCTTTTTTCGTTGGGAAGGCTTTCATATCCCATTGGCAAGAGAGTATTGACTGTTTGGAGCTACATTTTCAGATCTTAAGAAGAGGCCAAACATAATTTAGTTTCTGCCAATGAAATATTTCTTCCAGAATCACATATTTCAGTGGTAAATTTTTACATAGTATTTAGCACTTTTTTTGAGGAGTGGTTTCTATGTGGCTAGATCCGCCTTCATATTTGAGATCCATTGGATAAGATCACCATATTTTATATCAGATTAGATCCAAATTTGCGAATTTCTATATTTATGCGTATCCGCAACATTAGATCTCGCATCTACTCCTTGTACTTCATGTATCAAGGTTGAAAACCCTGCTGGAATTTGAAGAATAGTCATCTTAGTGTATGTATCTCGATATAGATCTAACTTTTTCATACACACATTCTATAGATATGAAGTGTAATCTACAGCTATTTCAGCCAATAAAATAACATTGTTAAGCTCTTTCAATCTTAATACATGGTTGCAACACCTCTTTGAGATTTTCTTCCATCAAGTCTCTATTTCATGTTTCACATCTCATGGGATATATTTTGCATATATTTTATCGATGTGTAAATGTAAATAAAGATCCCAGACAGCTCTCACCCTTTACTTGATGATTCATAATATTTTCCAATAAATATTTATATTATGTATTTCCATTTGGAATATTACAATAATTATCATCATCCTAGTACAGTCATGGCTAATAGCTTCTACATGTCTTATGAAGATGAAGAAACTCTTACCGATAGAGAGAGGTATCAAAGGAAGATAGAAGAAATTTGGTTGGTACCAACATAGCTAAAGAAAAGGGTAAAACCCCTGTATTTGGGAAGATGGATGAAGGAAGACTTGCTATGATCCCATCTGTGCAAGATATATTTCTGTAGAGAGATCAAAGAGATGAGATAGAAAAAATAAAAGAATCTCCTAAGAGATTTCATCTTGAGAAAGATCTCGACATGTCTCATCACCGGAATGATCAACCAAAGCAGCATCAGCCACAAGTTTCCAACGCTCTACCATGACTACTTCCGTCTTTGCATGAAGGGTCAAGAGAAAGCATCCAGACCGTGAGGTCAAAATCAGAGATTCAGCATCACTTTGATTTTTCAAGAGTTTTTCAACGCCATGATAGACAGGTGGATCAACAGAACGGTGATCAACATCACCTGGGAGTGGGCAGATTATTTTCACCAATTTCTTTGATGGGCCATCTAAGTGTTCTCCACAAAGCATGGGTAGAGAAACTTGAATTCATTTCTTTAGTTGAACAAAGTTCAAGAGATGGAAGCTATCAATATTGTAGCGTTGCACTTTGAAGGTGAAGCATGATCAGAACACAATACTGCTATTGGTTCAGTGCCAATGTGTGACTACTTATCCATTTCACTAGAAGGCTGGTGGAAAGGTTTGACAAGAGATCCGCAGGCACCATTCATGAGCCTTGCCAAGTTGAAACAATAAGGTAATAAAGATTCTTACATTTTTAAATTTTTAAGATTATCTCTGTTATGGTTCTGGATTTGTCTGAACAAGAAGGGTGTACATGTTCATGATATGGTTGACAACTTCTTCATGGGTTAAAATCTACAAAGCTCCACTACTTCCGCATGATGCTATTGAAAGGGCTAGAGAACTTCAAGATGCCTTTCCAAAATAAAAGGCAATATTTTAGCACTATCCCTTTTCCCTTCAAAGGGAAAAGAAGAAAAAATATGCTCCTTTCCAGAGAGTCATACAAGCAAAATTGATGATGAAGTCCTGGAGAGATCTAAGAAAAAGGAAGTTATGTGTAATATTCCTACTTAGCCTAAGCTAAACAGAATATGCATTTTTGTTTTACCTTTTGTTTTATGAATAAATGAATAAAGGAGGACATGTAAAACTCCTAAAAAAGAATGAATAAATCATCACCTACATGGTTAAGGATAAATCAAGGCCATGTAAATTAATCATTTTCTGCAAAAGAAAGGGTTTGAGTCATGAGACCTGGTCAGCCTTGACCAAATCTACAACGTTGTCTAGATTCACAATGTACCTTCAAAGGGACAACGTAGGTTCCAGAAGCAGGCCCCCAGTGAAAGGAGCTAACTCATCAAGGTGGCTTAGGTTTGCAAAGGCTTTCTATATTATAAAAGAGTAGCACTTAAGAGAAGGTTGTTGATTATCTTTATATTTCCGAGTATCTGTCTATTTTAGACAAATACCATTCTCTGTTGTTCAGTGGAGAATTGTGGTGCTTAGCACTTGGAGTTTCTATGCAGGGATTTCACCTCTTCCCTTGAGGATTCTTGGAGGAGTTTTTGATGATTTTATCCACTATCAGGCTTTGGGCCAAGCTCTACTTCCAACTGCAACACAGATCCAATGAGCGTTTGTTTGATTTTGTAGGCTGCAGCAAGTGGAACTCTATATTTGTTGAGATCTAGCTTGTATTGGAGCCTCTTGTTAGTGAGTGTGTCTTTTAACCTCATGTGTTAGTCATCATTATTTTTCACATGTTGTTGATGACTAGATTTAAAGCCAATTTTTCTAGCAGCTGATCTCAAAATTTGTCAAATTTGCCAGCTGGAAAACACCCATAAACATTTTTTCCCTCCTACCTTTTTAATCAGCCCATGATGAGATAAAACCTCATTTTCAAGCCCTATCTAGCCTCATCCATACTAGCTTGTCCATCAACTCCAAAGAGAACAATCTAAATCTGTCCAAGAAGTCTCCCCTAAGTTAGGTAGTGGCGCTTTAGGCATTTCTCGCTTGGAAAAATTTCCTAAAGCCAAAGAACCTCTATCTATTATCAGCCAGTCCTAACAGACCTTCCTATTCTGCAAATAAAGTTTGGTTACACCCTTAAGTCACGCCAATAACAAGCCTTGAAGTCTCAGTAATACATATGCCACAGGTCAAGCTGATATTAGGTAAATGTACAATGTTTCACTGTCTTTTTCAAAGAGTAGAAGTATACTAGTGTTCCAGAAGACAGTATTAAACTCAACATGAGAAGACAACTGCTTCTCATGTGGTTTTGAGCCTGGGATGCAAATGCTGGACAGAGAGTTATTTCACTAAGCTCCTGCAATCATAGTCAAATATTAGTGAATTATAAATGACAAGAAATGCTTTGCAGATACTAGCCAAATTGCTTGTGATGTATAAAGAGGCACAAAGGTATTTGAAAAGCAGAATTACATATCTCAGAGAAATTCCCATCATGACTTATTGTCAATTTGTCATATTCATTTGCTTAAGCATGAATAGGCAGTGAAAGGAAAGATAACACTCTTTGAAGAACTGATGAAATGGCATCACTGAGAAAACCTCCTTCATAGATGATCAGAGGGTTGAAAGACTGAGAAAACCTCCTTCATTTTACAAGCAAAGGGTTTGGCACTATGATAAAGGCCTCCTTCATCTAATAAGCAGAGGGCTAGGGATAGAGATTGATTTTAGGGTTTTCACTGACTGAAAGGCAAATTTTAAGAGCAGTGGGAGACAATTGAAAGCTTCTGAATAGAAAATAGTGTTAAAAGAAGAGGCAAGGCAGTGGTTCTTTTCAAGGTGTTTGCATGAGTTTCACTATTAAAACACAGAATTGAAATGCAGTGTGAAGCTAATAGGGTGACTATCAAGGAAGAAATATTGTTAAGCAAATGGCCAAGGAAGTAAAAAAATCTTGGTCTCAAACTGACTTCTGCTAAACAAATACAAAGAATACCACTAACAGTGTTTTCATAAAACATTCTTCACTTGGTTAAAACAAGGGTTGAAAATAACCTAGGCATTTGTCAAAAAAAAAAAAAAAATAGGCCTCCTTCATAACAAGTAGAAGGCTCACCATTGTGTAAGGGTGAAGAGAATTCATCTTCAGTATGGATTATATTTCAAAGTTACTACTGTCAAAATAGTAAAATGAATGAGAAATTCATTATTATTATAGACCTCCTTCATAGAGGAACAAAGGGATAGCCTTCCCATGTTTACGTTTCAACTTCAGCTTATCATCCCCTGCCATATCTCCGTAAAAGTTGAAGACTGGATTACTTTGTCAATCTAAGGTTAGTCAGTTGCCTTGATGGTGGAGAATTTTTGTAGTAGATTTTTTCACTTATAGTTTCAAATGATTTTTGTCACCCATAGTCAAAAGAAAGGCTCAAAGAGCACCTAACAGTTCAATCAACTTCATGGTGGGCATGATCATCATCAGAACACCAGGAGCAGAAGATGTCAAAATAAGTTTTAAAGTGGTAAGTTATCTCCTTGCAAGAATGGCAGAGAATGCCTCAAAAATCATTGGTATGTCTTTGAGCAGAGTTTTTCCTTTAAAAAGGTTAGCAATAGGCAGAAGTGATAGAGTTTCTTTTTCAATGAGAAATAGTGAAGAGGCAGTAGAAGGGTATTGCCTTAATGAGAAAAAAATTGAGAGAGATGTTGGCCTTCAAAATGGCTTTTTCACTTTGAAAAGGGGTCATATGTATAGGGATCTCCAAAAATGTCATCCACAGCACTTTAAAGAGTCTTGGTCGAAATATTGGGTTTGTTATGTTTTGAAGATTATAAATGATAAAGTCGTGCTTCATTTTTGTTTTATAACCAATACCTCTTTCAAAAAAGCTTCAAAACCTTCATAAAGCATTTCAAAACCAATTTGCCTTTTCGCCTTCAAAAGGGAATAAGAGACCGTTGCAAGCCCATTTGCGAAGTTTCAAAAATGCAAAAAATGTTCAAAACCACTCCTAGCCATCCACTGAAGAGAAAAGAGAGATTTTGAGCGAAATTGCAAAGTTTTTGGAGGCTTAAGACTGCGCGGCACACCTGGAAAAGTGCGCAGCGCATTCAAGCGAAGTTTTACACAGGCTTTACACTACTGCGCGGCACGCTTGTAACGGCGCGCCTGTAGCGCCGGTCACCACCGCCCGAAGGGCGACCCGACACGCTTTTTAACTACATTATGCTCTCCCTTTTGAATGTTTCGTGCCTGTTGAACGACCAAAACACCTTCAAAATCATCTCTGAAGCTGCTCAACTCATCAAGAAAAGGACACAAAACATCCTTAAGCTATTTTTATTTTCCTCCTTGGTGCTTTCGAATTTCTAAAGGGCGATTGATGCCATGATTGTCAAGACGAAACCAGTGGTAGGAGAGCAAAATGTTTGATCAAAATCTGAGGTTTCTGTTGCCATAATTTCCCAAGATTAGTATAATAAAAAGGGGTGTGTTTGCATTAGTTTCAAAAGGCCTAAAACTGCCCTAAAAAATAGTGATAAGCCATAAAACTAATTGCAAGGCAAAAACACAGTGGTAGAGGGTTTTCAAGTTGCTGAAGGTGTCTTAGCAGGGGTGAAAACAAAATTAATCCGTATTGGCAAATCTAAGGTCAAAACAATGTTTGTAAAAGGAAAGAAGTGATCTTAAGGTCAAAACAGTGTTTAAAGGTTGAGGATTTTGGTCCAAAATTAAAGGGTGTTATTGCTATAAATGCCAAGAGAGAGAGATTGATTAGAGGTCAGTGTTTCTGAGCAAACTCAGAGCTTTCTGTTGCTATGATTGTTACACATTTTTACATTGTTGGGTGGATGTTTAAAACCATCTAAAAAGACCCTAACTGCCTTCAAAAAACATTGGTGTCCTAGCAGTGGTGAAAACAATGTTTGTGAAGGGAAAACAGTGATCCTAAGGTAAAAACAATGTTTGTAAAATGAGGTAGTAGTCTTAAGGTGAACACAGTTTTTATAAGGTGGAAGTTTGATCATTATAAAATGCCTCCTCTGTGTTATGAAATAGCAAACTAGTGCTACCTCCATTGTCCCATAAAGCAGAGTGTGGTGAAAGATCTTTTAACTAAAGCTGAAGGTGTTTGGCTTACCTTTGTATAGAAACCAGTGAATAGCAGAAGAAGCACTGTTTGAGGAAGGGTGTTTTGTTTTTGTCTAAATACAAGGCCGTTTTTCTCTGTCAAAACACAAGGAGATCTCTATTCTACAAAAAGCCACCAATACCTCTTTTCAAATTACCTTGCCCAAGCACAGTAATCAAATTGATTGTTTTCTTTTCATTTAACAAAAGTTTGTTGATTGGCTTAAAAGAGGACAAATCAGTGTTTTAAAAAGAGCACAAAGTTGGTGTTGGGAGACTATTTCACACAGAATTTGAAGAAGTTTTCATTGGTCAAATAGTGACTAACAAGGAGGACAGAGGTGGTTGAGAAAAACATTCCAAAGGCCTTTTGAGACAGCTTGGTGTTGCAAAGAACATTCAAAACAAGATGCCCCCCAGGCAAGATAGTAGGAGTGGCCTGCACAAAAGATTTGAGTCTGTTTCCACTGAAGAAGTGAATTCCCATCCATGAGTCTTGTTTAATTTCCATGAGGTTGGGTGTCTATATTTTTGCCAAAGAGTGCGAGAGGTGAAGAGTTATTCCCCTTTAACGCACCTTTGTGCTTTGAGGTTTCAAGAGAAGCATTTTCAGCTGGTAGGCCTAGATTTCAAATTCTCTCCAAGGTCCATCTCCAAGGCCACCAAAATCCCTTATATAGGGGAGAAGTGGTTTAAAAAAATCCACCTAGACTCAGAAGAATACAAGCCCTTTCTAAAGCCTGAGCATAGAGATTCATGTCCATCCATTTTCCCCTTCTCATATCTATTGACTAGTTACGCCCCCTCATGAAGATCATCATGAAATACTTCACTTGCGAGGGAAGATTCTCCTGAGTCTATGCCTATCATATTCGATTTCTCATGCATTTCACGAGGGCCAAATTGCTAAATATCCCTTTCTTCCTACATAGAAGTATTGAGAAAATGGCCTCCATTGTTCAGAAAAAGCCTCCTTCTCAGCAGATAGCTTGCCTCTTCCATCACTCCCTCATCAAAATTATCATTCTTCATCAGCTTGAGAAGAAGGAAGTTGCTTGGGATACTTTCATCACACATCCGGATTTCGCCACTGTCCCTTCATTTCATACATCTCCTTCGCCTTCTACTCACCATCCTTTGCCTTCTTCTAGCAAACCTATTCCTAAGAAGATCAAGTTTACCATAGAACAAGCAAAAGAGCATGATGAGGAAGAAGAGCATGAGCAAGAAGAGGAAAGTGTTGATGATTAGAAACATGATAAAAAGGTGCAACACATTGAGGAGGACAACCCTAAAATAGAAATGGACAAGGACAGTCAAGGCATCCATGAAAAAAGTGATGATGAGCAGCAGCATGATGAAACAGGGCAACAAGGAGAAGAAAGGCATGATGAAGAGGAACATAATGATGAACAACAGACTCCTGGGCATGATGAAAAGGAATATGATGATGAACAGCAGACTCCTGGGCATGATAAAGACGAAGATGATGATGAGCAACATCACAGTGAGGCAGAACAACAGACTTCTAAGCATGATGAAAAAGGACATGATGATGAAGGGCAGCATGATAAAGATGTGCAACACAGTGAGGGTGAGCAGTCTCATGAAGATGATGAGCAACATGATGATGAATAGGTGCAACACAGTGAAGAGAGGCAGCCACATGTTGATGAACAACAGCCTCATGAAAAGGAACAACAGCATGATAAAAAGGTGCAACACAGCGAGGAGGACAACCCTAAAACCAAAATTCACAAGGACAGTCAAGGCATCCATGAATAAATCCAAGACAGTGGCAAGAATGATGAGCAAAGTGACAAGGGTAAAGAGCCAATGGAGCATGTGCTAGCTGCCTCTCTTAGGCAAGGGGCCATGCTCTCTTCTCCGACAGTGGCCAAGCCCTAGACATCAAAGAAAAGGGTGCCTAGAGTTGTAACTCCAAATGTGACTAGGGCCTTCCGAAGCAAGGGAAAATTTCCCAAGAAGCCCATTGTCGAATTTCCCAAGAGGAGGAAGACTAAAAGAGCCACCCAAAGCAAAGGAAAGGAGAAAGAGGAGAGCAGCCATGAAAAGGAAAGGGAATTCGAAATCATTCAAATCCGAAGCGACGATAGTGACAATGAAGCCCGAATCCTAGAAAATCTCTTGATCAATAGAGAAAACCAAATTGATGCTTTGAGGACTGATCTTGATAGGGATAGAAACTTCAATCACTTTTTGCAAGTTCAAAACAAGCAAATGAGTGTCCATATGGCTGTATATGAGACACGGGCCATCAAATACAAAAAGGAGGCCTCCAAAGCACAAATGAGGCTGGAAGAACTCATGGGTGAGTTCGATGAGAGCGAAGATGAAGATCAGCCGAGGTGAAAGAGGCCAAGAACCATGGGGCTCAAAAGGGCCCTTGAGAAACAAAAGGAAGAAGACGATGCCCTTCTCCAATCTACCCCTTTCACTACATTGTTCGAACAAGAGATAGAGAACAATCGGGAAGCATGGCTTGAGAGAGTTAATGATCACTTGGAGAAGAAATTGGAGAAGGAAAATAGAGACTTGGACCTTCGACGGAGGATGATCGGGCATTATAAAAATCTCAATCAGTTTGCCCGGCGGAAATTGAAGGCCGCTCAAGAAAAAATCAAGGAGGCTAAAGGGAAGCGCCCAGCACCAAAATTGAGGAAAGACACCTCAAGGCTCCAAATTTTTGCCTCAGCTTCACAACATGTTTCTGAAAACTCTTGAGGGTCATGCTCGCCAAATTTGGGCGAAATTCGACAAATTTTGGTTTTTTGTCATTTTTGGGTTTTTGGCTAAAATTCATGGGCATCGCCATTTCAATTCGGGGCATCCTCAAAGGATGAAAATGGTATCATTGGATGCCATAATTTTAGGGTCACATACTCAACGATTTTCAGATCAATTGAAGATCATTTTCTCCCCCAAAATGGCGAAAAACACTCGCTTTTTCTACACTCTGCCCCGTTTATCAGCAAGGCCTATTTTTTGGTTTTTTACACACAGGTCTGTTTTTGGAGGACTTTCAGTGGTCAGTTGGGAGAAAATTAAAAATTTCCAGAAACTAGAAACTCAGATCTTTCCAACGAGCCATCATGGGCCTTGTTTCTACATCGGGAAGGCCTCCAAAAGTTGCTGAAAAGTCAGGGGAACTTTTGCTGATGTATTTTTTGAGTATTATTGTAAAAATTGAACCTTTCAAAAGTGACTTTTCTTCATGTGCGTTTAGCTATTTTTGTACATGATAAGTTATGAAAAGTCAATATATTTCCCTTTTTTAAAATTTTTGAGATATTTTATTAGATATTTTGTGCCTTGGGCTTTGCAAAGCCTCAAGGACAAAATCAGATATTTTGGATATGCCAATGAGATTGCAAGTTGAACTAAGAGGTTTTCCTCACTTTGGCCTATATATTCCAAAGGATTTCATTGTTAAAAAGGCTGAACTTGATGAATATAAGCAAGATATGGTCATATAAGCTTTGGAAGAAATACTTGTCTCATGCTTTTGGATAGTTTCTTGGATGTTCTTGGATGATGAAAGAGGATTGTTGTTGGATTCCATGATTTGGTAGAATGGTATAGTGTCTCTCTCTCTGTTTTTCTTCCTAGTTTTCATTCATAAATCCATGTTCTTGCTTGCTATAAGACAGTAGAGAAAAAATTTGAGACATACCCTTGGAGGCACCTCAAATTTCCTGTTTCTTTATAGTTTCCATGTTTTCTTCATTCTTAGTCATGTTAAAGAATCCTTGATTGCTCTTTAATAACTGAAGAATATTGTTTGCTTGTTTCATTTATGGTTTTATGCATGCTAAGTATGATTTACGGTATGCCCTGATTACTCATGGCTAGCCATAGCTCCACCTATGAAACTTTCTCTTTGATTGATTAGATTGTCATTTGTTGAACCAAGGAGGTCTTGTTCTGGTCTTGCCCTTTGCCTAAAACTATGCAATCTTGTTTTCAAAGTGCCCAATAGCTTGAAGTACTATGTTTAGGTGTTCCTACATAGTGATTTGAGTTGTTTGTCTGTCTTAAGTGTATTTCACCAAAGTCTGATAGCCATTTCCTAAAGTTAGAGAGTCATATATCTCTATGCATGGCTTGAATGTTTATTTATATGCATTGATCAGCTTATAGTTACATTTCTCATGATTAATGGTTTACCCTACCATGTTTATGTCTGCTATTAAACTATTTATGTTTGAAATCCTTTGTTCTTCACAAGTTTAATGTCGATCTCACTCCATTTTTCCCAAAGATCCATTTTACCTCGAATCAAATCGGCCCTTCAGCAACCTTGTATCACCATCTGAAATATTTCTTGACCTTTTCGACCCCATAGCCCAGTTGATCTGACATCTTTTTACCTATATTATGTCTTTGATCAGTTCATCCCTCAAAACCTAAAAAAAACCAAAACCAAAAACCTACTTCATAACTAGCCTAATATCAAGAAGACAATAAGCAAACACACAGATATCCCTTACACAAATAGAGAGAACCCTCTCTGAGTCCAGGAAGGCTAGGTCCTTGGGCTCCAAAGATTGGTTTGATGTTACACTTTCATTTGGCTTGCCAATTAACCAAATCACGAGACCCTAACATAATGGCGATCACGGTGGGACCCTGAGTGATAAACAAACTTAGATTCCCTAAAATTTCCAGCAGCCTTAAGAATACTATCTGATTGACTTATCCCACTGCTCACTAACATAATGGCGATCATGGTGGGACCCTGAGTGATAAACAAACTTAGATTCCCTAAAATTTCCAGTAGCCTTAAGAATACTATCTGATTGACTTATCCCACCGCTCACTAACATAGTGGTGATCACGATGGGACTAACTGAGTACATAACAGTCTAGAAAACTCTTGTAGATTCATTAGTATTTAAAATTTAAACAGGAAAGGAGTCCATAGAATCATTTAGAGTAAAATATTTTTTTTCTCACCACCCTAGGAAAGTGATGAAACAGGTTTAGAACACTCTAATAAACCATAGACTGCACATAAAACTCAAAAAACCCCAAAACATTCCCGGATTGGATTTTCCCTAGTTACTAGTGGTGGACCATAGCTACATCTTTACAAAAGCAACCAAGTTCCACCTGGCGACTCCACTAGCCTCTAGTAGGCCAAAACAATCCATAATAAACCAAAAAATTCATAAACCATACATTTCTGTTGACCCATCCTTCCAAAAACTTAAAACTTATGGTGCAAACTCTGTAATCAGTGGAAAACTAAGTATAACTTAGCGATTCAGAAGACTTCACATAAACATAGGAAATAAATAGACATAACCTTGCAAATAGAACCATTAGCTTGTCCAGACAGCCTAGCAAACTGTTGAAACCAAGTAAATCACTCTTCCTTGCAAGTCTTCATCTCAAAGTTTTCTAGAAAACTTTTTCCTGAAAGCATGTTTTATAGTGTTGGTGGTGGACCGTAGTTCTCACAGAAATCCACCTGGCGACTCCATTATTCCTCATTTTTTACCATCCTTCACATTAGTAAACCCCTAGAGAGGCCATCCATCCGAAACAATCACAAATACCATCCTCTCTAAACTCTCAATTCGAAATCTGGCTTCACAAAGAATCAACACCAGATCCCATCCAGACCCAAATCCCTCTATCATAGTAGATGACCCAGAGAATATTCTATGGAAAGCTTCCGAAACTAACAATTTAGCTACAGATAGGTCCATTCGTAAAGCAAGATCAGTACCTGAACACCTCACAGCCTTGCAAGATTCCCCCTTTGACTTAAAATCCTCAAAAACCCTTTTTAGAAGCAAGTCACAAATTAAGATAGACTTTGACGATATTGAGCCCCTAGATCTGCCATAGAGTCCTAGTAGAGAAGCCTTGCCTACTACACCTCCAAAATTTCAGCTTCTCCATCACTTTGGCTCCTACCATCCCAGATCGGCTCAAAATAAGATCACTAGTCCAAGTACATCCCCCACACCGATCCAAACCACTACTGTTCAAACCACCTCAGCTCATCCTACAAGTCCTCATTTTGTACATCATCCATTAGCTCCTGCCATGGCAGCCTGGTATGCACCCTTGGTGTTACCACAACCTTTGGCTCCCTTACAAAATGACTATCAATCCAAAATCCCACACTTTACGGGAGTTGAGACTACCACATCTCAACGACATGTAGATAGGATTAGCGATGCCTTTGAATACATGGAAATAGAAGACGAGACCATTAGAATGAGGATGTTTACCCAAAGCTTGGGCAGAGAACCCAAAAAATGGTTTAAGAGCTTAGCTCCAAACAGCATCCATGATCTCCCATAACTCTACCAAACCTTCATAAACAAGTGGGAAATCCGAAAGAACCCCATTCAAATCCTGTCAGAGTATAAAAATCTAAAATGGGAAAATGGGGAAAGTGTCCAGGGATACTGCACTAGGTTCAACAGTGTGTATAACGCCCTCCCGCCTCACTTCAAACATCCACTTAGCTCAGCCTTAGCAAATTTCCCCGAAGGCTTTGACCCAGACATGACTTATCAATTGAGAGATAAAGACCCCCCTACCTTAGAATAAATGAAAAGAGTGGATATAAATGCAGAGGCCAACTTAGCTGAAAAGAGAGCTAGGATAAGAGCAGAAAAGGAAGTCACATACCATGACGAAATTGCCCCTTCGGTATCTTCCTTAGATCCTAGAATAGATGGCCTGGTCAAATCCATGACAAAGATGTGGGAAAAAATGAGTGAAAAAACACCTCTTAAGGGCAACCAGCCAAACCCTCAAAACCAAAACCAAAACTTTAGAAGAGACCAGTCTCAAAATAAACCAAGGGAAAAGGAAAAACAGATCAGGCTATCCTTCAGTGAAAATTATGTTGATGAAGATGAGAGGGATACATAACCCATTGATGAAATTCATTTGAACCTATTAGGTTCTGATAACGAAAGTGAGGTTTACCTCACAAAAGAAGAACAAACATTCTTCTCTCCGAATCAACATGAAACCAACTATGAAGATCCCGAAGATCCCGCCATAGATTTTCAGAATGCCATAATAGAAGCTCATAGACAGTATGACCTTAGAAGCAGAAAAAACCAAGACAACTCCAAGAAAGGTAGCTCAGACACTGCTAGAACCCCTGATACCATCCTTAAAAAAGAAGTGGACAACAACAAAATCATGGTCAAGAAAACTGACCAAAACCAAGATAAATTTATTCAAACAAGTTTTGGCTCAGATGCTCCTTGTACTTCCACAAAGATTCTCGAGATGGATGTGTTGAACAAAGGCCCGAACTAGAGTCAGCAAATTAAGAACATAGAGAAAATCATGTTCGAAAAAGCTGAAACAAATCTGTCCAAACTACAAACTCCTTTTAGTTTCGAAGGGGAAATTTCCAAAATAAAAATAACCATACCCCTTACTGAGCTAATAACTGTAGATAGGTATAGATATCAAATATTCAATGTTTTTTATTTAGGAAATGAGGCAGATACTTTAAATATAACTGATGACAAACCCGAGCTCTTGTTCGGCCCCAAAATAGAAGGTGAATACCAAGAAGGAGCTATCTCTCCTTTCTATGTAAGCTTGAACATACAGGACAAGATATTACATAATGCCATGTTAGATTCTGGTGCCTCCCATAACCTCATGCCTAAAGAAATCATGGAAAACCTGGGTCTAGAGGTAACTCAACCATACAAAGACCTGTACTCCTTCGATTCAAGTCAGGTCAAATTTTTAGGGCTAATAAAGAACCTGTGTTTTTCTTTGACACAACTACCGGCAAAAAACCTATTCATGGACGTAGTAGTGGCCGATATTCCTCCTAATTATGGAATGATACTATCAAGGGTGTGGGCTGCCAAAATACAAGGTAACCTTCAAATGGACATGTCATTCACTACCATCCCAATTTTCAACCAGACTAGGATATTATACCAAGAAACTCACATGAAATACATGGTTAGCAACCGAGATAAGCCAAACAACACTCCCATTTATTCCATTCATTCCAATTTAGATTCTTTTATCTTATACAATAAAAGTGATATAAACGAGAAGATAAAAGAAAATGAAGAGGATTTCAAACCATCAAAACCACATTTCCCATTACTAAATGAAGAAACTGATGACCAAAGCTCCAAGAAACCTAAAAAACAGCTTAGTATCATGTATGAAAAATAAGCTCTTTTGAGTATAAGCTTTGACGGTTCTTGTGGAAAAAATGGTTCGGGGGCCAGCATCTGGATACACAATACTAATGAAGCTCATTCTTTCAGATTAGAATTCCTATGTACTAATAACATTGTGGAATATGAGGCCCTTCTCCTTGGTCTGCACATACTTAAGGACTTAGGTGCCAAGAAAATATCAGCCCAGGGAGATTCAGAACTTGTAATTAGGCAAATCAAAGGTGAATATTCGGCAAAAAACCCAAGACTAAGAGAATATAAGAATGTAGCTTTAGACATCCTCAAAACCTTCGAAAAATATGAACTCACTTATATCCCTAGGGTTCAAAATAGCCTAGCAAATGAGCTCGCCTTTGCTGCAAGCAATGGCCAAATACCATGTCTAAGCGAGCAATACAGTATTCAGGTCAAACATCACCCTACAATACCAGATAGCATTGACCATTGGCAAGTATTCAAAAATGAAGATCAGATTGATAATTTCTTACAATCTAGGAATGAATTTGAAGTAGCCAAACAAACTTAGAAAATGAAGAAAAGAATCCTGGCAAAAATCAAGATCAAGAGCCAAATTTACCTTCTGGGACAGATGTAAACTTGGTAACTCATTCATATGAAAATGAGATAGGAGAGGACATAGACCAAAGGGAAATTGAAGTCTTACACTGTGAAAATGACACCATACCCAGAGCGCTTGCACCTTTAGAATAATTGTTTGATTTTAACGATGTGGCCAAAAAGCCAAAAATGGAATCTACCGAAGTCGACATAGAAGAATATAACATAGGAAGCATAGAAGAACCAAGAAAGATCAAACTATCCAAAACCCTCCCTCCTCACATAAAGCAGGAATACATCAAGTTGTTTAAATAATTTAAAGATGTGTTCGCATGAGGATACCAAGATTTGAAATCATACAACACAAGCATCATTCAACATAAGATTCCCCTCAAAGAAAACCAGAAGCCTTTCAAACAGAAGTTAAGAAGAATAAACCCAGTCTTACTACTGTTGGTTGAAAAAGAAATAAAAAAGATGTATGATGCTAGGATAATAGTATCCCTCAGGTACTCTGAGTGGGTTTCAAATCTAGTATCAGTTAGGAAAAAATCTGGTGAAATCAGACTTTGTATCGATTTCCGAAACCTAAACAGAGCCTGTTTAAAGGACAACTATCTATTGCCCAAAATGGACCACATACTTCAAAAGGTAGTAGGTGCTAAAATGATCTCATTACTTGATGATTTTTCTGGTTACAACCAAGTACTGGTCTACCCCACTGATCAACACAAAACAACTTTCACCACGCCTTGGGGCACTTTCATGTACATTAAAATTCCTTTTGGATTGATGAATGTTGGCGTCACATTCCAAAGAGCCATGGACATAGCCTTCTCAAAAGACATAGGTCATTTCATAGTCATATATCTTGGCGATATCACAGTATATTCCAAATCAGATGAAGAGCACCGGATTCACTTAAGAAAGGTTTTTAACAAATGTAGAAAATATGGTTTATCCCTAAACCCCAAGAAAACACTGTTCGGTCTTGAAGAAGGAAAACTCCTAGGTCACATCATTTCGGAAGAGGGAATAAAAATAGACCCCTAGAGAATTGAAGGTATATTACAAATAAGTCACCCCAGAAACATAAAGGAGCTGCAATCCTTTATCGGAAAGATTAATTTCTTGAGAAGATTCATCCCAAATCTTGCCGAACTCCTGAGAGATATCACAAATATGTTGAAAAAATAGGTTGGGGTTAAATGGACTACGTAAGCCAAAAAATATTTTGAACTATTTAAAAAGGCCCTAACTGAAACACCAGTACTGATAAGTCTTGATTTCACCAAATATTTTTACATTTTTTCATTTTCCTCAGAACACACAATAGCTGTTGTGTTGTTACAAAAGAATGTAGCAGGGCAAGAACAACCCATTGCCTTTTTTAGAAAATCCCCAAGAGATGCTCCCTTGAAATATAACATCATGGAAAATCAGGCTTTCACATTGGTAAAAGAACTGAAAGATTTCCGAGTTTACATTTTTCATTCTCATACCATCGCTTTTGTTCCTAATACCATCGTCAAAGACATATTAAATCAAGATCTCGATGGTAAAAGGGGAAAATGGATCGCTATCATCTTAGAATATGACTTAGAAATCCGACCCACCAAACTGGTTAAAGGACAAGGACTTGCAAGACTAATGGCTGAAACCAACCTCCAAGCATTAGATATAAATTTTGTTGATGCCTTAGAAGAACACGAAGAATGCACCACCCCTCATGTTGAACAAGTATTTTTAAATTCACCATGGTATGCAGATATTCTTTATGTATTATTTTATCTAAATTCTCCACTAACTTTATCAAAAACAAAAGCAAGATTTCTTAAACAAAAATCTTTAAATTTTTGCATTATAGATGGAGTTTTGTATTGGAAAAATCCCACTGGTATGTTTCTTAAATGCTTGCTTGAGTCTGACGCAGAGAAAATTATGCACAAAATGCATGAAGGAGAATGTGGAGGTCATCTCTACTGGAAAACCACAGCGAACAAAATCCTTAGAGCCGGTTATTATTGGCCTACCTTATTTCCTGACACTCACAAACTAGTTATGACATTCCATAAGTTCCAAATTTTTGATGGCAAGAAAAAGCTTTTACCTTTGCCCTTACATCCCATCATAGTTGAAGGACCCTTCCAGCAATGGGGTCTAGATTTTATCGGGGAAATTAACCCTTCTTCGTCTGCTCAACATAAATGGATCCTTACAGCCACTGATTACTTTACCAAATGGATAGAAGCCATACCCTCCAAGAACGCTACCGATTCAGTCATCATTAAGTTCCTAGAAACCAACATCCTATCTAGATTCGGCTGTCCTAGAAAGATCATTACGGATAACGCTATTGCCTTTTCCTCCAAAAGAATGGCTGATTTCTGTTACAAACATCACATTTCATTAGGACATTCCACAGATTATTACCCTCAAGGTAATGGTTTAGCCAAGTCCTTTAACAAAATCCTAGTCAACATCATAAAAAAACTTCTGGAACAAAATCAAAAAGCATGGCATGGAAAACTAGTACACGCACTATGGGCTGATAGACTAACCACCAAAAAATCAATAGGTATGTCTCCCTACCAACTAGTTTATGGCATAGATGCCATTTTCCCAACATCTTTAGGAGTTCCAGTAATGAAGCTATTGCAGGAAGTCCAAATAGAAGAAAATGACATGCAAAGGAGTGTAAATCAGACTATCCATTTACAACAAACAAGAGAAGAAGTTTACCAAAAGGCTCAGTTAGCGCAAGACAAAATAAAATAGATTTTTGACAGAAGGACCAAGGAAAACAATTTTCAGATTGGGGAAAAAGTGCTAAAATGGGATTCTAGAAGAGAAGACAAAGGTAAACATGGAAAATTTGAAAACTTATGGAAGGGGCCTTTCATCATCAGCTTAGTTAGCGGAAACAATGCCTTTTTCCTGCAAGAACTTAATGGGATTGAAACTTTTGGAGGTCTTGTGAATGGAAGGACATTAAAGCATTATTTTTGTCAAGAGCTCCAATTTTAAAAACATTTTCAATCATTGTATATACCATTGTTAGAAAAACAGATCAAAAACAGAAAATTCAAAAACAATAGAAAAATAGAAAAGAGGGTGGTTTGAAAAATAGAAAGAAGGCCCCATGTTCAAAAAATAGTCATTCGGAAAGCGCGTAAGTCTAAATGCCGCTACTAGTGCTCAAATGTCTTGTTCATTTATCTAGCCTAATCATAACTAAACATATTTTAAATTTATTTGCTAATAAGTTAGTGAGTGGAAAAGATGGTCAACATTGTGTAAGCTTGACTTATCAAAGAGAGTAGATTAGGAAAAGATATTGGTTCCACATGCTCAAAACAGAACCAAAGAGGAAAGCAGGGATGAAAAAAAAATTGTGTATCCTAGCCTTGTTTTTCTAGATTTCATTTTATGAAAAATAATATTTGTGTGCAGCTTGTCTTTCATGCCACAAGTACATGACAAATCAGACTGTCTAATCCTGATTTGCTCATTTTTCAATTTCATGTTTTAGATTAGAGAATAAAATCCTGTCAAACAACTTAACCTTGACAGTGGATCTAGCATAGGTAGAGAAATAAAGGAGTTCATCAGCTTAATCTGAACTCCCAGCAGATATAAGTGTAGAACTAGATAGTGTCATTTTTCAAAAAATACTATGTCAAAGGGTTGCTAGTCCATATGCACCCAAAAGAAGAAAAAATGTTAGGAAATATAGTGGGGTAGGTAGAAATATCATTGATGCTAATCATGCTGTCAATTTTCAGAAATAGCATCAAGGAAGAAAGATATTTGCGCTAATGGATAAAGACACTTGTCTTCAAAGAACCAAGATCTGAAATTCTGGATACCTCCTGAAAAGGAGCTGCCCTCCCCAAATGGAGCCACTGTTAGTCATCAGTATTTTTCACTTGTTGGTGATGACTAGTTGTTACAGCCAAGTTTTCTAGTAGCTGATCTCAAAATTTGTCAAATTTTCCAGCTAGAAAACACCCATAAAATTTTTTTCCCTCCTATATTTTCAATCAGCCCATGATGAGATAAAACCTCATTGTCAAGCCCTATCTAGCCTCAGCCATACTAGCTTGTCCATCAGCTCCAAATAAAACAATCCAAATCTGTCCAAGAAGTATCCCCTAAGTTAGGTAGTGGCGCTTTAGGAATTTCTCCCTTGGAAAACTATCCTAAAGCCAAAGAACCTCTATCTATTATCAACCAATCCTAACAAACCTTCCTATTTTGCAAAAAAAGTTGGGTTACACCCTTAAGTCGCGCCACTAACAAGCCTTGAAGTCTCAGCAATACATATGCCACAGGTCAAGCTGATATTAGGTAAATGTACAGTGTTTCAATGTCTTTGTCAAAGAGCAGAAGTATACTAGTGTTCCAGAAGACAATATTAAACTCAACATGAGAAGACAGCTGCTTCCCATGTGGTTTTGAGCCTGGGATGAAAATTCTGGACAGAGAGTTATCTCATTAAGCTCCTGCAATCACAGTCAAAGGTTAGTGAATTATAAATGACAAGAAATGCTTTGCAGATACTGGCCAAATTTCTTGTGATGTCTAAAGAGGCACAAGGTATTTTGAAAAGTAGAATGACATGTCTCAGAGAAATTCCCATCATGACTTATTATCAATTTTTCATCTTCATTTTCTTAAGCATGAATAGGCAGTGAAAGGAAAGATAACACTGTTTAAAAGCTAATGAAATGGCATCACTAAGAAAACCTCCTCCATACATGAATAGACAGTTGAAAGACTGAGGAAAACTCCTTCATTTTATGAGCAGAGGGTTGAAATACTGAGAAAAAATCCTTCATTTTACAAGAAGAGGGTTTGGCACTATGATAAAGGCATCCTTCATCTAATAAGCAAAGGGCCAGGGACAGAGATTGATTTTAGGGTTTTCATTGACTGAAAGGAAAATTTTAAGAGCAGTGGGAGACAATTGAAAGCTTCTCAATAGAAAATAGTGTTAAAAGAAGAGGCATAGCAGTGGTGCTTTTCAAGGTGTTTACATGAGTTTCACTATTAAAACGCAGAATTGAAATACAGTGTGAAGCTAATGGGGTGATTATCAATGAAGAAATATTGTTAAGAAAATGGCCAAGGAAGTAAAGCAATCTTGGTCTCAAACTGACTTCTACTATCAAATACAAAGAAAACCACTAACAATGTGTTCATAAAACATTCTTCACTTGGTTAAAACAGGGGTTGAAAAGAACCCAGGCATTTGTCAAAAAAAAAAAAATAGGCCTCCTTCATAACAAGTAGAAAGCTCACCATTGTGTAAGGGTGAAAAGCATTCATTTTCAGTATGGCTTAGATTTAAAAGTGACTGCTGTCAAAATGGTAAAATGAATGAGAAATTAATTATTCTTATAGACCTCCTTCACAGAGGAATAAAGTTATAGCCTTCCCATGTTTACATTTCAACTTCAGCTTATCATCCCCTGCCATATCTCCGTAAAAGTTGAAGACTGGATTACTTTTTCAATCTAAGGTTAGTCAGTTGCCTTGATGGTGGAGACTTTTTGTAGCAGAGTTTTTCACTTACAGTTTCAAATGAGTTTCTTCACCCCCAATCAAAAGAAAGGCTCAAAGAGCACCTAACAGTTCAATCAAATTCACAGTGGGCATGATCATTTTCAAAACATCAGGAGCAAAGACTATCAAAATAAGTTTCAAAGTGGTGATTTATCTCCTTGCAAGAATGGCAAAGAAAGCCTCACATATCATTGATATGTCTTTCAACCGAGTTTCTTTTTCAATGAGAAACAATGAAGAGGCAGTAGAAGGGTATTGCCTTAATAAGAAAAAAAATGAGAGAGATGTTGGCCTTCAAAATGGATTTTTCACTTTGAAAAGGGGTCACATGTATGAGGATCTCCACAAATGTCATCCACAACACTTTAAAGAGTCTTGGTCAAAATATTGGGTTTGTTATGTTTTGAAGATTATAAATGATAAAGTCGTGTTTCATTTTTGTTTTACAACCAATACCTCTTTCAAAAAATCTTCAAAACTCTCATAAAGCATTTCAAAGCCAATTGGCCTTTTCGCCTTCAAAAAGGGAATAAGAGACCGTTGCAAGCCCATTTTCAAAGTTTCAAAAACGCAAAAAAATGTTCAAAATCGCTCCTAGCCATCCACTGAAGAGAAAAGAGAGTTTTCGAGCGAAATTACAGAGTTTTTGGAGGCTTAACACTGCACGGCATGCTTGGAAAAGCACGCGGCGTGTTCAGGCGAAGTTTTACACATGCTTTACACTACTGCGCGGCATGCCTGTAGCGCCAGTCACCACCGCCCGAAGGTCGACCCGACACCCTTTTTAACTACGTGACGCTCTCCCTTTTGAACGTGCCGCGCCTATTGAATGACCGAAACACCTTCAAAAGCATCTCTGAAGCTTCTCAACTAATCAAGCAAAGGCCACAAACCATCCTCAAGGTATTTTTATTTGCGTCCTTGGTGCTTTTGAATTTCTAAAGGGCGATTGATGCCATGATTGCCAGGACTAAAATAGTGGTAGGAGAGAAAAATTTTTGAGCAAAATCCGAGGTTTCTGTTGCCATAATTTCCCAATATTAGTATAATAAAAAGGGGTGTGTTTTCATTAGTGTCAAAAGGCCTAAAACTGCCCTCAAAAAAAGTGATAAGCCATAACACTAATTGCAAGGAAAAAACACATTGGTAGAGGGTTTTCAAGTTGCTGAAGGTGTCCTAGCAGGGGTGAAAAAAAATTAATCCCTATTGGAAAATCTAAGGTCAAAACAATGTTTGTAAAAGGAAATCGGTGATCTTAAGGTCAAACAGTGTTTAAAGGGTGTTATTGCTATAAATTCCAAGAGAGAGAGATTGAGTAGATGGCAGTGTTTCTGAGCAAACTCAGAGCTTTATGTTGCTATGATTGTTACACATTTTTACATTGTTTGGTGGATGTTTAAAACCATCTAAAAAGACCCTAACTGCCTTCAAAAAACATTGGTGTCCTAGCAGTGGTGAAATTTTTTTTTGTGAAGGGAAAACAATGATCTTAAGGTAAAAACAGTGTTTGTAAAGTGAGGCAGTAGTCCTAAGGTGAACACAGTTTTTATAAGGTGGAATATTGATCATTATAAAATGCCTCCTTTGTGTTATGAAATATCAAACTAGTGCTATCTCCATTGTCCCATAAAGAAGAGTGTGGTGAAAGATCTTTTAACTAAAGCTGAAGGTGTTTGGCTTACCTTTGTATAGAAACCAGTGAACAGCAGAAGAAGCACTGTTTGAGGAAGGGTGTTTTGTTTTTGTCTAAATACAAGGCCGTTTTGCTTCTGTCAAAACACAAGGATATCTCTTTTCTACAAAAAGCCACCAATACCTCTTTTCAAATTACCTTTCCCAAGCACAGTAATCAAATTGACTTTTTTCTTTTCATTTAACAAAAAATTGTTGATTGGATTAAAAGAGGACAAATCAGTATTTTAAAAAGAGCACAAATTTGGTGTTGGGAGACTATTTCACACAGCATTTGAAGCATTTTTCCTTGGTCAAACAGTGACTAACAAGGAGGACAGAGGTGGTTGAGAAAAAAATTCCAAAGGCCTTTTGAGACATCTTGGTGTTGCAAAGAACATTCAAAACAAGATGCCCCCCAGGCAAGACAGTAGGAGTGGCCTGCACAAGAGATTTGAGCCTGTTTCCACTAAAGAAGTGAATGCCCATCCATTAGTCTTGCTTAATTTCCATGAGGTTGGGTGTCTAGATTTTTGCCAAAGAGTGCAAGAGGTGAAGAGCTATTCCCCTTTAACACACATTTGTGCTTTGAGGTTTCAAGAGAAGCATTTTCAGCTGGCAGGCCTAGATTTCAAATTCTCTCCAAGGTCCATCTCCAAGGCCACCAAAATCATTTATATAGGGGAGAAGTGGTTTAAAAAAAGCCACCTGGACTCAGAAGAATACAAGCCATTTCTGAAGCCTGAGCATAAAGATTCATGTCCATCCATTTTCCCCTTCTCATATCTATTGACTAGTTACGCCCCCCTCATGAAGATCATCATGAAATACTTCACTTGCGAGGGAAGATTCTCCCGAGTCTATGCCTATCATATCCGATTGCTCATGCATTTCACGAGGGCCAAATTGCTAAATCTCCCTTTCTTCCTACATAGAAGTATTGAGAAAATGGCCTCCACTGTTCAGAAAAAGCCTCCTTCTCAGCAGATAGCCTGCCTCTTCCATCACTCCCTCATCAAAATTATCATTCTTCATCAGCTTGAGAAGAAGGAAGCCGCTTGGGATACTTTCATCACACATCCGGATTTCGCCACTGTCCCTTCATTTCATACATCTCCTTCGCCTTCTACTCACCATCCTTCGCCTTCTTCTAGAAAACCTATTCCCAAGAAGCTCAAGTTTACCATAGAACAAGAAAAAGAGCATGATGAGGAAGAAGAGATGATCAAGAAGAGGAAAGTGTTGATGAGTAGCAGCATGATAAAAAGGTGCAACACAGCGAGGAGGAAAACCCTAAAACAAAAATGCACAAGGACAGTCAAGGCATCCATGAAGAAAGTGATGATGAGCAGAAGCATGATGAAACAAGGCAGTAAGGAGAAGAAAGGCATGATGAAGAGGAACATAATGATGAACAACAGACTCATGGGCATGATGAAGAGGAAGATGATGATGAACAACAGACTCCTAAGCATGATAAAGAGGAAGATGATGATGAGCAGCATCAAAATGAGGCAGAACAAAAGACTTTTTAGCATGATGAAAAAGGACATGATGATGAAGGGCAGCATGATAAAAATGTGCAGCACAATGAGGGTGAGCAGTCTCATGAAGATGATGAGCAACATGATGATGAACAGGTGCAGCACAGTGAAGAGAGGCAACCACATGTTGATGAACAACAACCTCATGAAAAGGAACAACAACATGATAAAAAGGTGCAACACAGCGAGGAGGACAACCCTAAAACTGAAATGCACAAGGACAGTCAAGGCATCCATGAAGAAATCCAAGACAGTGACAAGAATGATGAGCAAAGTGACAAGGGTAAAGAGCCAATGGAGCATGTGCTAGCTGCCTCTCCTAGGCAAGGGGCCATGCTCTCTTCTCTGACAGTGGCCAAACCCCGGACATCAAAGAAAAGGGTACCTAGAGTTGTAACTCCAAATGTGACTAGGGCCCTCCGAAGCAAGGGAAATTGCCCAAGAAGCCCATTGTTGAATTTCCCAAGAGGAGGAAGACTAAAAGAGCCACCCAAAGCAAAGGAAAGGAGAAAGAGGAGAGTAGCCATGAAAAGGAAAGGGAATTTGACATCATTCAAATCCGAAGCGATGATAGTGAAAATGAAGCCCGGATCCTAGAAAATCTCTTGATCAATAGAGAAAACCAAATTGATGCTTTGAGGACTGATCTTGATAGGGATAGAAACTTCAATCACTTTTTGCAAGTTCAAAACAAGAAAATGAGTGTCCATATGGCTGTATATGAGACACGGGCCATCAAATACAAAAAGGAGGCCTCCAAAGCACAAATGAGGTTGGAAGAACTCATGGGTTAGTTCGATGAGAGCAAAGATGAAGATCAGCCCAGGCAAAAGAGCCAAGAACCATGGGGCTCAAAAGGGCCCTTGAGAAACAAAAGGAAGAAGAAAATGCCCTTCTCCAATCTACCCCTCTCACTACATTGTTCAAACAAGAGATAGAGAACAATCGGGAAGCATGGCTTGAGAGAGTTAATGATCACTTGGAGAAGAAATTGGAGAAGGAAAATAGAGACTTGGAGCTTCAACGGAGGATGACTGGGCATTATAAAAAGCTCAATCAGTTTGCCCGGCGGAAGTTGAAGGCCGCTGAAGAAAAACTCAAGGAGGCTAAAGGGAAGCGCCCGACACCAAAATTGAGGAAAGACATCTCAAGGCTCCAACTTTTGGCCTCAACTTCACAACATGTTTCTGAAAACCCTTGAGGGTCATGCTCGCCAAATTTCGACGAAATTCGACAAATTTTGGTTTTTTGTCATTTTTGGGTTTTTGGCTAAAACTCATGGGCATCGCCATTTCAGTTCGGGGCATCCTCAAAGGATAAAAATGGTATCATTGGATGCCATAATTTTAGGGGCACATACTCAGCTATTTTCAGATCAATTGAAGATGATATGCTCCCCCAAATTGGCGAAAAACACTCGCTTTTTCTACACTCTGCCCCATTTATCAGCAAGGCCTATTTTTTGGTTTTTTTACACAGAGGCTTGTTTTTGGAGGACTTCCAGTCGTAAGTTGGGAGAAAAATAAACATTTTCAGAAAGTAGACACTCATATGTTTCCAACGAGCCATCATGGGCCTCATTTCGACATCGGGAAGGCCTCCAAAAGTTGCCGGCAAGTCAAGGGACCTTTTGCTGATGTATTTTTTGAGTATTTTTGTAAAAATTGAACCTTTCAAAAGTGACTTTTCTTCATGTGCGTTTAGCTATTTTTGTACATGATAAGTTATGAAAAGTCAATATATTTCCCTTTTTTAGCATTTTGAGATATTTTATTAGATATTTTGTGCCTTGGGCTTTGCAAAGCCTCAAGGACAAAATCAGATATTTTGGATAGGCTAATGAGATTGCAAGTTGAACTAAGAGGTTTTCCTCACTTTGGCCTATATATTCCAGAGGCTTTCATTGTAAAAAAGGCTGAAATTGATGAATAGAAGAAACATATGGTCATATAAGCTTTGGAAGAAATACTTGTCTCATGCTTTTGCATAGTTTCTTGGATGTTCTTGGATGATGAAAGAGGATTGTTGTTGGATTCCATGACTTGGTAGAATGGTATAGTGTCTCTCTCTCTATTTTGTTTCCTAGTTTTCATTCATAAATCCATATTCTTGCTTGCTATAAGACAGTAGAGAAAAAATTTGAGACATGCCCTTGGAGGCACCTCAAATTTCCTGTTTCTTTATAGTTTCCATGTTTTCTTCATTCTTAGTCATGTTAAAGAATCCTTGATTGCTCTTTAATAACTGAAGAATATTGTTTGCTTGTTTCATTTATGATTTTATGCATGCTAAGTATTATTTACGGTATGCCCTGCTTACTCATGGATAGCCATAGCTCCACCTATGAAACTTTTTCTTTGATTGATTAGATTTTCATTTGTTGAACCAAGGAGGTCTTGTTCTGATCTTTCCTTTTGCCTAAAACTATGCAATCTTGTTTTCAAATTGCCCAATAGCTTGAAGTACTATGTTTAGGCATTCCTACATAGTTATTTGAGTTGTTTATCTGTCTTAAGTGTATTTCCCCAAAGTTTGATAGCCATTTCCTAAAGTTAGAGAGTCATGTATCTCTATGCATGGCTTGAATGTTTATTTTTATGCATTGATCAACTTATAGTTACATTTCTCATGATTAATGGTTTGCCCTACCATGTTTATGTCAACTATTAAACTAGTTATGTTTGAAATCCTTTTCTCTTCACAAGTTTAATGTCCATATCACTATCTGAAAGCTTTCTTGACCTTTTCGACCCCATAGCCCAGTTGATCGGACATATTTTTACCTATCTTATGTCTTTGATCAGTTCATCCCTCACAACCTAAAAAAAACCAAAACCAAAAACCTACTTCATAACTAGCCTAATATCAAGAAGACAATAAGAAAACACACAGATATCCCTTACACAAATAGAGAGAGCCCTCTCTGAGTCCATGAAGTCTAGGTCCTTGGGCTTGAAATATTGGTTTGATGTTACAATGTCATTTGGCTTGCCAATCAGCCAAATCATGGGACCCTAACAAGATCCACGGTGGAAGATCCCTCTGTGACTTCCCCTTCTGTTTCGCTTGACCCCCTTCAACGATCACCCTGGGCTCAACATCAGTGAATCCCATATCTTCTTGTTCTTCTGTCACCCCCCATGATTATGCGCATGTGAACCTTTCTTCTCATGATGATGAGTCAGGTAGCTTCGCCGCATCATGTGGTCTCCCTTCCTCCAGTCACCCCATCTTCTACTGTGGTGATGACATCATGGAAGCCTTTTCCACCCCTGACTTCATCTTTCTCGCCCATAAGCGGAATGGAACCATTTGTGTCTATGGTGACTTTCGTGGCCTGAGCACAAGCTACAACCAAGGTGGCTCCCACACACCACCTACCCGTCGGTGTGTGAGTAGTAGACATTCTACCCAGATCACTCCCTCTAGCAGTGTTTGTTCGATTTATAATTTGTGCTCAAGTTTCCAGCATTGTTCATAATCCTCCCATTTGTTGTCTTGTGGCATATTTCAGATGGACCCCCCATCCACACCTTATATTGGTTACGACGATGGTGCAAGTCGCTACTCCTAGAATCTAGCCTTGGCAGGTTGAGACATTTTCACCCCCTTACGTTCGCTTGTTCTCTCGAATGGTGTATGCATTGGTACTGCCACCAATAACCATGCCGAATATGATGCAGTGTGAGGTTTATTAGCCGATGCCCTTTCCCATCACATCCTCCACCTTCATGTTCATTTAGATTCCCTTCTTCTTGTCATGCAATTGAATGGTGTCTATCATGTGCATAACCCTATCCTTTTTAGAAGATATTTATGAGTGAAGCTTTTGACGCATGAATTTGAAATCATTACATTCAGTCATGTACCTAGAGAACAAAATCACTATGTAGATAGCATTGTAAACAATATTCTAGATTGGCATTTAGCACATGCATTTAACACAAGACAATATTGTAAAAACCATCAAAATGATGCATATCCATTATATGTGTTGTATAAAATATTTTAGAGTCCATTAAATCTGATACACATGACATGCCCATAGCATGTTACAAAAACTCAAAACTGGGGGCACCACCTGCCCCTACACCTAATCACTATCTGGAGGATCCCGAGCCAATTTTTTTGCTCCTGCAGCTCGTAGATCATGCATCCCCTGTACGGCCATCACTATGCGCCGCATGACCCCTCGCCACTCCGAGGGTAGACCAATACATGGGTTTATGTATTGGTCATCTAAGTCTTGCCATCCGCGCTCTGAAACACCGGTTAGAAGCCTCTCACATCTACGATGAATGTCCTCCAGGAGGGTCGCTGAATCCTCATTTTGTGACAATCTCGATCCACTAGGTCCTGCAGCTCCTGATACTGCAAACCGCCCCATATAACCTGTCGGTTTTACCGGTGTTGTATCTGCATACCAAAATTGAAAGAATGAGTACCATATACAATATTCTGAAAATTTACAATGCACATAAAATATTAGCAACTTGTCACTTACCATCGGGCCCCCATGTTTGACCAGGCGGCAGTGGCAAGTACATTTCCCCATGATAACTCATTCCACTATAGGGATAGTCGTCTATGTTCAGTGACATCTAATCCCAAATAGCAAATAACTTGGGTCAGAGCACCCATCCAACTGGCCCACTTCCTCCTCTGCACAGTAGCCGCCCCCACCGGCACATCCTGGGCTCCCTAGGGCCCCCATCCTGGATCTGTATACAAGGTCGAAGTGTCAGGATATTCTCAAAGAAGAGCAAGCACAACACTGTGCCATATGAACAGTCATGGTTCACCTATCGCTTGCATAGCAACAAATTTCGTTTCAACGACAAAAACATCATCTGGGCCCACCCATAGTAGGTCCCACTCAACACACTCTCAAAAAGCATCATCTACCCTCCAGTGATGTGGTGGAGTGTCTGGTTTCCCAGGATCCATAGCACCGCTGCAGCCACAACACGGGTCTCTAATGTCTCTAAATCCCCGATCGGTATCCATGTCCCCTTGCAATGGAGACCTGGTTGACAATGGCACTCTACAAACTCCATGATGTTTTTCCCTCGTGGTAACACTAGCTGAGTATTCCCTACCATCCCAAGTGGTGGAAGACTAGTCAGAAAATATATATCTTAGACTGTCAGCTCGATCCAACGCCCTTCCACTATAAGGACCTCATGGTCCAGATCCCAATAACTAAAAATTCGAGCCAACAAGGGCTCCCCAACTCTCATCAAAGGGTTCTCCACAAAATTCAGGACCCCAAACCTATCTAATGCACTACGGACACCATGATCCTCCTGGATCTCTGACCGTAATATGCCCAGGTCTCTCTCTCTCTATTTGATCCATAATTCTGCCATATCTACACAAAACATCATATTTTTCAGTGTACAGAAAGGAAAGACTGCATTCAAACGTAAAAACCCATCTCTCAGCCAAAAAACAACACAGAAAAAACCCTCTCTGTCAGGTCGCACTTTTCAGGCAAAATCCTGGTACAGGTCACACGTTTTTTTCCCAAAACCTACTACCCAGGTCGCAGATATTGCCCCAAAAAGTGCGACCCGGCCATGAAGAGGAGCAGGGGTCTTTTCTTGAGCTCTGGGCACCTAAACTAAACTTTAAATCCACTGAAATGAAAGAGTAGGGTTAGGCCTCTTACCTGTAACTGATGGATCTCGATTCCAACGGTCGGTTTGTCCGCTACGATCGCCACAAGATTTAGGGCCTTCTCTCCTCTCTACATTCACCACAGCTACACTTGAAAATGAGTTAATTTGGAGGGAAAACACCTTATTAAAAGAGAAACCTCATATTTTTCTTTCGCTTGCTACGACTAAACCATAGCTCAATTTGAAAAACCATTTGTACCATTAGAAAGCTCTCACCGAGCTCTCAAATGGGTATATGTTAGTGTTTTGTGGTTTGATACTTCACCAAGGCAAATTTTTTCCAAAGCATCACTTCACCACTCCTCAAAATCAAATTTCTTCACTTGCAACACTTGTACTTGGGGCACCACTTTGCCTCCATACTTTTCCTTTCTCGTGTCGATTTTCTTCGTGAGTAACCATCTTGTACTCATATCTTTATGGTCCCCACTGGACCTATTTTGTGTGGCAGCATCATTGAGTCGCCCTTGTTTAGAGAATCTGAGTTGAGTCATCATCGCATCCATGGAGTCTATCCCGAGTCTCTTTGTATCCTGCTATAGTCCTCCATCCTTCATTGCTTGGTTCCTCTCTCGTGTTGCACATTATGGCCTTCATTCCTACTCTCCCCTATCCCCTTTGATATTGTGTCAGTTGCTGCAAGGTCATCCATTCCCTTTATTCTCTAACAAGGGAAGTCGTTCGTCTACTACTCAGTACCCCCCATTTCATCATCATCCCTGGTGTCAGTCTGTTAGTCACTCTACTATGTTCTCTCATGCCTTAGTTGAGGATCCCTTATTGCCTCACCTATGGTGGACCTCCTTCTGTCGAAATTAAATTGTTCATTCCAGAAGACAGGTCTAGAGGGTGGTGTACCTTGGTTCCAGCTTCCACTCTTGTTTGGTGCCTCAGATCAGGCAAAGGGACTCCTTATTTCTCTTTGAATTGATTGTTTCTCAGCTCCTGCTCCTTAAAACATGATCAAGATCCGTATACTTGATGTTTCAGTGATGTAGCAAATTGTACCAGTGATTCCCGAGTGTGTGTAATATGTTTCAGACCTCATGAGGGGGTGGCCCTTCAGGTAGCCCCCCACATGCCCGGATGACCTCTTCATTATAGCCTTTGATGCAGCTCCATATATTTGATGATGTCAGCCTCGGCCAGTTGCAGCGCCTTTTAGTTGGCATGTATCAGTTAGATTTTCAGATCCCTTTCCTATTTACATGGGCACTTTGGTTGTACTCATGTCTCATGTACTCAGATATTATTGTATAACTCCTAGATGTTATCCCAGGCACGGTATGTATGTGGGATCCATTATTATGTTTTTATCTGGCTCATGTTTATGCCAGCATGTACTATATATTTCAGTCCCTTGTTTACTGGACACATTATTCTTTGTACTTTGTCTCGGTAGGCATAGTTATGCCTCCCCCGCCGCCTATAGCATAGGTACTCACTCATAAAAGAGGCTTGTCACACTTATAAGTATGGCCTCCTTAGGGTCTATTCCTCTAGCTCTTTGGTCTACCTTATATTTCTCTCTCTCTGACTTCCCCTTCAATGTCTAGTGATTGAGTTCTTACAACGTACTTCGGTCATACGATTAGCTCCTAATGCTCGCACGCTGGGGGGAAATCTGTTACACCAATTTTTGGTCATCCAACTTGTTACTATTAAATGGACCAAAGTACACCATGTAAGACCAATTTTACCCGAAGTAAAATTTCTTTCACTATGAAAAATAACTTAGTAATCCATATTTATTAAGTTGTTTATGGCCTAAACAGGAAACCCCATGAGGAAATATTGAATAAATCCATATTTGTTTGATTTTACTCAAGGAATAATTAGTTAAACAACAGTTTAATTAATATTCCTAGTCATATTTAACCCAAAACAGGAAAATTAATTAGATAAATCATTATTTATCTTATTATTTTCTGGGAATAATTATTTAAACCTTATTTAAATAATATTCCTTGTTAAATTTGACTAAATAATTTATAAATAATTGAATAAATCATTATATTATTACTCAACCACATCCTTAAAATAATAAATAAATAATTTATTTATTTATTATTTACAAATTAAAGGATTTGACTAAAGTGAAATTCTTTTTCCCTCCAACAAATATAATAAAATATTCCATAAAAGGTGGATCTAGATTTGGTTAATAATATTTTAATTATGCACTAATATCTATACTAACTCAATATTTTGCTATAAATATAAGGGGTTTTCCATTCACTTACTACCTTTTGTTGCCTAAAGATCACTATGGATCTATACTTTTGGTCTGACTTTGATCCTCCATCATTATCATATTTTGCTACCATTTTTCTTGTGAGCTCCCTTTGAGTTCCATTATTTGTCTGGGTTTTCTACACCACCAAGAGAGAGAGATCTTAGATCTTAAGTGCTAAGGACTTACAAGAACCCATCCCATTTAGGGGGACTGGTAACGTCTTTCTATGTTCCCTTCCCAGGTGTCAAAAAATACAAAAAATCTTTAAAAATATTCTTGTCTTGTCTATTGGATGCGTGGAGCAACTCTTGCTTTTTATTTGCTACTTAATGTCTTTAATTGCATAGGTCTAGATTTTGTAGCATTTATCTTGGTCAAATAACTGCAAATATAAAGATATTGGGAGCCATCTTTAATGTTAGGGCTGTTTTTTATGCACAACTAAAGTGAGCCTTTTTCGTATGCTTGCGATTAAGATTCATAGAAACTGCTAGAGTTTGATATGCAGATTGAGTTGAGGTAGAGCTAATTGATAGAGATTATATAACAAGGTTTTGTATTGTATTTCCTTTATATTTATTTTTTAGCATAGGTGTATCTAGTCTGAAAATTGTGAAACGTGGTTCGTCGATTGATGAGGGTGGCAGGATGGTGCAAGGAAGGAGAGTGGAGTCTCCTTTAGGTTGGAGCCTTAGAACACTTTAAGGTGGAAAGGTGGTGTTAGGGCAGGTTGGAGTCTGCATAGGGCATTGGAGAATCCTTTTGGTTGCTTCTAGTAAATGAGGTGTTGAAGCTTCCTTCATGATGGAGTTTGTAAACTAGGGCGTTGGAGCATCCTTCTCGTTGCAGCTAGTAAATAGGGCATTGGAGCATCTTATAGGTTGGAGCTTGTAAACCATGGAATTGGAGCCTCCCTCGGTTGGAGCTAAAAATATTGATGAAAATTTTATTCAAGACAAATATTGATAAGTGTTTGGTGGTTTTTTTCCCGGAGGGGATTGCACCTAAAAATATATTGTCTATTGTCTTGATGTTTGTGAATTGTTGAATGATGTTGTTTATTGTTCATGTGATGTTGAATGATGTTGATATAATTTTAATGATAATTAATGCTAGGTGAATTTTAAAGTACTAATTGAAAAGAAATATTAATTCACCCCCCACTCAGTGTTTCCAAGGTTGGACTAGGATTGCCTTTAGAGGCACCATCAAAATTTAATTTGATGAATTCATATAGTGAGGGTGGCCACTAAGTATGGTTTTCTTGGACATGGGGATTGATGTGGGGTTTTTTTTTCTATGAATTATTGGTGTAATCCTAGGAGTCTAAATATAGATGATTCTCCTCCCTTTCATTTCCAATATTTAGTGGTCCATAGGGAGACTGTAATTTTTTATTTAACTTTCTTGATAATTTTTTACAAGACTTTTTTAGATCTCTATATTACTATTGTAGTCCCTTATTGTTGTTAGTGTAGCCCCATCATTGTTATTTTTGTACCCCTATAGCCCCCATATTGTTATTATTGTGCCCCATAAAAAGCCACTATTATTATTGTTGTGCCCTTACATTATTATTGTTAGGTCGGTTAGGATTATATTGTGACCCCATGGACTCTTATATATAAAAAGGAGGTTTTTTCATTTGTATCATCCAAGACTTGTTCATTTATGTAATGTAAAGGAGGTTTCCCCCTCGAAGTGGTTGATTTCTAATGCATTGATATTTCTTTTCTTCTATTTTTGGAGCTAGTTTCATAAAATTTGGTATCATACCTTTGGATTCTAGGGTTTTTCTACTTCAAACATGTCATCATGGCATTTTCGCTATGTAATATTCCCAAATGGGGAAGCATCAATATTTGAACACAAAACTAGAAATAGTAGCGTAAATTAATGCATAAATATAGGAGACCAATATGGAGGCATTATATTATGTATAATAATAGAAAATCAATACAAAATAGTGACACATAAGTCATATGATATGATCAAACAAGCCTCCCATAAAAAATCACTCAAAAAAGTGAGATGTTATTACAATAAAAAATGTCGGAGAGCTGCTACAGCGCAACCATAATGTGCATAGCTACAGCTAGAGATCATAAAATGATGTAAAAATAATGATATATGCCTCAATATATTTTATACAGATAGATCTAGGCTCTATATCACCCTTCCAAGATAACCCAAGAGGGTTCCCGGAAAATGTACAAAAACACAAATATGAGATGCAACCCTAGGGATGGAGGTTTTCTATAACCAAATGGATGAGAAGATATGGATGAAACTGATGTAGAAATAAGTATCTCTTCTCCAATATATCATCCGGATGAAATTTTGTCCCCTCCACTAAGGAAATCACCTCCCAAATCATACACTGTAACCACCCCTGCAACTCCTCCCTAAAATAATACAGATCCAGATTGAAACTGTCCTGTTGGAGATAAAAACACCTTGGCGTGATGCCAAATATATCAATAAAGCTCAAGGGGCTTCTTTACTGGCCTCCCAATGGAAGGATACCTTCCTCCATTGAAAACTAGCTCAGAAAACACCCAATAAAATCCTCCACTACTGCAACCTGCAACAAAACACAACCCTAAGCAGAAACTGCATTGTTGAAGAAAGCTGAAGCTTGGACTGATGCCAGAATGTGGAAATTTAGTGCAAATAATTCTCCTGAGTAAGCACTCGAAGTCCCCTAAGGATTAAGGTTGGATTCCCGCTCGAGAACACCCTTGTGCTAAACAACACTGCAGTCTTAGCTAAACAACTGAAGAGAGAAACTAGTCATATAGACCATAGGAAAAATAATAATCCGATCATGCTCACAATGGCTGCCATACCCTTCCTTATATTCTTGGTGAGCTTCCTCACCTTGGGCCCCATTCACTAAATCCACCACTTCCCTGCATGGATTCTCCCTCAAAAACCTCGGTGTCCCTCAATGAATGCCACTCCTTTCATACCAGCGTTGTTTGATTTGGTCAAAGTTGACGCAGTCTACATGCTCCATCCCCTTTTCACACATAAGGGTCTTTAATCCAGCTTTTATATGACCTTATTTCACATTAGAAGTGTTTTTATTCCTTCTAAGGAGATTTATGAGTCCCCATACCCTCTTATTCTTCTAACTAAGAAGCAAAATAAAAAATTAATTTTCCAGTTAGTTGTATGATAATTTAGGAATATTACAATCCTCCCCTCCCAAATGTTGTGTGTCCCCAATAAACTGCAAGGATATAATTGAAGAGCCTCCTCTCCTCCTTCTGTAGCATCCTCATATGATATTTTCTTCCAATTAACAAGATGCTCTCTCATCAATATGTTCCCAAGTTGCTCCTCCCAAGTGTATAAGTAAGCCTTTGGTGATAAATCCAAATGTCTCTCATCATGAAAAGGTGGGATATCCATGGAGCAAACTATATGTTGTCTAGAGGCCTTCTTGAGGCATGGAATCTGAAACATATTGGGAACCTTCATTCCCATGTGAAGCTCCAAACCCCAAGCTATCATCCATACAAAGTGAGTCACCCTCCAAAATGGAAACTCATGAAAAATTTCTTCCACCTTTGGCTCGTGCAATCTAGGTGGGTTGCATAACTGAACATGATAGACCCAATGGCCTACCCCACGTTGTCTCTCTCTCCACTTATGAAAAGTGTATATCTGCTGCTAATATTTGGCTACAATAATGGTGCCCTCAAGAGACAAAAGGACAGATGGATCTTAAAAGACCCACTCTTTGGTTCTATGAACCTTGTTTGCCCAATCCTTCCCACATATGTTGAATAGTAAATCATCACAACATGGCATCAATATGAGAGAGTTATTGAGTGTTTTTTGAGATTTTGGATGATACCAATAGTTTCACATGTGGTTACAACACAGTTTTGCTGCCTGTTGTCTCTGATCGTCATATGTTAAGTTTTCTCCCATTTTCTAATATAATAGGAAGTAGTAAATGGCATTATATATCAGTTGAGAATAACAATAATACACAACACTTGCCCAATGCCATCCAAGAAATGGATTCCTCCATCATTGATATTGGTCTTGGAAATACTATGAAGCTAAAATAGAAATTTTCCCTCTTGTGGAGCAATGCACTGTACATATATGGCAAGAGAATGCAAATATTTTGTTAGATGAAAAATAAGTACAAAAATATAACGCCTACTATACACTGTGAGTAGGCTGAAAATGAGGTCCATGGATGAGCCCTCCCATGATAATATCCTCATAGTGGTATGAAATTTGAAGTGATACATACTCCCATTGGAACCCTCAATCAATAGATACATAGTCCCAAGTGACAATGCTATTAGCCTTTGTGATAAGGCTCCTTCCATCTCATAACTTCCCTCTTTGAAATCCCCAATGCCAAAGTCGCATACAATTATGCTGTTACATATGGGAGACCCCTGCCTATGTGGAAGTACCTCCTGATCCCCCAATGCTGAAGAGTAGCCCCTTTGCACCCTAATTATGCCATCCTCTACTTCTGAAATATCATGAAAAGTATGGGAGAAAATAAGCCCATACTCTCCCAAGAGTAGCCAAAGAAAAAATAGCTCTTGTTTCCTCCTCACATCTCCATCATATAGGCCATGGAGTGAAAACATGATTATTGACATGAAAAATGTCACATCACCCCAATGCAACCAAACTCCTTGTTGCCACATGATGCAAGTGTCATGCCAAGTCCCAACCACCAACATACCCTTTGGAGTAGGATATGTCACATGCTGAAGAAAGTTAAAGCTTGGCCTGATGTTGGAATGTGGAAATGTAGTGAAAATACTTCTCCTAAGTGGGCACTCGAAGTCCCCTGAGGATGAAGGTGGGATTCCCACTTGGGAACACCCTTGTGCTAAACAACATTGCAGTCTTAGCTAAATAGATGAAGAGAGAAACTATTCATACAGACCATAGACAAAATAATAATCCAATCATGCTCACAATGGCTGCCATTCCCTTCCTTATATTCTTGGTGAGCTTCCTCACCTTGGGCCCCACTCATTAAAGCCACTACTTCCATACAGGATTCCCCCTCCAAAACTGCATTGTCCCTCAATAAATGCCACTCCTTCCATACCAGCATTGTTTGATTTGGTCAAAGTTGACCCAGTCTACATGCTCCATCCCATTTTCACACATAAGGGTCTTAAATCCAGCTTTTAGATGAACTCCTTTCACATTAGGAGTATTTTTATTCCTACTAAGGAGATTTATGGGTCTCCATACCCTCTTATTCTTCTAACTAAGAAGAAAAATCAAAATTAATATTTCAATTATTTGTATGCTAACTTAGGAATATTACATGCTATAAATTTTTTTCTATGAAGGTTCAGGCTCTAAAACAAAAATTCCATTTGCACAAAATTTTGAGGAAGTTCGTGTAAAAATTTCAGATGTTGGTTCGTAATATTTTGAGAGTTATGATATTTGGAAGTTAGGGTTTTTGCAGGCTCCCGAATTTCATCTCAAAGAGGTGACCTTGGGAAAATCTTCATAACTCTCTCTCTCTGAGCATCAGACTAGATTCTGTAAAAAGTGGCCGAAAGTACACATATTTTATTTTTCAGTGTATCAATTTCAGAGCCAAAGGAGGAAACAGTGACACAAGGCACGTCGTACAAGTTCGCTCTATTGAACTAGTATATACTTAGGTCATTGTGGGAGATTGGACATAACTTTGTCTTGAAGAATCAAAATTAGGTCAAACCTGTGGCATTGGAAATAAGACTTGGATGGATATTACAGGACCGAAGCTTAACTCTTGGAGATAAAAAATTATAGAGATACATCAGTTTCAATATTGAGCTACTCAAAATCAAGAAAAAAGTGAGTATTTTATTTTTCAAATTGCATAAGTCTTGATTGAAAAATTTGTTTGAAGTGATTCCAAGGGAATATTCAAACATAGATATCAGTATTGGGGTCTAAAATGTCCCCTAAAATTAATTCAACACCCATTAAGCCTTCAGAAGGCTCTAATATGAATCATGAAGAGGAAGAAGTGCAACATGACATATCAAAATTACAAGAGCAAGTGCACCAAATTTCGCTCTCGAAAAGAGCAACAAAAAATGAAATGTATGTTTTGAAGAAAGGCGTGGAAGATAAAATGGACGGTTTGAAGAAAGGCATGGAAGCTAAGATAGATGGTTTGAAGAATGGCATGGAAGCTAATATGGATGACATGGAAGCTAAGATTGATGAAAAAATGAAAGACAACATGGAATACATGAAGAATGATCTAAAAGCAGTCATGGAAGGTTTGAAGGAAGGTTCGACAAAGTTTATACAAGAAATGATTCCTAATGGTGAAAATATAGTAGAGGAAAATCATGATGGGAACAAAATAAACGTTAATCATAATTTCATAAACTCTAATGTTGGATTGAAGACCCACCATATTCCAAATATCGATATGAGGAAGTTTGATGGTAAGGATCCCATAACATGGATACTACAGATGGAGCAATATTTTGATCTCAATAATGTGAAAAACACACAAAAGGTACGCATTGCAATTTTATATTTAGAATAAAATACATTTTTATGGTATCGATGGGTTTTCTCCCATAAACAAATTGTCACTTGGTCAATTTTTACGAAGGAAACGATAGCACTTTATGAGGATACAGAGAGAAACACCTTCTTTAGCAAATTAATAAATCTCAAACAAAAGGGTTTAGTGGTGGAGCACATTGAGGACTTCCAAAAATTGAATATAAGGGTAGCTAATATTCTAGAGGAACACAGGATTGATGTCTTCGTAGGGACTTTAAAGGATAACATCCAACATGAGATTATCCTTTGGGAACCTCATTCACTAGAGAAGGAATTTAGGTTGGAAAGGAAAATTGAATGTAAAATTATGAAGACAAGGAAGCGTACCACTCACATCTATAAATATGGAAATGTTGCTACTCCTAGACTTCCACAACCTACAAGGTTGACACCACAACAATTGGAAGAAAAAAAAACAAAAGGGCTTTGTTACAGTTGTGATAGCAAATACACTAAATGTCATAAGTGTGCTGAAAATAAATTATTTTACATATATTGTGAAGAGGAGGAAGAAAATGAACAAGAAACTTCAAAATAAGAGGATATACACCAGGAACCAACCCTAGAGAAAGAAGAAATGAGTCTGACCATATCCTTTAATGCATTGGTAGGAATTACCACTCCTCAAACTCTCAAGATAGAAAGACATTTCAAGAAGAAAAAGGTAATAGTGTTGATTGATTCGGGTAGTACCCATAATTTTATTCATTGTAAGGTAGCCAAGGAATTGAATTTATTCCTATACCCAACACCAGAGTGTCAAGTGATAGTTTCAAATGGAGGAATTATAAATTTCTCTGGAAAATTCCATAATATCAATCTAACCATGGGGTAATATGCATTGAATAGTCTAATGATTTCCATTACAATGGGAGGTGTTGATGTTGTACTAGGAGTAGAATGGTTGCAATATTTGGGGACGGTAGCTTTTAGTTTTTAGGAACATTTATTGAATTTTTTTCGGAAGGAAAGGAAGTTTAATTACGGGGTAACACAGGGAAGCCGGGAAAGATAATAAGCTCTAATGTCATCAAAAAAGTTCTAAAGAAATGACAATGAGGCGTAATTGCACAATTATGCTCACTAGAAGTTCCATAATAAAAATCAGCTATTTATCCAAATCACCAAAAAGTATTGGACAATCATTCCAAGGTGTTTGAAAATCCCAAAGGACTCTCACCTATTCATGATCATGATCATGTTATGAAATTGATTCTAGGAAGTGTTCCTCCAAACATCGGGCCTTACAGATATCCTTATGTCCAAAAGAGAGAAATTGAACGTATGATTGCATAAATGTTAGAGGATGGTATAATTCAACCTAGTCAAAGTTGTTTCTCTACTCTAGTAGTATTGGTAAACGAGAAGGATGGATCATCGCGCATCTGTCGAGATTATAGGGAGCTCAATAAGCTCACTATTAAAGATAAACTTCCCATTCTTGTCATTGATGAATTATTGGATGAATTACATGGAGATTTATTTTACCAAGTTGAATCTTCATTCAGGATATCATCAAATTAGAATGAAGACTGAAGATATTATGAAAACAACATTTCGAACTCATGAGGGTCATTATGAGTTTTTGGACATGCCTTTTGGCCTTACCAGTGCACCTTCTACATTTTAAGTTTTGATGAATTCCATTTTCAAACCCTTCCTTAGAAAATTTGTGTTAGTATTTTTTGATGATATACTAATATATAGCAAGTCTTCGAAGGATCATGTTCAACATGTTGATAGGGTGCTAAAACTATTGGAGGAGAAATAATTATATGAAAAAAACTCCAAATGTTTCTTTGGAGTAAAAGAGGTGGAATATCTGGGTCATATGTATCTCATGAGAGTGTTAAGGTAGACCCTAACAAATTTAAATCCATTAAGGAATGGAATGTCCCCACAAACATAAAGTAGTTGCGAGGATTTCTCGGGTTAACAAGGTATCATCGCAAGTTTGTTAATAATTATGGGAGAATAACAACACCTCTAACAACATTATTGAAGAAAGATGCATTTTCATGGACTCTGGAAGCAACTAAGGCCTTTGAAAATCTTAAGGAGGAAATGTGCCTAGCGCCAGTCTTAGCTACACTAGACTTCACAAAAACCTTTATTGTGGAATGTGATGCCTCAGGAAATGGAATTGGTGTTTTTTTAATGCAAGAAGGAAGACCCATTGCTTTTGAAATTCATCCAATCAAAGGAAAGTATTTACTGAAAGATATTTATGAGAAGGAAATGCTGGAAATACTACATGCACTAAAGAAATGGAAACCTTACCTAATGGGAAGACACTTCAAGGTAAAAACTATTCATGATAGTGTTACATATTTTTTGGAACAAAGAATATCTTCAAAAGAGCAGAAAAAATGGGTCACAAAGATGTTGGGTTATGAATTTGAAATTATCTTCAAAAAAGGGAAGCTAAATTTTGTTGCAGATGCACTGTCAAGAAAGGATGAAGAGGTGGAAGCATTGTTTTGTGCCATTTCTATTATCCAACCAGATTGGATAACCGAAAATAGGGATGAATGGAAGAATGACGAAGAAGTGTGGACACTCATTCAAAAGTTGCAGCAAGATCCTAGTAATCGGATACATTTAGTTGGAAAAATGATTCCTTATAAATATCACTTATATATTTGTAAGAATTCCCAACTAAAACAAAATATTCTTTTGGAATTGTACAACTCTCCCTTAGGAGGACACTCAGGATTTTAAAAAACTTACCACAGGGTGAAGAAATAATTTTTTGGGATGGCCTTAAATCTGATATTCAAAACTTTGTGGTGGAATGTTTAGTGTGCCAACAATTTTTTTTTGAGACAATTAAGACCCCAGATCTTCTACAACCTTTATCCATTCCAAGTCAACGTTGGGAGGAGGTTTCAATGGATTTTATCACAAGTGGATTTTATCAATGGATTTTATCATGATGGTGGTAGTTGATAAAATTACCAAGTACGCACATTTTTGTGCATTATCTCATCCATTTAAAGCAAGTACAGTTGCTATTGCATTTTTGGAAACAATTCAAAAGCTACATGGAAACCCAAAGATTATTGTAAGTGACATAGATCCCACTTTTACTGGAAATTTTTGGACATAATTAGTTTCTTGTTTGGGTACTCAACTAGCTCATAGCTCATCTTAGCATCCTCAAACTGATGGGAAAATTGAGATAGTGAAAAAATGTTTGGAAGGATATATTCATTGTTTTCTATATGATAAACAAACACAATGGGTCAAGTTGTTACCTCTGGCTCAATGGTGTTATAACACTACCTTCCATATTGCAACAAAAATGACCCCATTTATGGTACTTTATGGATATCATCCACCGTCCATCACATCATATTTAAGAGAAAATTCTAAGATTCATGTAGTGGAAGATCACATCGAGTATCAACAAAAAGTTCTCCAACTCTTAAAGGATAACCTACATTTGGCACAAAATCGAATGAAACAATAGGCATATCAACATCACAGTGAGAGAAGTTTTGATGTAGGAGACTAGATATTTTTATGGCTACAACCATACAAAAAAATGTCCCTCAAGCAAGCTAAGAAGGATAATAAATTATCGCCAAATTACTATGTTCCTTACAAGGTGTTGCAAAATATTGGTACTATGGCATACAAATTGGAGCTTCCTGCTTCGTCTCGAGTGCACCCAGTTTTCCACATTTCATGCTTAAATAAGGTTATAGGTGACAAACTTCCAGTTCAAATAATATTTCCAAAACTTGATGAGGAAGGAAAAATCATATTGGAACGTAAAGAAGTCACAAAAACAAGAACTTGGAAGCTACGAAATCGATCAATTTCAGAGTATCTCATCAAGTGGAAGAAATTACCCACTAAAGATTCCACATGGGATGATGATAATTTTATATAGAAGCATCCAGAGCTACTCAAGCATTGAGGAATTTTTTTTTTTGAAAGAGAGGGGCATGTTAGCTCCCTATATTACTAGTGTAGTCCCTTATTGTTGTTAGTGTATCCCCCTTATTGTTATTGGTGTACCCCTGTAGGCCCCATATTGTTATTATTGTGCCCCATAAAAATCCACTATTATTATTGTTGTTCCCTTACATTATTATTATTAGGTCGGATAGGATTATATTTTGACCCCATGGACTCTTGTATATAGTGTTAGTGCCTAAATCTACCTCAGGTTGAAGGAAGGCAGAGTTCAGGGTAACATCAAATCACGCTTAATCTGGTAGCTAGCCCTACCAGATCAAGAGCGGGCTCTCTCCTTGTCAATCTCGCAAAAAATAATCAATAAGGCTTGAGATGACTTGAATAAAGGTTAATTTTAGGCTAGGTATATATGTAAAAGAGTTTGATTTTGATTTTGGGGGTTTTTTTTGGAATCAAAGGGAAAGGCAAATTTTGGGTCCGGGGATGAGGCCTAGCTTTTGTAGAGTTCTGAATGGGGCAAGGAAGGCCATTGTTTTGATGCTTGGATTAAATGAATTGGATAGCTCAGACTGGTGAGGAGTTGAAGATGGAAAGAGGCTTTCAAGAATCCTCTTCAAACAGTTGAAAACATGGAAAATTAAACAAAACTTCAAGGCAGAGCACTGCAAATCTAATGAATTCCACCTTTATTACTTGTTTGTTTAACTTAAGAAGAAATGAGAAGGAAGATGATACACATGAAAAATCAGTAAACTTAAAATCATAGAGAGAAACACACCATCAAAACATAGAGCCACATGGATCCCAAAGAGTGTTGCAAACCCTAGTCTATTCCTTTGCCAAAATGCAGAGATGAAATGTACAATGAAGCTCCAAGCAATCCCAAGTGTCCAACCTCTGAAAATGACTGAGAAAATACAAGATATAGACAAGCCTAACTCATCCCCATGCCTCTAGGGGTTGATCTCACCATTCTAGGAGCTTTTTCAACAAGATCTAAACTAAGAACTGGAAAATAGGAAGTGAAACAGCTTTCCTCTATAAGATAGGAAACTGATTCATTCAGTTACATTTCACTTTTTGGTGAATGAATCTGCTTGCATGAGTAAAAATGTGCCAAAATTACATCAAAGTCATGAAATTACATCAAGTTACATCAATAGTTTCACATTCGGAGATAAAAAATTCAAACTGGCCAATACTAGGTGAAAATCTGAGCTGCTGAGTGAAAAAGGAGCCAAAATTCCCAATGCGTCGTGCCTGAAATCTCTATGCGTCGCGCCACTTTGGAGCTGATTTTGAGGGCCTTTACGGAGTCCAAATTGAGTTCAGGATAGCTCGTTGGAAAGATATACCTATCTAATTTCCAACCCAAGTGGAATTTCTGAATTTGGTTTCCATTTGCCCCTCCAAAAATCAAATCTCCCAACATTGCTTCCTGTGTGTCCAAAAAGTGGCAGAAAGGCCATTTTTAAGGTGTTTTTGACCCTTTAGGAAACCCAAAAATTATCAAAATCCTTAGGTAATGGGTAGGCATGCATAAATTTTGATGAAAAATCTAGAAATGAAAATTTTTATTCAAAAGGAGCTGCCAATTATAAGCGCGCGCCAAGTGGCGCTACGCGTCGGGCAGGAAAATCTATGTTAAGGTCAAAAAAATAAAAATTGACAAAAAGTTTCCAAAATTTCTTGAAATTTGGGCTGAATGTCCACCATCAAGCACTATGCTGAGCCAAAGAAGCTTCAGCCAAAATTTGGAGTCTATCATGCCTTTTGCGACGCTTTAGTGCCCTCTTTAGCTTTGCCTTCAGAATCTTGATTCGCGCCTTGCAAACATGATTTCGCGCCCAATAATGGTTCTTCATGTGCCTTAGCATGTTATTTTCCTTTTTGGCCTTCTAGGTGCATTTAGTTTAGTGGTGGAATCACTGTCTCGGTCATAGGATGTATCAGTATCAGTCTCCATGGTGTCCAAGGTGTATGTTGGCTTGTATGAGATGAAAATGAGAATTTGGTGTTTTATTTCAACTGCCAAATATATGGTGGTAAGAGAGGGACCGTGGATAACTAGGGCAATAGGAACAATGGACCTCAATCAAGTGATAACTAAAGTGTAGGGACAACCAATTGATTGTTTGGGAATTTTTATAAGTGAGATGGGAAAGGGAGAGTGATAGGAAATGAAATGACTTAGGGATAGGGAAATGGGGCTTAGGAGTAAGTGAATTTTAGAGATGTAGGGAGATGGGGAATGGACTGTAATAATAGGATAACAGTGAGGGGAGGAATAAACAAGGTGAGGAAAGAAGTATTTGGCACAAAGTTATTTTTAAAACAACAACTTCAAAACCCTAAGGAAGCAATTTTCAATGAGATGATAGGGTTTGAGTTTTGACATTCAAATTATCATAATCCATTTGGAAACACTTGTAAATAGAAATTATAAGTTCACATGAACTTACTTGGACAAAAAGAACCGAGTGAATTGGAATTTTTTGGAGGCAATGACAAAAATTTGGGTGTCTTCCCTGTGCGCCGCGACCACTGCCCAGTGCGTCGCGCTCCTTCTATGCGCCGCGCTGGTTCAAAAATACACAGTGCAAGGCGGCCCTATGCGCTGCGCTCAGCCAGTGCACCTCGACCACCACCCAATCCGCCGCGCCAGTCAATTTCACCCACAGTCTGCCCTTCAAACACTGTTTCGCCCTCCACGATTTGTCTTGGCTCAATGATGTCTCTTGGTATGCAAATGGATTGTTGAATATGAAAATATCTTATATATATCAAAGAATTTGATTTTTCATTTGGGCAAACCCACTTTCTAATGTTGCAGACTTTGAAAATTTTTAAATGAACTCTTTTTTTGCTTCCTTTGTGCTTTTGACTGATGAGGAACTTCTTGTCTGTCTTTGCAGGGATCGCTGGCATGGGGTTTTGGCAAAGGTGACCAGGGCTACGCCGGAAGTACTTTACAACTGAAAAAACTTCGAAAATTACATTGCATTTATTACAAAAGACGAAATAGACGATTCTTCTTCAAAACAGAGTTTTGAAGAAAAATCATTATCAAGCATTATGATGATGAAAATTTTTGCACTGAAAACCTATTTCGAACCTCCCTCATGTGCCTGCTGACATTATTAGTCATTTTGAAGACTAAATTAATGAAACCCTAGACCTAATGAGACTAAAAAAACCTAAAATGACTCTTTTCCAACCAAGAGACCAAACATGACTGTAAATGACTGTAAATGATTTTGATGAACAGAACCAGGCCAGTAGGTACAAGACATGAGAGATATGAGTGACAAGACCCTTCTGTCAGATGATCCATGCTCCTAATGGAATGCAGCTGACTGAAATGAATGAGACACCTAAAATGAAATGCAACAAGAGGTTTTGATCTCTCACGGAGGGATGAAGATACCAACTCTAACATATAGAAAGGAAGCTTTTTCATTTGTATCATCCAATAATTGTTCATTTATGTAATGTAAAGGAGCTTTCCCGCTCAAAGTGGCTGATTTCTAAAGTGTTGATCTCTATTTTCTTCTATTTTTGGAGTTGGTTTCATAACAGACTTTCTTTAATACCCTTTTTGTTATTTTTGAATATTTTAAAATTGTGTTCTTTACATATTTCCAAAAACATGAAGCCAAAGATAATTTTCCAAGGTCTATTGATAATCTTGCTCTTGAATAGTGTAGGTCTCCATTCTTCAAACATGGATTTTATGTTGGTTATGTTCCTGTCATTTTTCCTGAAGATGATTGTCATATTCCCATATTTCTAAAGAAAATTGACAGTAATTTAATAGATGTTCCACTATTTATATATTTGAACAACATATGCAGCATTGTGCTAGACCTCGCAAGCCTATTTTTTGTAGTTTTTCCCACATTAGTGTTTTCTTTTATAATAAAATCCATATGAATATTTTTATTTTGGGCCATAGTTGCACTTTCTATAATTTCTTCCATTTGTTTTCCTCATATTGTTTTGTTGTACCTGCAAGTATGTTGTATGTTTATTTTAAATTGAAGATTCCTTCGTGATTTCCCCCCCATTTGATAATGATATCCCCATTGATAGTTTTGATTTTTCTAATTTCCAAAGCTTTATGTGAATCCATGTTGTTGTTTGGGAGCCCTTGTCTTCTTTTTTCCAATATCTCCATTGAGTTTTTTTTGTTGATGGGTTCAAATACCCCCTGACTAGATTTTTTCCATATTTTTGTAACTTATATTTGATGTTTATTATGCCTTATTTTTGTTCCATATTTAGTCATTGTTGTTATGAGTATTCCCATAATAGAGCAAGGTTTCTAAAGTTGTGATCCTATATGAATTGTTTTTTTCTCTAGGCATGGTTCCATAGGTAAAAGCCTTTTAGTTGAACTTGTAATCTTATAATTTGATTTTTCCCAATATTAGGGGTATATTTGGTTTTCCAATTTTTTATCCACAAATATTTTGGACTTTTAATCCATATCCACTAAGATTTTTCTCTCGTTACCTGGCTTAGTATTTCCAAATATCAGAGACCTAGCCCTAACTACCAATTTTGGTTTGCATACTTTTTCCCATGCAACGAATCCCCATTTCTTCTCTTGTTTGGACCATCCCCATAGGAAGGATATTTGGATGGATCTAATTTTTTGGAACAAGTATTTGGGAGCTAAAATATAATATATGCGACATAAGGTAATGGCTTGGGAACATAATTTGAGAAGGATGAGTCTATTGGATAGGCTGAGGGATTGGAAGGTCTAATAATTGAGCTTGTCCTCTAGTTTTAAAAGGAGGTTTTCCCATAATTTGACTTTAACAGGGTTTCTTACAAGGGGAATTCCAAGGTTTTTGGATGAAAGGGAGCTTCATTGAATTCCAAGAAACCTAGAGATGTTGGCTTGGATAGGTATGGGAGTGTTGAAGAAAAATATTTGTGATTTACCTAGATTGACATCAATGCAAGATTCATTAGAAAATTTTGAGAGAATCATTTTTAAATTTGAATCTTCTTTAATGGAGGGTTTCCTCAGAAGAAGAGTGTCATCTAAAAATTGTTGATGGGTGGAGGGAGGACAGTTGGAATTGTTGGGTAGGAATTTAAGGAAGTTGGAAGGTGTTGAAAAAATTATGGACCTACAAAGAGATTTTACCATTAGAAGTAAGATGTAAGGTGTAATGTTCCCAATTTTAGCCTCAAGCTAAAATGGAACATTATAGTGGCATAATTTATTTTTGCTTAATAAAATGGGCAAGGAGACCCCTTAAACCCTTTTAATGGAAAATAACACTCCTTGTGTGAAAGGAGAAATAATGAAGCAGCTGAAATAAACACCTAATGGTGTGAACATGATGAGGATCACCTTTAGTTGGCCATCTTTGACCAAGTCAACAACGCTGCCTTAGAGGGCTGGCTTGCTTGAGAAGACAATGCAGTTTTTGGAGGGAAAGCATTCAAAAGTGAATGGAAACCATAATGGTGGTGTCTATGGTGAAAGAGAGTTCATTTTCTTTATAAGAACGAGGGAGCAGCTCATTTGATTCATTCATTGATTCAGAAATTTCGTGGTAAGGCCAAGGACTTGCATATCCGGGCTGTTTAGCAGGATTGCAGTGCTCTTGAGCACTGGGGGTGTTCCTGGTGGGGATCCCCCACCTCTTCATCATGGGAGGAGAGGATTTGAGCTGCATTTCCTCATTCTGACATTTGGCCAAGCTCACTCCTTCAGTTACAGCATTATTCCTGTAGCAGGTTAATGTGTAGCTAGGGTAGCAGCAAAGGAACTCATAGAGTTCTTCCCTACTTGCATTTTCAAAGGAGGATGGATTTATTCTTTGGAGGAGCTGTAGAGAGAGATCTTGGAATTCATTTTAGATCTGTGGCATCAGGCCACTCATTCACCATCTCCCACTGCGCAGTCACTTGGGGAAATTGCGTTATTCTATGAGGGCAGTGTTGAGGGAGATTCTTGTGCTCATCAGGAGGAGTTCTTTTGAGTGGAAGGGGATCAGCCCCTTTTCCTTTGAGGGAATTATTATAGGAGGGCATAAGCATATCAGATCAGCCACAACCTCACATTCATTTGGTTCCATCCGCAGTGACAATTCATTTGTCACTATTGTATTTTATCCGGCATTTCCAGCAATCACCTTGAGATTGGCTAGAAATCCTATATTGAGCCCATTTTCCTCTCTTGGGCTATTTTTATTGTATCTTTCAGCCACATTATCATTTTTATGTATTCATCAGCTGCATCTCTTAAAGATACTTTGCAATTATGTTTTCCCGGCATTCTGTGTAGCTGCAGCTACTCCGGCATTATATGGTATATTCATTGGAGTTGTTTCTAGAGGATTGAGAGGGTTATTCCCTCAATTATTTCTTGTATATTCATGCTGAAATCATAATATGATGTTGGCTGCACTATTTCCCCTCTTATGATGTATTTCAGATTTGCAGAGTTAATATTCATGTTCATGTATTGATGTAGCTCACTCTTTGAGCATTGTTTTAGGGATCTAGTTTGGAGAGGTTTGTATAACCCAACTAGAATCATTTCTTTAAGCTCATTTTCTGTAGGGGAGTTATATTAGAAGTGTTCTAGGGTATCCCAACATTGGATAGCCTTATTTATGCAACATCTTCCTTATACAACGTCCTCATGGGCAGCTGTAGCAGAAATTCCTGAGGTGGAATATTGCATATCCATAGGCAGAGTCTGTGAAGAGCCAAATAGCCTCAAGATCTCTCCCTTATTTTAAGGAGACATATCCTATAAATTCCCCAACAATAAATCTTTGAAATGGACTTGCAGTGTCTCACTGAAGAAGGAAAAATGGAGCATCTAAGATGTTCCCGATTGAGCAGGAAGTTCCCTCATTTGGGACATTACAGTGGTATCAGAGCATGATCTTGGCTCAGCCTGTGCCCAAGATCCATTGCTATCAGAAGAGGAGCTTCTCTCTAGGGAGAGGAGATTTAAAAGGAGGCAAGGAAAGAGGAATGAAGGAAGAGGAGGTTTCCCTTCTTCTTTTCCAGGAGATTATTGAAGATCTTGATGAAAGGGAATTTTGAATAAATTTTCTAAGAAGGGTTTGTTGATGAGACAAATCCCAGCTATTTTCATGAAGGGTGTGGTCATTCAGCCACACATGTATATCCACAGGGTAGTCCTTGTTCACTTGCATTGCAAGGGAGTAGAGGTGTTAGACTCCGTCTTGTCAGACTGCTGCAATCAAATTCACCAAGGTTCATTTCTCCTTATTTGCAGTCATTAAAGAGTAATTCTGCAGTTCAGGGTTTAGTTTTCAGAGGTAGGCTAGAGGAAGCTTCAGTAAGTCTTCATTTCAGGAATGTCGTCATAAATAAGGCGAGATTGATTCTTCTTCAAAACCCTGTTTTGAAGAAGAAATCATTAATATGTAATTTGTCATGATGTTCCAAAGCTCTACAGTTCTTCAAATGACAGTGTTTTTGATGTGGATGGTGAGACAATCTCTGCAAAATTTAGAAATGGAGTTACATTCTCCGCAGCTGATGAACAAGGACTAGACCATGCATGATTATAGAAAGAAGCCAAATTGTTGGCTAGCAAGAGCCCAACAAGCCCGCATTTCTAGCTTCACTCAACAATCTGCTTCAAATCCATTTATGTTTTGATAATATAACAGTTTTTGATAATATAACAGTTTTTGATAATATAACAGTTTGAAGTAAACAAGCATGCTGGTGCAGGTTCAGCAGCTAAACAAAATCAGCTCTCTGTCTTTATCGTATAAGGCAGCCATAGATGAAAAGTTTCTGGAAAACTTTTGGTGGTGTTGGGACCGGTTGAAGGATAATTGAACGGAGGATGTGCCTATGCCTAATTATTTCCACCTCTCTACTCTAGTACATCGTGCATATGAACGCTTATTATCTAGTGGAGCGATCTTGCCATCACCAGCACTTCGGCTGCGACTTCTTCGATCAGTATTATCAGTTCTTTGTGAGTGGATACTTTCAACTCCTGCACAGAGAATGGGCACAAGTGCCACTGGTGCTTCTCTTATTCTCGGAGGGGTGTTAACGTCTGAGCAAACTGCTTCTATTAATCAAGGTGCAGTGTATAATAATGAACCACTTGATCGTCATGACTATTCTGGAAATGTCCCAGCTGGGTCTCCTGTGATATACAAGGAAAAGGGAATGCAGATGTCAGTGAAAATTCTCCAAAGAAAGCCAGAGCCGAGTCAAAACAAGAAGAGGGAATCAATCTACAAGAGGTTACATTTGGGCCAAAGCAAGAAGAAGAAAAAGTTAGTGCTTCAAAAAATATTACTGTGGAGCCAACTCCAGAAAAAGAGATCTTTAATGATGGAGCTGGACATTTACAAGGCACAGAGTATGCTATTTCTGAAAATTGCAATGAAGTGATTGAATCTCTTAGGAAAGAGGTCATAAGGAAGCTTGGAAGAAAAAGTGTAGGACATAAACGCCTTTGTTTGGTTACAAGTGCCCAGTCCTTGATCAAAGAACATGATGAAGGAACAAAAGAGGATTAGGTAGACATAATTGCTAACCAGATGGAAAAGCATGGTATCAAACTTGACATTGTAATATTTCGACAGAAGATACCTAGACTAACTAAATCAGAGTTATTCAGTGAAAATCGTTCCCTTCTAAATAGATTTTCAAAGCAAGCACAAGCAAATGGGTGTGAAAATCGGGTCTGGCACTACTCAAGTAATATGGGAGGCAAATCAACATTATTGCGTGTCACCTGTTTAATGAATTCAATGGTCACTCTTGATGTTATCTAATCGGTCAAGTATGAATTCTTCATCGAAGTGTACGAAAAAGAACCACTTTAGCTACGCATAACTAATAGCCCTAACAACAATAATGGCTGCAAAACATCTTCAGATCTGGAAGAGCGACCCACTTGCCAGCAGGATTCAGAAAAGTTGTGTTTTGTGCGCCCAGTTTTCATCCAAAACGACTTCAACGAAATTGCAAACAGGTTTTGATCATTGTGCAATGGATTTTTAATATGGTTGTGATGATTTTGATGTTTGAGATACAGGCACGAGGAGTAAATTCCGTCATCAAATCAAGATTTTGTAGGCATATGTTGACGATGATAAGGATGAATCATTTTACACATTAAGTTGGGCATGCGATGTGAATGGTTGTCTCCAAACTGGCCATTTGCAACGATTATCAAATGCTGAAGGAGCGATGTGCTTGTTTGGAACATGAAAATGCAAAAATACGACTGAGGCATGAGTCTAGAAATTTAAGAACTGATGCTGAATTGGAATGCGATAAGTGTAATGTACCTTTAATCATGGATGCTGTAGATTCTCAGAATGATATAAACAATGAATATTTGGCCAGAGTTGATAATAACGACACTTTGCTGGTAATTGCAGCTGGAACCGGTAGAATTTCAGTTTAAAGGTTATTTTTGTTGATTTTATTCAAAGCGGTAAGGGGAAATAAATAGTCAAAGGCCAAAAATAAACAAAGACACATGTTACCAGATGAATAGGATTCGATTCCTATTTCCAGACTTTATTCAACGGGATCTGCGCTCCATGTGTCGGTCATCAGAGGATTTTTAGAGGAACGCTATTTTATTTTAGAATAGAGGAAATGCTCTTTTCTATTGTTGTAACTGCAGGTGAAACAACGCCCCTGTTTTGGGGTCGACTTGTTTTTTCTAGAATAGTTTATTTAATGTATCAAAATAATCATTTGAAGAGAGTGCTGAGAGCTAGTGTAGGAGAAAAATAGAGTTTTATTGTACAGTTTTAGACAGAGATTTTAATGAAGAGATACAGCTTTGTTTTTTGAGATTCTTGTGGCTTGAAATTTAGCAAATGTTTTTCCTTTTGTTTCATATGTCATCGTTATGTTCACAGTTCATTAATCGCCATTTCAATATTGAATGTTTCTGAGTGAGAAAGGCAGAATTCAATTTATTTGCTCTGTCTTGAGGAAGTATTCATAGTTAATGTTTTCTTCTGTTCGACAAGGATTCATCTTCTATGCCCTTGTCGACTTCTCAGTAGTCTTGTCATTCCGTTTATCTCAATTTAATTGCTAAACTTCATGCTTACCTTGCCTCAGGAGATAATCTGCGTTCTTTATTTAATCTCTGCTCTTGCTGTCTTTGCCTCACATAGCCCAGAAACCCAACATTTATTAAAAACCTTATTCATATCACTTTACTAGCCTAAGATTAGTTTCCCTTATCGGTCATCTCAGCCCCATTGAAAATTTTCCGCCGAGATAGACCCGGAGAGAGCCCTCTCCTGTCCTCATAGGGCTAGCTACGAGGCTAAGGTTGGTTTGATGTTGCCTCGAGTTTGCCTTCTTCAGCCTGAGGCAGAATCGAGCGCTAACACAAACCATGGAGAACATTGCCAAAGATATCAAGGATATGACGCATAAGGAAGCCCCTAGAGGGTTTTGTCGTGAAGCAAGCACCAGCACATCACATTTTTTGGAACAATTAGCCACACATCCTTATTCACAATGTTCCATTATTCTCACATTCCTATCTGAGGAAGGGGAGGAAGAAACCCTTGGTGATTATTTCGTGGAATATGAATCCCAATCCCAAAGATTCAAAGAACACTTGAGCTTTCAGGAGTTCTGTCGGATCAAGGATGGAACGAGGACTTGTCATCACCAAAAGAAAGGAGGATTTATGCAGGGATCAGACCTACAACATAGTATGGGAAGGTTTTTCTTTCCTTCATATGATGTATCGCCTAAGTGCACAACCAAGGCTTGGGTGGAAAAGTTGAATACTTATTTCCAACTCAACAGATTTTCTGAAATAGAAGTTATCAAAATAGATGTGCTGCACTTGGAAGGGGAGGCTCATGAATGGTGGTTCCATGGGTTGACTACACTTTGGCATGCTCATATCACTTCATACACAGTTTTCACCAGAATACTGGTAGAGAGATTTGATCCAAGGGATCTAGAGGCTCACTTTGTTGTGCTAACCAAGCTCAAACAAAAGGGAGATCTAGAAGATTATATTGCTGAATATTTGAAGCTTTCAGTGATGGTATCCAACCTCACTATTGTTAGCCACCCATATTTTTCAATTATATCAGCTGGTGGCTAAATATTCTTTGCAGCCTTCAAGAAACAAATTTAGGTGAATGTACCTTGTTAGCCACCTATATTTTTCAATTATATCAGCTGGTGGCTAAATATTCCATGCAGCCTTCAAGAAACAAATTCAGGCCTAAAATTGTTGGTACTTGAAGTCTGTTGGTAAGATCCTAAACTACTGGTTGGTTCTACATACCTTTCCTCCTCTCTGCCTCTGATATTCCATGAAAATCCTCGTCAAGTATTGCTGCATCCTCCTCCTTTTTCCTCTCCCCTGCTTCCATCCTACCTTCATTTCTTCGGTTTCCTTTCATCCATAAAAATCCCACTAAGTCATATGTTATTCCTTATCCCCTCCCTCATCTCATTTCCTAAGGTTAAAAACCCACTTTTTACCTTATCAGAACCTTTTTCCTTTTCCAAAAATCATTGAAAATCATATAAAAACGCCTATTTTTCCGCGCGCTGGTTTTCAGCCCCCTCGGCTAAACTCCTACCTTTTCTCCATCCATACGCCCCGACGCCAGAACCATGTGCTAAATCCGACAGGCGCTTAACTCTTGAAACTTATTTTTGCCCGAAAAACATTGAAAAACCTTTGTAAAACGCAAAATCGGGTTTTATTTTATTTTTCATAAAGTTCTCCGCCAAAGAAATTACATTAAAGCTCGACCATCGATCTGTCCCCAGATCCGACGGAGCGGAACGAGCCCCCACCTGGTGGATCCCCCTTCCCGCGCTGTTTCCTGTTTCCCCCGGTTTCCTCCCGCACCGCTTTCTGCGTAAAGCTGGTTTTCCCCGTCGGCCAGCGATTCCACATGCTGGCCGACACGTGTCCTCCGCCTCATTCCAAAACCGTCGTGCAAATCCCATTGCCCACGCGCTAATCCTCGTACAATAGCCTAGCAGCGGGATCCACCTCCACCTTTGGATTCGGGCCCTCCGATCTAACGGTTGCCGATCGCCCGATCCTCCCGGTCTTTAACGAACTCGCCCGCCTGTTAAATCTCCCCCGACGCGTTTGAAAGTCGATCCCCACCGTCGATCTCCGCAGATCGACGGCCCTCATTTTTTCTCCCTATTCCATGGTACAAGTTCACTTTTTCTCCGCTGACTTTTCAGAAATGCTCCCCACCGTTGATCGCAGTACGATCAACAGCTCAGATTTCTCCATTTTCCCGCACGCCCTCCGAGGCAGTCTATCCATATAATGCAGGATTTTCTCATTTTTATTGTATTTTGCAGGTTTTAAGGTTTTTTCGTCGTGTTTCAATGAAAATCTGAAGAATGAGGGTGACGACTCCTGTCCTTTTGATTAATCCAGAGAATCAACCACAGGGTGAAGAATGAAGATATCAACAAGGTTTCATGAGCCTTGGTTGCTACGTGTCCCTGAAAAGCCTGAAGAATGCAGTCAACGTAGACGCAGGGAAGAGTATCAGATTTTGAAGACAGAATGAACCAGAGCAGCAGTTTTATGGATAGATTGGCGGGGATTACGGCTAAGACGGTTATCAAAAGCCTAATCCCCGGCTTCGAACACAGATTAAAGCAAAACCTAAAAGTGTTCATCAGACGTTGCCTCCACCGCCATACTTTGAGGCAAATTGATTCCTCAACCACCACAGTGCCACCTATTGCCTCAGAATGCTCAATCAGAGGATGAATTTATTGAACAAGATCAGATATTATGCCTCGGAACAACCAAAGAAGTTATTACTGCACCAGATTTAATGACAGAATGTTTGCAGAGTAACCCTAACAGTACGCAGAGCCTCAAAGGTCAACAAAAGCTCCCTTCGAGCTTACTTCATAAGTATAAGCGCATAAATGCAGTAGAACACCTGTGTAAATTCTTCATCGAGCCTCCCAGGCCAAGAAGACATTAATTCTGCATTAATTGTATTTGAGATCTTTTTATTAGATCTCACCTCCTCATCCTTCTATAAATACTCCAGAAGAAGATGAGTGAGGGGTTGGATTAGTTGGTTGTCAATGTAATTGCTGAAGTGTTGTAGCTGTTTCTGAGTGGAAAACTCTTGACTGTAAATAGTGGTTTCATGGGCCCTTGGAGCTCTGCTTGTAACAGATAGGTTAGGTTGTGAAAAGAGATGGATTAAAACATTGGATTTGAAGCTTGTAACCGGTTTGAAGCAATCAATACAAGCTGATTTATGGGATCCTGGTCTAGGCTGATGGTGATGTTGTCCTCATTGTAACTTGTCATTTTATTTATGTTTTCAATTTGTTTCATTTCTACTGTAAAGAACAGTTTAAACAGTGTTAGGACCTACTGTATTCCAGTAACCTTCTCTGGCTGAAAAATCTTTATCCCAATGTTTTCTTCTAATTGTGTTATTTAGAAATGATTTAATTCAGTCTAAGCACATAGATGTTGGCGTTCCCTCATCTTTTCGTCACTGCTGAATGTTATTTTTAAATGTTACTTTCATATATGTTGTGTGAGGAATGAATTGAGGAAATCAAAGGTTAGCCCTGAGTCCCTTTCTTGTTTGCTCAACTATTTGTCTATTTCCCTTAGGATGTGTCAAAAGCTGACTAGTTTCAAAGTACTTATCAGATCTTGGGCCATTCTGTGTTATCTTGGTGATTGTCTTGGAAGTAACTAAGTAAAGAAGAACTAAGATGAGGAGAAAGGTGAGCCCTGCCCGCTAGTCTCTGCTCCAAAGGTTGCCTTCAAGTTTCCCTTTGTTTTTTATCTGTGTTCTATCAGAAGTGTATCAAAGGCTGGATAGTTTCAAAGTACTTACCAGATCCTAGTTTGCTTCTATGTTTTCTTAAGTGCCTGGTCAAAGGCTGGCTAGTTTCAAAGTACTTACCAGATCCTGGGCTGCTCTTTGTTCTGCATCTGTTAATTCCCTTTCTTGTTGTATCACCCCATTTCATAAATCAAACTTTAAAGAGATCCTTAGGCCTAGATGACTTTCCCCATAGATTACTCTTGAACCTGGATGCTTCAATTAAATTCTCTTATGACTCCATAGCCCAATGGATTGAAAACTTGCCATCATCTTTCTTTAGAATCAAAGCTTATTCTGTCTGCTTGCAACTTCTCACCTTTGAACCTATTTGCATATAGATCTTTCCGCCTCAGACAGCAACTATGTTCAACCATCCGAGAAAACCAAACAAAACCCTTGACCTTCATAACTAGCCTAATATCATCATCCCAAACTTCAAAGACAATATCCATCTTTGTACATATTGGAGAGATCCCTCTCCGGATTCAGGAGGGCTAGATCCTAGAATCCCAAAGTTGGTTGAAATGATGTTAACTATGTGATCTGACTTTGCCAATCTTGCTTGTTACAGAGACCTAACATACAGCACTATAATTGCTACATTGCTGATGCTGGAATAGTAGAATGTTTGTTATTTAATGCCTGTTCAAGCTCTTTTTCTGTTTCATTTAGTTGCTCATTCAGTTTCAAAAGCAAGTCCATAATTTCTTCTTCAGAAATTTTCTTTATCATCTCTTCAGTTTGTGGATGTCTTGAAGCTGGCAATTTCAACTGCTTTCTCAAAGCTTCAATATCATCATATTTTTTATTGATTAGGGCCTCTATACCTTTGACATCTTTAGGATTGTGACCCAATCCAATGATTATTTCCTCCAATGTCTTTATCCTGTTGTCTTTGGCCTGAGAAGAGGATTTTTCAAGCTGCAATTGTGCATTAGTGTTCTCCAAAGAATCCTGCAACTTCTGAGTTGCCATTGCTTTATCGGTCAGAGTAGAATAGATCATTTCACCAGTCTTCTTATGTAACTCAATCTGATCTAAAGGATGAATATCCTTTGCTAAGACTTCAAAATTTGTTCTAATATAATCTGCAGCTGTTTGAGGTTGCTGCACTTTTGGTTTGAAGTGACTCATTATCATTTTTCCTTGCTGAATGTCATAAGCTGACATCAATCTTTCTTTATTCTTAGGAGCCATCTTCAAATACTGATTGTAAACCTAGAGTCTTAGTGGATCATTCCTGGCTTTTATATTGATAAAGGTTTTCTTTATATCTCCTTCATCTTTAACTGGTGGTTTGAAAGAAGATATTTCAACACTCTGTTGCTTTTGCAGCTCTTTTCTCTGTAAAGTAGTGGATGCCCCACTGACTGTACCTGTTTGTTGACTATCCAAATATTCTCTCTGGCTATCAGGAATTTCCTGAACAAAATCTACTTCTGGAAGAGGATTTAATTTTTGTCTTTTAGCATGAGGCTATTCTGAAGATCCACCAACAGGGGTAGCAACTTCAGCATCTCTCTTCTTGCCTTTTTCTATATTGATAGGAGTTTGTAAAATTGAAATTTCTGGCTCATTGATCTGAATAGGAGGAATTTGTTTTTGACCCTGTTCTTTAGAAGTCTCAGGTTGCTCTGTCATTGTGAATTTTCAAATACTTGTATGTTAGGCTCCTTTTCTTTTCCTTTAGATTGTACTGTGGCCAATGCACTGATCTCCTGTAAATTTTGCTGAGAAGTCCCTGCAAAAGAAGGACCAATACCTGGTATCTGCACCTGTCCAAAAGAGTCTAGGTCAAGTATTTTCTCAAGGTCTTTCATTACATTTTCAACATTGACCTGCTCACTATCCTGTTCTACCAATGTTCCTTCCATCCATTCATCCATATTAGCATATATTTGTTCAATTTCTGGAATTTTGTGATGAATGTATGGTGATATTTTATTTTTCATTCTTCTATCACAAATAAAGCTATTTGGGTCATAAGGCACCCAGTAAAAACTTTTTTGTAATCTGAGATATTCTTCTAAGATTCTTTCTGCTTCCTTTCCAGCATCTCTAGAGTTACAAACAAAGGGACCTAATTGACTTTTGATCCTGAGTTGAGCCTTTTTCTTTGCATTGCAGAAATGAACTATATCTGAGTTAATCATCTGCCTTAAATACTCTAGTGCAAAGAGTCTCATGGGGACATATTTGGGCAACTTGAATGGGCACAATTCACATCCATATATTCTGATCTCGGTGTGATTTTGATACAAGTACCAGTCACCTACCCTATATTGTTTTGAGAGCTGTAGAATTTTCTTGATTTCATTATTGACTCTAGGAGGGGAAACTCCTGTTAACAAAGTGGTTGCAGGGTGTACAAATAGGTCAATAAACTCATTATAGGAGTACGGAGAATCAAAGGAATTATGGGTGATGGCAGACCAAAATATCACGAACTGGAAATTTCTTCCCAGCATGAGTTATGACATGGTGTTAGGTCTCGTAATAATGAATTGGCAAAAATCAGGTCATAGAAGTATCATTTCAACCAACTTTGGGATTCTAGGATCTAGCCCTCCTGAATCCGGAGAGGGATCTCTCCAATATGTACAAAGATGGATTTGTCTTTGAAGTTTGGGGTAATGATATTAGGCTAGTTATGATGATCAAGGGTTTGGTTTTGTGTTTGGATGGTTGAACATAATTACTGCCTGAGGCGGAAAGATCTATATGCAAATAGGTTCAAAAGTGAAAAGTTGCAAGCAACAAGAGTAAGATTTAGCTAAGATGAAAGATGATGGCAGGTTTTCAGTCCATTGGGCTATGGAGTCATAAGAGGATTTAATTGAAGCAAATCAGGTTCAAGAGTGGTCTATGGGGCAAGTCATCTATGCCTAAGGATCTCTTTAAAGTTTGATTTATGGAATGGAGTGATACAATAAGAAAGGGAAATGACAGATGCAGAACAAAGAGCAGCCTAGGATCTGGTAAGTACTTTGAAACTAGCCAGCCTTTGACCAGGCACTTGAGAAAAACATAGAAGCAAACTAGGATCTGGTAAGTACTTTGAAGCTATCCAGCCTTTGATACACTTCTACTAGAAAACATATAAAAACAAAAGGAAACTCAAAGATAACACAGAATGGTCTAAGATCTGATAAGTACTTTGGAACTAGTCAGCTTTTAACACATCCTAAGGGAAACAATCAAGTAGTTGAGCAAACAAGAAAGGGAATCAGGGCTAACCTTAATTTCCTCAGTTCATATTTACACAATATATATTGAAAGTAACATTTAAAAATAGCATTCAGCTGAGACAAAAAGATGAGGGAATGCCAACATCCCTGTACTTAAACTGAATTAAATCATTTTCAAATAACACAGTTGAGAGAAAACATTTAAATAAAGGTTTTTCAGCCAGAGAAGGTTACTGATATACAGTATGTCCTAACCTTGTTTAAACTGTTCTTTATAGTGGAAAATAAAACAAATTGAAAACAGAACCGAAATACAAGTTACAGTGAGAATAACATCACCCTCAGCATAGACCAGGATCCCATAAATCAGCTTGTATTGATGCTTCAAACCAGTTACAATCTTCAGATCCAGTGTTTTAATCCATCTCTCTTCACAACCTAACCTATCTGTTACAATCAGAGCTCCAAGAGCCAGTGAAATCCTATCTACAATCAAGAGTTTTCAGCTCAGTGACAATTACAATGCTTCAACAATTACATTAACAACCAACCCCTCACTCATCTTCTACTGAAGTATTTATAGAAAGATGAGGAGGTCAGATCTGATGAAAAGATCTCAAAAACCAATTAATACAGATATTAATGTCTTCTTGGCCATCGAGGGGCTCAACGAAGAACTATACAGATGTTCCTCTATATTAAATGATTTACACTCATGAATTTAGCTCGGTGGGAGCTTTATTAGACTTTGGAGGCTCTGTGTATCAATAGGGTTGCTCTGCCGACATTATGTCATTAATTTCCTAGCAGAAATAACTCCTTTGGCTGTGTCGAGGCAAAATTTCTGACTTTGATCAATAAATTCGGTTCTTGATTGAATCCTTTTGAAATACAATTATTGTGGTAAGCTGGGGAGAATCAATTTTTTCATGCAACAACAGCGGTAGGTTTCATTAGCTTGTAGATTTTCCTTTAATCTACATTTTAGATCCAGGGATTAGGCATTTGATAACTGTCTTAGCCTTAATCCCCATAAGTCTTTCCACTAATCTACTGTTCTGGTTCATTTTTGGTCTTCCACCACAGATACTCTTTCTTTGCCTCAGTTTCTCATGATTTTATTCTTGTGTAGGGCTGCATAGGGCATGTAAGGCATCGATGTCGGTGAAAACATCAATGAGACGTGAAAAACTGACTCTATGAGCGATTTCCTCGGAGGAATCGAACAAGGGAGGGTCGTCACCCGCCTTCTCTGACTCTTCCTTAAAAACGCGAACAAATAGTTTAAACCCTGCAAAATGCAAAAACACGTTAAAAATCCGGTTTTATAGGTCAATCTGCTTCGAGGACTGTGCGGAGGAAAGGGGCAATCGGAGCCGTCGATCCCGCGTGATCGACGGTCGGGGTGATTGGAAAATCGGCGGCGTGAATATTTTGGTAAAACGGAATCGAGTGAATGTGGAGGTCGATCGTCTGGGGAGATCGATGGTGGTCTTCCCGCGGTAGCCGGGCACAGCTAAACCATATGCAGCAGTTAATCGGACAACGCGAATACCGGCCCTTAGATGCGAGGGTCGAATCTTCCAAGCTGTCGTTGATTCATTTGGGCGGTCTCGGCCGATGGATAACGCGCGGGGGGGGTGTCTTTACGCGGCGGTTTGCGGGGCGGGAGGGACACGCGTCGGCCGGCGTGTGGAATCGCGGGGGGGCGGGGCGGGGGCCACCAACGCGGGAGGGTGGTGGAATGATGCGACGGTTTCGGAAAAATGACGCGGGGTGGGGCTACGAAGAAGTCGCGTGCCCTTGTAGTTCGATTTGTGAACGGATACGACAGTACGAGATAAATCCATAATTTCTCGGGCGAAAAACTTTAGAATTTAATTAAAACCCAATTTTCATGCTTTTCAAAGGTTTTTGGTGTTTTCGGGCGGAAGAATTTCATTGGAGGGATAAGCGCCTGTTGGTTAAACCGGTTGGTTTCGGTGCTCGAGTTTATGGAGGAAGGGGCTAGAGACTTAGCTCGAGGGGGCTAAAGTCTGATGTATGAACAATAGGCATTTTCTATGGTTTTTATAGGGAAATGAAGGTTTCGGTAAGGTCAAAAAGTGGGTTTTTAACCTTATAAAAGAGATTTTAATGAAATGGAAAGGGATAAACATGAAATTGTGGGTTTTTCATGGAAATGGAGAATAGAAAATGAGGTTAGTGAGGAAGAAAAGGAAGGGGACCAAGGGGTTCTGCAGCAGTATTTAACTTGGGATTTTTGAAGGATTTCAGAGGCTTTTAGGATGTAAACAGCAATAAGGGATCTGGACAGAGGCATGAGGCCTTAGAGAGAGTTCAAGAGCCAACACTTTTTAGTGATAAAATTTTTCCTTGGAGGCTCCAAAAATATTTAGCCACCTTTTGGTAGAACAAAATATTATAGGTAGCTAACAGTGGCTCCACTTGGGGATGGTGCCTTCATGAAGGCATCAAGAATTTAGACTTGATTTCTGGGAGGCTGATCAGTTGCCTCATCCATTAGATTGCTCTTGCTCTGCTTCTGAAAAATAACATCAGTCATGAAAGATAAATGGACTTCATCAATACAACTTTCTACCTACCCAATCCTACTGATCTAACATTTTTTCTTCACCAGAGTGCACTTGGATTGGAAAACTCTATTCACAACATTTTATTCTTTTGAAAGCATAAAAACTAATCTAATGCTACTCCTTATTTCTCCCTGAACTCAGATTAAACAGTTGAGCTCAGATATTTCTCTACCTAATCTACTGTCTGTTGGGATTAAACTGTCCAACAGACTTTCATTCCCTAAATTCCACAACAGAAATTTAAAAACAGTCAAGTCAAGATTAAGCTGTTTGAATTGCTGTGAACTATGTCATAAAAACAAGCTGCACATAGATTATTATTTGCAGAAAAATAAAAACAAAATGGAAGGCTTAAGATCTGAAAATCTTGAAGCACTGCCTTCTCTTTTTACAGCTCTGTTTTTTACTTTGTTTGAGCTATTCTCTCTTTCTCTCTGGTTCAGATTTTGAGTTTGTTTGAACCTTCAATTTCTAACCTAATCTATCTACTGATAAGCCAAGATTAAACAGTTTGGCAAATCGAATTCACTATCCTATCAGCAGAAAAATTGAAGCTACTTAGTCAAGATTAAACAGTTTGACTAACTAGCAGTGTATTTTTGAGGAGTGGCATTTGAGCTTGCACACTTTCAGATTTGTTTCTCTTTTTCTTGGCATGGGGCCTTGCCTTTCTTGTTTTCATTCCTGCCCTCTTTTCATTTTTTCTTTGTTTTTGTATTTTTTGATTTTTCATAACTTTGAATGCAATGGTGGATGGACTATTCATAATGGAAAAATATAAAAAGGCTTCAAAACATAAAATGGATCAAGAGAAGTAATGCTTAAGCATCCTGCCATTGACAGGACCCCCAAACAATTATGTTCCATCTAGTTCCTGCAAGAAAAATGCATTATTACCAGCGACTGAATGAATAGAGTAAGGGCCAAGCCATAGATTGTCAAATTTTCCATGCTTGCCCTTTTCTTCCCTTCTTGAGTCCCACTTTAAAACTTTGTCCCCAATCTTGAAATTGCTAGCCTTTGTTCTTCTATCAAAGATCTTCTTGATACTATCTTGCTTCTGCAATGCTTTGTTATACACTTCCTCTCTGGTTTGCTGAAGATGAATGGTCTGATTTATTCTTCTGGTCATGTCATTTTCTTCAGTCTGCAACTCTTGAATTAACTTCATAACTGGTACACCAAGACTATTGGGAAAAATTGTATCTGTACCATACACCAGCTGAAAAGGTGACATACCAATAGATTTTTTCAAAGTCAATCTTTCAGCCCAAAGTGCATGAACCAGTTTTTTATGCCAAGACTTTTTGTCGTCTTCCAACAGTTTCTTGATTATGTTCACTAAGCTTTTGTTTGAAGATTCTGCAAGTCCATTACCTTGAGGGTAATAGGCCGTGGAATGCCCCAATGTTATCTGGTATTTATGACAGAAGTCCACCATTTTCTTTGATGCAAATGCTGCTGCATTATCGGTGATTATCTTGGTAGGACAGCCAAATCTTGAAAGAATGTTATTCTCCATAAATTTTATGATAACTGAGTCATTGGCTTGCCTACAAGGAATGGCTTCTATCCACTTAGTGAAGTAGTCTGTGGCTGTGAGAATCCATTTATGCTGGGCAGAAGATGAGGGATGGATTTCTCCTATGAAGTCAAGTCCCCACTGCTGAAAAGGAGCTTCAACAGTGATTGGATGTAGAGGCAGGGGTAGTAATTTTCTCTTGCCTTCAAACAATTGGCATTTATGGCAAGTAGTGGTCATCTTGTGGACATCATGAAATAGAGTAGGCCAATAGAAACCAGCCCTCAAAATTTTGTTGGCTGTCGACTTCCAGTACAAATGACCTCCACACTCTCCTTCATGGAATTCCTGCTTAATCTTCTCTGCATCAAAGTGAGGCAAACATTTAAGCAATATACCACTTGCACTTTTCCAATAAAGACATTTATCAATAATGCAATAGTTTACAACTTTTAACTTTAGGAATCTTGCCTTTGTTTTTGATAAACCAGGAGGTGTATTCAGATTAAGCAAAACATAAACAATATCAGTATACCAAGGAGAATTCACAAAATGGTCTTCAATAATGGGAGCTGAGAATTCTTCTTGGTCATCCAAAGCATTAATCATATTAATATCAAGAACTTCACAATTTGATTTAGCCATTAATTTAGCTAGACCTTGGCCTTTGATGAGCTTAGTGGGTTTTATCTCTAAATCATATTCAAGAATAACAACAATCCACTTACCTCTCTTACCATCTGGGTCCTGTGTCAGAATGTCTTTAACAACCGAATTTGGGACAAAGGCAATAATATGTGAGTGAAGGATGTATACTCTGAAGTCTTTCAAAGCCTTTACCACAGCAAAAGCCTGCTTCTCCATAATGTTATACTTCAAAGGGGCATCCCTTAACGCCTTGCTAAAGAATGCAATAGGCTGCTCTTGTCCTTGTGGATTTTTCTGTAAAAGGACAACAGCTATGGTATGTTCTGATGCAAATGAGAAGATATAAAAATCCCTTGAAAAATCAGGACTTATGAGAACCGGTGTTTTGGTTAATGCTTGTTTAACCAGCTCAAAGGATGTCTTTACTTCCAAGGTCCACTTTACCCCTTGCTCCTTCTTTAACATATTTGTGATATTCCTAAGGAGCTCAGCCAAGTTGGGGATGAACCTTCTCAAAAAGTTGATCTTTCCAATGAAAGACTGCAGCTCTTTGATGTTTCGAGGGTGAGAGATTTGCAATATGGCCTCTATCCTCTTTGGATCTATCTTTATACCCTCTTCTGAAATGATGTGCCCAAGAAGTTTACCTTCTTGGAGACCAAATAAAGTCTTCTTAGGGTTTAAAGATATCCCAAACTTTCTGCACTTCTCGAAAACTTTCCTCAAATGTTCTAAGTGTTCTTCATCTGTTTTTTAAAACACAGTGACATCATCAAGATAGATAATGATGAAGAAGCCCAATTCTTCCGAGAATGCTATGTCCATGGCTCTTTGAAAGGTTGCTCCAGCGTTCATTAGACCAAAAGGCATTTTCACATACATGAAAGTGCCCCAAGGTGTAGTAAAAGCTGTCTTTAATTGATCAGCAGGGTGAACTGAAACTTGATTGTACCCTGAATAGCCATCTAGCAAAGAAATTCTTTTATATCCTACCACCCTTTGTAAAATATGATCCATTTTTGGTAAAGGGTAGTTGTCTTTTAATGAAGCTTTGTTTAAGTCTCTAAAGTCTATACAAAGCCTGATTTCTCGAGTCTTTTTCCTAACAGACACCAGATTAGATACCCATTCAGAATACCTAACAGGGACAATAATACCAGCATCGTGCATCTTCATGATTTCCTTCTTAACTAATGGCAACTGGACAGGGTTTATTCTGCGCAGTTTCTGTTTGAATGGTTTTTGGTTTTCTTTAAGAGGGATTTTGTGCTGTATTATTTCAGTGTCATAGGACTTAAGATCTTTGTAACTCCATGCAAAAACATCAGAAAATTCTTTGAACAACTCTATGTATCTGTGTTTAACGTGAGATGGAAAAGTTTTGGACAGTTTGATCATTTTTGGTTTTTCCTTACTGCCTATATTGCATTCCTCCACTTCAGTTTCTACAGGTTCCAGTTTAGGTTTATTGGCCACATCATTAAAATCAAACAATTCTTCTAGAGGGGTCAAACCCTTGGGCAAACTATCATTCTTAGAATGCAGAGTTTTCAACTCCTCTGTTTCAGATTCTGTACTTAATTCTGTTTGTTTCCTAAGTTTGCTAGTCTGAAGGTTAATATCTACAAGCTCAGGAGAAGGTTCTTCTTCACCAAGAAAATTTTCTTCACTGCAGTCTGTATCATAGTCTGAATCTGAGCTATGGAGTTCAAACTCATTTCTGAATTGCATGAAGTCTTTTATTTGTTTATCTCCATCAAACACCTGCCAATATTTCTTGTTATCCGGGACAGCTGGTCTGAATTTTATCTGAGATGTGTCATCATATAGCATTGGGCAGGTTCTAGCAGCATAGGCCAAATTGTGGGCCATAAGATTTCTTTTCCTCGGGACAAAACTTAAGTTGGATTCCTCAAATGTTTTTAAAAGATCCATGACATCATTCCTATAGGCCCTAAGTCTGGGATGATTTGCATTATACTCCCCATTGACTTTCCTAATGATTAACTCAGAATTTCCATACACGTTAATTCTTCTGGCTCCTAATTTCTTCAAGAGATGCAAGCCTAAGAGAAGGGATTCGTATTCTGCTATGTTGTTGGAACACTGAAAGTTCAATTTACATGAAATACATTCTATATGATTGCTATCAGTGTTAGTAATCCAGACACCTGCACCAACGTTTGTTTTAGTGCATGACCCATCAAAATACATAGTCCAGAGAGGAGCATTTTCAGTTTTGTCAGTTTGGTGAATGTCCTTTGTATGATTTGACTCTTCAAGTTTTTCATCGGGTTGAGGATTGCTCTCTTGACTGTCAAGATTTAAGTTTAATGGATTGATGATTTGTAGTTCAAGACCTGTGCTTGGTTTGCTAAGGTTTTTGAGTACAGAAAACTGTTTCGACACTTCGGTGTTGCATTCTTCTTCCTCCGTTTCAGCCAACGATCCTGTTAAAACGATTTTTTTAGGGAGTGTTTCATCATTAAACATTATAAAAGAATCAAGGCCTGTATTCATGGAATATAGAGGGGAGTTTTGAGGTCTGTCTTGACTTGTAACTGTGTATTGCATATGAGACTCCCTGTAAAGTCTTCTAGTCTGATTGAAAACAAGGATAGTCGCATAGGTCATGTCCATTTTCATAGTCCCCTGTAACTTAGCCCCCCAAGATCTCGATAAAAGCATTCCATACTTTGGGGGTACATCAGCCACAACAACATCCATGACCAAACACTTGGCTGGAATTTGGGCTAAATTAACACAGAGGTCTTTGATCAATCCTAGACATTTAACTCTGCTTGAGTCAAAGGAGTACAGGTCTTTGTAAGGTCTGGTAATTTCAAGACCCAGGCTTTCCATTACAGCTTTTGGCATTAAATTATGGGAAGCACCTGAGTCATGCATAACATTGTGTAGAATTTTTTCATGAATGTTCAAACTTACATAAAAGGGAGGGACATGCCCCTCTTCAAATTTACCTTCAATCTTTGGACCAAAAATAAGCTCTGGTTGATCGTCATTAAGATTGAGTGTGTCCGCATTCTCTTCTATGTTTAAGGCCTTAAAAATTTGATTTCTATATACATGTTGGGCAGCTAACTCAGTCAAAGGGACAAAAATTTTGATTTTTAAGATTTCCTGTTCCAGACTGAAAGGAATTTGATTCTTTAAGGTGCTGGTTTCAGCCTTGTTTACTGCCACTTTATCAGCAACAACAACTTGCTGATTTGTTTTATCTACAGTTGACACAACGGTTGAAGAAGGAGTATTAGCTGAAGTGTTAGTACTACTGATGTTTGCGCTCTGTTTTTCAAGATTTTGAGTGTCTTTCTCTTTACCTTTACCAGAGTTATCAGCCACTGTTTTATCCTTTTGTTTGACCGTTTTAGGCTTGGTTGCAGTGCTTCTTTGAGAATATTTGTCAGAGGTTTTGTTGTTGGGGGTTTGTTGACTAGATTTACTTCTGAGGTCATACTCTCTTTGAGGTTCGTTGATGGCATTTTCCATGTCTTGATAACGATTTTCATCATCATCTCTTTTGTCATCATGAGGTGTATAAAGACCTTGTTTCCTATCATAATGAACCTCGAAGTCATCATCATCTACCCCAAATAGGTTCATATCATTATCCTCTGTTATTTCATATGTTTCCTCAACCTCACTTAAATAGTTTTGATGAAAGGGAGGAGTGATCTACTGATCATCTTCCCTTGGTCTGTTTAGAGGTTGGTTCCTTCTCATATTCTGATTCTGGTTTTGGTTTTTGTTTTGAGGAGAAGTTTGATTTTGAATTTTTTGTGCTCTCTCAAGAAGGCTCATTTTCTTCATCATTTCTTCCATCATTCTTTCCATTTTTGAGCTTGAGGTAGTAGGGGTGGATTCCTCTCTAAAAGATACTCTCTTTTCAGCTTTCATCCTTGCTCTCTTCTCCATCAAGTTGACTTCTGCAGAAAGAGAACCTCTTTTCATGTCTTAAAGGGTTGCAAAATCTCTTTCTCTTAATGAATAGGTCATATCAGCATCAAACCCTTCAGGAAACTTGTTTAAAGCTGAACCTTGTGGAGGTTTTAATTCTGGGGAAAGCGCATTATACACACTGTTAAATCTGGTACAATAAGCCTGTACACTTTCCCCTGGGTTCCTATGGAGATTGTTATAGTCAGCAAGAACTTGTAGAGGGTTCTTCCTTACCTCCCATTTGTTTAAGAATGTTTGATGGAAGCCTTGGAGATCATTAATACTATGGGGGGCTAAACCTTTAAACCATTTCCTTGCTTCTCCCCCCAGACTTTGAGAAAATAGTCTAAGTTTGACAGAATCATCATCAATTTCATTTCTGTCGAAGTAGTCATTCATCTTGTCCACATGTTGTGATGCTGTTGTAGTATTACTAGCATCATATAACGGAATTTTTGACCGATAGTCCTGTGGAAGATTGACTAATGGTACAGGAAGGACTAAGGGAGCATACCATGCTGCCATGATAGGTGGTGGAGGTGGATTGACAAGAGGTGGGGTGGGCTGAAATGAAGTGGTTTGAGCAGTGGATGAAGGATGAACAGAAGTGGATGGAACAACAGTAGATTGCTGAGCTAATCTTAGATGAGAGACACCTAAGTTAAGAAGAAAATGTAAATCAGGAGGTGTTGATTCTCTATTCCCAAGGTGTTCACTTGTTTCAGGAGATGAAAGTGAAGTCTCAGAATCTAGCTGATCTAAATCACCAAATGACCTAGTCCTAAATGGGTTCAATAAGTCAGTTTGTGATTTCTGTAGAGCTGAAAGATTTTCAGGGACTGAATTGGCTCTTATGTGAGATCTGAAAATAATTGAGGATTCTATCTTAGGAGACTTCCTAAGGATACTTTCTGGGTTGTCAACTATATTAAGTGGATCAGGGTCAGGATGGGCTCTAGTGTGAATATTTCTAGGAGCCACTATGCTATGTTTTTAGACCTAAATAAACCAGAAAATTTCAACCAGATATGACAATCTTTGAGAGGTTAAATAAATTGTTTTCACACTTTTAATCCTACAATCCTCTAATTGGATTTGAAAAATATTATAGTGGAAAGGGTTCTTCCCAATGGAGTCTTAAGGTCTGTTTAGGATTGTGGAGTCACCAGGTGGAAAGTTTAGAGTGTGTTCAAAGAAGTACACTGTCCACCACAGTGCTTGTGAGACATTCCTTTTCAAGGATATCTCAAAACACAACAAACTCTAACCAGAGATTGACTGGGAGGGCATTTACCAGATATTTCACCTCTAAAAGAGGATGAGATCTGGAGGCTACCTGGCCCTTTCCAGACTCTGTCTAAGAGTATAAGGTAGAACACATCAAAGGTAAGTGATATGTAGGAACAAGTGTTTTACCACCAATCTGAAATGTTTTTGGTATTTTCTGAGTTATTTTTCATTTGTGGTTTCTAAGAATAAGCTACCTTTGCTTCAAAACTTAGCTACTGTTGTGAGACAAAGACAGTCTACTCTTATGGCTAAGCTAGCTGATTTTCCAAGGTTAGATAAAGTTTATAAGAATCTTAGGGTTCACCAAGTTTGTCACTGATTCAAACAAGTCTCATCATGATTACCAGTCTTGGTAGTGCTTGAAAAGGCTTCTTTTTACTCATAAGGTTTTATGAAGATTCTGGGTTTTCGATCCCCAGCGGAGTCACCAGAAATGTTAGGTCTCTGTAATAAGCAAGATTGGAAAAGTCCGATCACAGAGTTAACATCATTTCAACCAACTTTGTGATTCTAGGATCTAGCCCTCCTGAATCCGGAGAGGGATCTCTCCAGTATGTACAAAGATGGATTTGTCTTTGAAGTTTGGGGTAGTTAACATCATTTCAACCAACTTTGGGATTCTAGGATCTAGCCCTCCTGAATCCGGAGAGGGATCTCTCCAGTATGTACAAAGATGGATTTTTCTTTGAAGTTTGGGGTAATAATATTAGGCTAGTTATGAAGTCCAAGGGTTTGTTTGGTTTTTTGGATGGTTGAACATAGCTGCTGTCTGAGGCGGAAAGATCTATATGCAAGTAGGTTCAAAAGTGAGAAGTTGCAAGCAACAAGAGTAAGCTTTAGCTAAGATGAAAGATGATGGCAGGTTTTCAGTCCATTGGGCTATGGAGTCATAAGGGGATTTAATTGAAACAATCAGGTTCAAGAGTGGTCTATGGGGCAAGTCATCTATGCCTAAGGATCTCTTTAAGGTTTGATTTATGGAATGGAGTGATACATCAAGAAGGGGAAAATAAACAGATGCAGAACAAAGAGCAGCCCAGGATCTGGTAAGTACTTTGAAACTAGCCAGCCTTTGACCAGGCACTTAAGAAAAACATGAAAGCAAACTAGGATCTGGTAAGTACTTTGAAACTAGCCAGCCTTTGATACACTTCCAATAGAAAACACATAAAAAACAAAGGGAAACTTGAAGGCAGCCTTTGGAGTAGAAGCTAGCGGGCCGGGCTCACCACAAATCCTCTCCTAGCTCTTCTTTACTTGGTTGCTTTCAGGACAATCACAAAGATGACACAGAATGGCCTAAGATCTGATAAGTACTTTGAAACTAGTCAGCTTTTAACACATCCTAAGGGAAACGATCAAATAGTTGAGCAAATAAGAAAGGGACTTAGGGCTAACCTTAATTTCCTCAGTTCATCTTCACACAACATATATTGAAAGTAACATTTAAAAATAACATTCAGTCAAGGCAATAAGATGAGGGAACGCCAACATGCATATGCCTAAACTGAATTAATCATTTCCAAATAACACAGATAGAAGAAAACATCTAAATAAAGATTTCTCAGCCAGAGAAGGTTACTGGTATACAATAGGTCCTAACTCTGTTTAAACTGTTCTTTACAGCAGAAAATGAAACAAAATGGAAACAGAAATAAAACACAAGTTACAGTAAGAACAACATCACCGTCAGCATAGACCAGGATCCCATAAATAAACTTGTATTGATGCTCCAAACCGGTTACAATCTTCAAATCCAGTGTGTCAATTCATCTTTCTTTCAAAACCTAACTTATCTATTACAAGCAGAGCTCCAAGAGCTAGTGAAATCCTATCTACAACCAAGAGCCTTCAGCTCAGTTACAATTACAATGCTTCAGCAATTACATTAACAACCAACCCCTCACTCATCTTCTATTGAAGTATTTATAGAGGATGAGGAGGTAAGATCTGAATAAAGATCTCAAATACAATTAATGCAGAGTTAATGTCTTTCTTGGCCCTTGGAGGCTCAATGAAGAAACCATACAGGTGTTTCACTACATTAATTGATTTACACTCATGATTCAAGCTTGGTGGGAGCTTTTGTTGACATTTGCGGTTTTGTGTGATGATAGGGTTACTCCGCCGTCCTTCTGTCATTAAATCCCTTGGAGAAATAACCCTTCGGCTGCTTTGAGGTAAAATATCTGACTTTGATCAATAAATTCAATTCTTGATTGAATACTTTGAGGCACAGGTGGCGCTTTAGTTTCTTGGAGGAACGAATCTATCTCTTTTGGTGACGGTGGAGAGTTTCCTGATGAAACACTTTAGGTTTTCCTTCAAATTGTGTTTTTAGATCGGGGATTAGGCATTTGATAACTGTCTTAGCCTTAATCCCCACAAATATGTCCACTAATCTGCTATTCTGGTTCATTCTTGGTCTTCAACATCTGATACTCTTTCTCTGCATTGATCTTCATGGTTTTTCTGTCACGCAGGGCTGCGCAGGGTATGTAAGGCATCAATGCCTGTGAAAACATCAATATAACGTGATTTTAAACACTGTGGATGATTTCCTCGGAGGAATCGAACAAGGGAGGGTCGTCACCCTCAGTCGCCGAATCTTCTTTGGAAATGACAGAAAATACATTTAAACCTGCAAAAACACGAAAAAACGTTATATAATCCTGCGTATAGGTCAATCTGCATTGGGGACTGTGCGGAGGAGCGTGGGCCGTCGAATGGCATCATCCAACAACCAGGATCAAATCTGGGTGATCATTGAATAGGTCAGAAGGAGATTAAGTCTGGACCGTCGATCTGCAGAGATCGACGGTCAAGATTGAACGGGGCAATCAATGGAGAAGGATGAATCTGAGCCGTCGATCGCGCGATGATCGACGGCCGGGATCGGGCAACGGAAGGTCAGAGGAAAATTCGTTGACCTGGAAACGGAAAAGGGAGATTGAATATGAGTCGTCGATCTGCAGAGATCGACGGCGGAGATTTATTTTTGGCTGCGCGATGGCTTGGTTAACATGTGGGCACTTTGGTTAAAATTTGGGCATCTCCGGCGATCGACAACTGTCGGATGAGGGGAGTCAGATCAGACGATGGAGGTGAATTCTGCTGGGCGGCTCTGGTACGAACTTTAATGCGCGAAATATTTTGGTCGCGCGGTGGTTTTGAAACAGTGCCGAGGACATGCGTCGGCCAACGTATGGAATCGCTGGCCGATGGGAGAAAACCACCATCCGGCAAAGAGTGGTACGGAATGAAACCGGTGGGATTTCGGAAAACAGGGCGGGGAGTGGGGGCCACGGGCAAGTCGCGCTCCGCTTCGTCGGATCTGTAGAGCAGATCGACGGCTGAGATGAACTGCGGGGGGCCAAGGTGTACGAACACGAGACTTTTGGAGCAACCCCCGTAGTGAATGGCAGCCGTTAGATTAAGTCATCACCCATCCCGAGGAGTCAACTACGGGGGCACCAAGGTTTGACCCTATGGATAGAGTAAAGCCCCCACAGGGGAAACGCTTCGATCATGGCGTCGGGTCGCATGGAGAGAAAAAGGCGGTAGGGGCTTAGCCCGCGGGGGCTAAAAACCTTAATACACAAAAATATGTATTTTCCATGGTTTTTCAATGATTTTCCAAAGGATTTAAGGTTCCGACAAGGTTAAAAAGTGGGTTTTTAACCTTAGGAAATGAAATTTATGAAGGGATAGGGGAAAACATATGGTTTTGTGGGGTTTTCATGGGAAATGGAGAATAGAAAATGAGGTTAGTGGTGGAAAGAAGAAAAAAGGGAAAAGGGTCCTTTGAAGAAGTGCCTTGGCTTTTAGAAACTAGCAGGATTTCTAAGTTCTGAATGGAAACAGTAGTGAATATTAACCAAGGATAGGACATCATCAAAAAGACTTCAAGCACCAACAATTTCAGGACTGAATTTGTTTCTTGAAGGCTGCAAAGAATTTTTAGCCACCAGCTGATATGATAGGAAAAATATGGGTGGCTTAACAAGATGAACAAGAGATTTTTGAGCGAGTTGAAAGCAAAGAGCCTTCTCTTGAAAAAGAGGAAGAAAAGGAATACATCCCCTGCTCAAGAATGCATTGATCTCTTCATCGAGCTCGGCCACATCGGGAGCGAGAATGTATTAGAGTTCCAAGAGGGACAGACATTTGCCATATATGATGAGTCCTCCAGTTCAGAAAATGAAGCGAGATAAGGGAGACTCTCTTTCTCAAGAGAGTCTCATTCTCGATCCGAGTGGAAGAAGAGGAAATCCCTGGTTGAAGCCTACTTTCCGGATATTCATAGCCGAGTGTTATTTCATGATCCTTATGCACATTTCCCTGCAGACATTTGGTGAAGGATCAAGAGTCTTCTTGAGCGAGCATGTTGCAAACAGAAAGAAAATCTTTCAAAGTCAGTCGTTATTGAACAAAAGTAGTGTGAGCCGCCCACTGCCTATCCGGCTGCTCAAGGAGTTGAGCGAGAAAGACCGGTCATGGGATCACTTGAAGGGATCTGGTTGCATTGGAAGACAATGTTTGTAAGCTAGGGCTTTGTAAATATTCCGGTTAGAGTAGGGTAGGTAGGAAAAGCTCAATAAAGCTCGAGCGTGTGAGCATGTAGTTAGTTGTTTTTAATTTATGCAAAGTCCAACGAGTCGGACAGTCTAATCGACTTGGCAATTTTTTAAATTTCTGTCTTAGAATGTAGGTGAAGGAGCTGCTCGGACGGTTTAATCCCAGCAGTATTAGATTAGGTAGAGAAATGGATGAGGCCAACGATCTAATATGGCCTCATGGAGAAATAAGGGTAGATCTAGAGTAGGTTTGTTTTTTTCTTTCAAAATAAAATAATGTAAAAGGGTCCTGCTAGTTCAAATACACCCAAGGGAAAATTGTAGAAGCTCGTAGTTTGGGTAGGTAGATTGGTTGGGAAATATTTTTGCTAATGTTTCTATCATACTCGTGGCAGACTAAAATTGAAGAAGAAAGATGGCTTATGACGGCAAGCATCCGGCCTACTCCAAAGATCATCTCTGGTTTCTTGACTCCTCCGAGGAGAAGCCATCCCCATGTGGAGCCACTATTAGCCCCCCCCTATAAAATTCTTGACAAGAAAGCTAGGGGCTGAATTGTTTTGGAGACCTTCAAGGAATGCATCTCCCTTGAAGACACATCATCCTTGAGGTCTCTATGTGCTTTTCCTTATACAAATCCCCTCTCGCTGTTTCCCTAGCTCAAAGCCTTCATTAACCCCTTGTACCCCTGAAAAAATGTCCCTTTTCCCTTTTTTTCTCCTTCGTCAAAGTGTCTCTCGCTCCCCTCTATTTCCCCCTATCAACCCTCTAAACCCCTCCGAAATCCCCTTTGATTCTTACCCTTACCCTTGTTTCACCAAACCCCCCTCCATCTCCCTATCGTTACCCTCTTTAGGCCTCAAAATACATTAAAATGGCATAAAACCCACTTCCGACCTTATAATAGGCCTAAGCCCCCTTCTCCGCTAGCCCTTGGCGCCTTTCCGCTCCATATAGCCTCGGCGCAGTGACCAAGGATTTTTCCCTACGGGAGTTTTTATACTGTTCGTAGAGTCAAACCATGGAGCCCCCGCAGTGGACTCCTCGGGATATGGGACGACTCAAATCAATGGTTGTTATTCACTACGGGGGGTCGCTCCAAAATTCCCGTGCCCGTACACCTTGGCCCCCCCACAGTCCATCCCCACCGTCCGTTTTTATCCCGCAGATCAACGGCTCACGGTCCATTCATTTGGGGGATTCCGACCGTCAATCTTGATTGATCGGACGATCCTCGTTGACCCCTGCTGCCTCCATCGTTTTCCATGTTCAAATCCTAGATCACATCTCCGCCATCCTTTCACCCGACGGATCGACGGAGCGAAGCCCATCCACCCCTGTGGTCCCCGCTCGCACTCGTTCATAAATCGTCGGTTTATTCCGCACCGCCCTCGCGTGCTTGGTGGTTTTTTCCCCTGGAGGGCCGGCGATTCCACTTACCTTTCGCCACCTATCCTCCTCTACGATTTTGAAACCACCTTTCCCGCCCGTTAACTCCATCCCCCGCGCATGATCCTTCGGACACGGGACGCCCTGATGAAATTGTTGTAGGCGTACGATCTAGGATGGGCCATCCAACGGCCATCGCCCGCTCAAGATGCACGAAGTCTAATGAAGTTTCATGCGCGATAGCTCACGCCATGGCTCGCCGTCTCGTCGTCCTCCCATTCGTGTGATCTCGGCCGCGATCAACGGTCCCGGATTCGTCACGCTGCGTTGACCATTCCACTGTCGCCCCTGGCCTCCACATTATCCGTCCACGTGTCTTCACCGTACGCCACGTCACCCCATGTGCACCCTCCGTACATGCTCCCTTTCCATTACGTATAATCGGTTCGTTTCGTGTTTTTTTAATGTGTTTTTGTTTGTTTTCCACGTATAGTCGCTCTGCGGACCGTCAACCCCCGCCGGAGCGATTCTCACCATTTCCTCTCGCAAGTTTCACCTCCATCACTCCTGCATGGCCATCTCCTCCATCCGTCCACATCATCCATTGCCCATCCATTGTTTTCTTCACGAATATCGGGTTGTTGCGGGGGTTTTCAACGATAAATGACTACCATGATGCGCGATCTATGTCACGGTGACGAGAGGATCAATGAAGACCAGTGCGAGAGGTTATATTCGGAGCTTAATGTTATAGGAAGCATCCGGAGGGGTTGCTTGCACCATTAATTCATCAAAGGATAGATTTTAAAACTCTACCAACCCTTCGACGCCATTGAAGCTCGAAATTCACGAACAAGGTCGGCGAGAGCTCAAGGCGAGGGAAATGGAAGACTCATAAGCTTCGCGGAGATTTTTTAGAAGGCAAAGGTATATATTTGAAGACCCCGTGGATCTCTTGGACGGTCCAATACACGAGAGAGATAATATTATCGAGTTTTCCATATCGCAGAGCATTCTCCCATGAAAGGACACGGTACACATCATTTTTCGATCTACATTGTGCCTCGAATGAAGATCTACGCCCTTTCGACGAGTCCTACATCATCAAGAAGCATTTTTTACACAGTATGGATACCCTAGCGACATTATTTCACCATTTTTCCGGTCAACAGAGAATGCCGGTAGTTCACGAGCGGAGTACCGGGAGTAATTGCACGGATTTAAAGCGTAATGGGTTGCGGCCTTCCTCCCTCTTCGAGCATTAATTCTTCATTTAATTCTTCACCTACCATCTTCTGCTCTGTTTTTTTCCTATAAGAATCCGAGAAGAACACATTGTAAAGGTTGTTGTTCTCTTGCTCGGCTATTGTTGTTAGAGGGAGTCGGTTTGACTATTAGAACGAGTCTTGGGAGGGAGTTACGGTGTAGTTTGTATGTAATAGGTCGGGAGGAGAAAGTTTGGATTTTATTAGCCATTGAGCTTCTTGTACATGACTAGTTTTTCACCAATTAATCAAAGCATATTTCACGGGATCCTGGTCTATTACTATTGGTGATGTTTTTTCCTAACTCTGTTTATTACATTTTCATCTTGTTTCATGTTCTTCTGGTAGGCAACATAAGTATAACATAGGATTCACCCTTGTTAGGTGCCCTATGTTCCTTCTCTCCCTACATTTAATGTTTTCTACTTTATGTGTATCTAAGAGTGAATTCATGTGGTTTAACCAGTCAAGAGTGGATGTTATTGCCTCTCGGGTTGATGTATGAACTTAGGGGTTTGCTGCTTGGATGTTTCTTTGTCAAATCTATCTCTATTTTTTCCTTGGAGTTGCTAAAGCAGACACGGAGTTAAATGACCTGCGAGTCCGATCTATAAGCAGCCCCTTAGTCCCTCTTTGAGAGCTGCCTTTGAGTATGTCCAAGCAGGGTCCGGAGTTAAATGACCTTCGACTCGATCTATAGACAGAAATACGGGTTGTCTTTCCTTCTGTCACCTTCTTTCCTTAATGTTCCATCCCATCATCTATCTAAAGGATCCTTTAGTGTAGATGACTTGCTCTTTGGAAGCCTTGGCTAGTGGATGCAAGTAATTTCCTTTCATGACTCCATAGCCCAATGGATGGCACTTTCTTGACCTATCCTCTTTCTTTGAAACTGACCTGCTATTATGTTCCTTTCTTCCCATTACTTTCTCGAGTTCATGATCCCATAACCAACCCTGAGAAACCAACCAACCAAATCATTTAAAAACCCCCCTTTGTGCTTCATACCTAGCCTAACATCTCATTTTGAGCTCTCAAAGATACATCATTCTTTTCTTTATTGGAGAGATACCTCTCCCGGGTCCGGGAGGGCTAGATCCTAGGGCCCAAAAGTGCTTCGATGTTGTCTCATCTTTTGGTCTTTCCAATCCGGCCAAAACATGGGAACCCCACTGAGTTCAAAGGCATTTCATCGACTGCCCAAGGCGACTCGCCCTTTGGTTTGCTATCACGAGCCCTGCACGAATTTTTTTTGCATCTTTAAAGATAGTAGGCCAATAATAGCATATTCATAAAACTTTATGGGTAGTTCTACGATCTGCAAAATGTCCGCCACACTGTTCATCATGGCATGCTTTCAAGATGTCAAATACCTCATCCTCCCTAACGCATCTCCTTATTTGCATATCTGCACCTGTATGAAATAAGTGGCCTCCAATCCAGGAGAAGCGGGTACTACGGTGTATTATTTGCTTGTGCTCATTAAGGGACAGATGTTTAGGTAATTTACCTATTGCCAAATAGTTTTCTATATAATCATACCATGGTGTTCGATAGTAACGAGCGAGGAGATGTTCATCCGGAAAGTTGTCTTCAATCGCTTCTATATCCGTTGGGTTTGGCATTCTTGATAGAAAGTCGGCTACGGGGTTCTCTTTCCCGAGTCGATCTCTCGATTGTGATGTCGAATTCTTGCGGTAAAATCAACCATCTTGTCAATCTTCCATTTGTAACATGTTTATTTTCTAAAAATTTAATGGCGAGTGATAAGTATATAATACTACATGATACCCGACTTATGTAATGCCTAAATTTTTTTATAGCATGAACTACGACTAAAAATTATTTCTCGATCACGGTGTAATTTAATTCGACGGGGATAGATTTTTGCTAATATAGTAAATTTCATATGGTTTCTTGTCTTCCTCCTTCCCAAGATCTTTGCTCCAATTCATCGTGTACGAGGCATCGGATGAAATTTGGAATGGAAAATTCCAATTTGGGCCCCTCAAAGACCGGGAGTCGTTGAAACATTCTTCTTCGGATCATTAAAGGAATTGTCACATTTATGTCGTCCAAGTGAAATCAACATTTCCGGTCGAGTGCATATAAAGGTGCGGCTATTCGAGAATAATGTTCTATAAATCTTCTATAGTAACCGGAAAATCCAAGAAATCTACGTATCTCTCGTTTGTGTAGTAGGTGTAGGAATTACAATTGTATTTGAATTTTAGTCGGGTCTACTTGAATTCCAAATTTGCTGAAATATAATGCCCTAAAGATAACTCCTTCGAGTCATCATCATAAGACACTTTTCATTGCTTAAGCAAAGCCTAGTGTCAATACATCTTTGCAATACTTTTTTCTAAGTTTTCCAATGCGAGGCTCAAAGGCATCCCCATAGGGTGTGAAATCATCCATATATACTTCGAGGCCTTCATTTATTAAGTCCGAAAAAAATGTTGAGAATTTCCCTTTGGAATGTACCCGGGAGCATTGCATAGGCCAAAAGGTAGGACTCGGTAGGGAAAATGTCCCCCATGGACGAGGTAAAAGTAGTTTTGTCCTAATCTTCGGGGGCAATCTGGATTTGGTTGTACCCACTGAAGCCATCGAGGAAAGAGAAGAATTTCTTCCCTACCAATGTGTCTAATACCTAGTCAATGAAAGGAAGGGGAAAGTGGTATTTCTCTTGTTGCCTTATTAAGTTCACGGTAATCTACACATATCCTCCACTTTCCGTTCTTTTTTTGGTACTACCACTAATGGGGAAACCCACTTGCTATCGGGATATTGGGTAGATGAAATTAACATCCAATAGTTTTTGTAATTCAGTTTTCACAATATCTTTAAGGTGAGGATTTAGTCTTCCTTGAGGTTGGCGAATGGGTCTTGCATCTTTTTCAATGTAAATGTGGTGAGTACACAATTGAGGATCAATTCCTTTCATATCGGGGTAATCCCATGCAAAGGATGCTTTGTATTTTCGTAATAATTGGACCAATTTCTCTTCTTGTTCAACGAGGGATATTTTTTATTAATATTTAAAGTTTTTCCCAACTCAATTTCTACAACCTTGCTATTGATCACGAAGTAGTAGGTATTGTTTCATCGGGAATATCTTTGAAAGGGTCTTCTTCTTCTTTACTATCGAATGCTACTTTGATCATGTGACATTGAAAATGAGATCTGGTTTGTGACTTATTAACAAAATTATTAATGATATCATCCTCTATTTGATCTTTAAAATCAAGAGCATTTTCTATGGTTAGAGGTGATCTCATATTCTCCATAAGATATGATGTAGGTGGTTTTCTTGTTTTGATTATTGATAGACTTGGGTCAGCGTGGAGGATATAAGGCTAGATTCTTGACATAGTTTCCCCTTGTAATTGTCATGTTGCCTTGTCGGCATCCAATATAAGCATCGGCGAGTTTGCCAACCAAGGTCTACCTAGAATTAACGAATGTCCGTCTAGTCGATTCTTTGGATTGATAACCGGGAAGTCAACGAGGGTATTCCTAAGAATCTACGGATACCATTACATCTTGTAGTATACCTTCCGGTTTAACTACCGATCGGTCAACCAATTCCAACAAGGTTTTTGTTGGTTCAGTGATGTAATTCCAAGTTTTTGACGAAGTGGTGGTTGTTAAAATGTTGATTCTTTGCCCTCCCAAGTCAACTAAGGCATTTGGAAATGATTAGCCATTGATCTACACTTTAGTCACTATAGGATTTCCCGGGGTCTTCATATTTGATGGGTGTTTCCATTCCCGATAATAAGTCGGATAAGGTACCGACTATTTGGACGATAGGATTGGTTTTTGTTCTCCTCTTTGGCTTCTTTATGCATAATTCCTTAATATTTTTTTGCATATATAGGAATATCTTGAATAGCTTGGAGGAGAGGGATTTTTATACACAATTTTTTTTAATTCTCCTAAAAGATAAAAATTAGGTTGTTCTAATGGAGCAATGTATAATTAATCGTTCTAGGAATGGTGGAGAGGAAGTTAGTACTTGTTGTTGATTTCGTTGTTGATTTTGTTGCTAGACTTCCTTCTCACTTTGTACTTGTTTGTTCTAGAGGTAACGGATATTCACTCGTGGATATCATTGTTTCTCTCTGTTTCAACTATGCGCCCGAGACCTTAATTAAAGATCATTACACTCCCTTAGTTCGGTTTCTACTTCGGGGGGTTCCATTATTTAGACAGACTGAGTCGGCCTATTATTTGGGTTTGGGTTGGGTTGGGTTGGGAGTTGTGGTCTTAAATTGGTTTGGGGGTTTGTATAAGGAGGCTGGAAGTGTAGGTTGAGAGAGAGGAATTGATCCAGTTTGGGTGATTTGTTGGTTTTTTCCGGTTTCTATCGCCAAGCTCGATTCGGGAAGTAGAGTGGGACCATTGTGTAGGCCGTAAAGGTGGGTAGAAAGGAAAGCTAGGCCAATTATTCCGATTTGTTTGATTTGGCCAAGATGTGGGAGGAAATGGCTGTTGTGACCAATTAGAGAAAGATGGTTGATTCTTCCACATCCCACTATATTGTTGAGCATTATATTGAGGAGGTTGAAAAGAAAATGGATCATTTGGAAAACTCGATGGTCGTAGGGCTGCCATTGTCGGCACCGATTGAGCGAGACATACCACTTTTGATTCCTCTTCCGCCTCCTTATAAACTTCTTTTAGGCCGGGAAGCGAAGGAAATCCTTCTATAGGGTGATATTTCGTGCAAATGGCGCGGACTTTTAATCACATCCAATGGAAATTCTTTATGGATGTGCTTCTTTCTACATACGGGACATAATATTGCCAAGTCTACGTTCGCTTCGACTGCTTCTGTTTGGCTTGCATAATATCGAACTCGTGTTGTTAAAGTCCCAAGTATGTCTACGTCTTAAAGTCTTCTAGAATATTTCCAATCTCTGCACGAGTCACACCTTCATTAGAGGTCTTATTTTCCCTTGTGATTATATCACGTTCTGTTGATTTCAACCTTGTATTTCCCCTCGAACTCCCCGATGCACAAATCAATGATATTAGGATAAATTTCCTGATATATATCACCTTTTCCCATAATATTCATTGTTTCAACCCATTGATCTTTCATTCCCCTAACTAATGTGGTTTTTCAAAACATTATCGAGGTAAGGGTAAAGATGCATAAAGGGGATCTCTAAATATTATATTGAAACCGTTCCACATACTCTTCCAAGGTCTCATTTGGTTTTTTTTGTCATTTGGAATATCTCATCTTTTAATTCCCGAGACCTATAGTAATCTTGATATTTCTTTAAAAATGCAACCTTCATATGATCCCAATCGGTTATGACACCCCCACCTAATCCCATAAACCATCGTAGGTTTGCCCCTTTTTAATGTAGAAGGGAATAGTTCTAGTTTTTGGGCATCGGTGGTGTAATCATATTCTCTCGCACAGCACTTCAAATTCAAATAAAAACGCATCTGGGTCTTCGATGTTAAGCCGTGATATGTGGGAATATGTTGAAGAGGAATAGATTTCATGGGTGCATTGAGCTGCAGTATCTACTATAGGATATTGCGGCGTAGAGGTCTAGCTTTCGTGATTCGATTTTTGATTCGGGCCATTTGATCAAAGATATGCCAATATCCCTGCGGGATTTCCAAGGAATTTCTAGGTTGACGAGTAGGGGAAGGAATGGCTTTGACAACACTCCCTTTGTCCGGGATAATAAGTATTTCCTTTCGACCTAATGTTTGAGGTGATTCAGGGACCTTGGTTCTAAATAAGTTGAACAACACTTCCCTTATCCGGGCTTCTTATTGTTTGGGCGCTTCAATAGTAGATTTCAAGTTTGTGATTTCTCCCATTTCCCCTTCTCCTTCTCGGAGATTTCTAGCATTCCCTTCTTGAAGGAAACTTATGCAAGGATTCTCAATTTCTTAGGGAATCTTGCTCGATTCCCTCTATTTGATCGTGTATCTCGAGCAAAGGCTTCAAATGGTGACTCCGCAGCTCTGAAGGGGAACTAGTAGGCTATCTAGAAGTAGTTCTTTTAAATCCTACCGATGGGTCGAGATTCGGTTATTTTAAGGATTTCTTCAATAAAGGTTGTGTGCCCAAGTGTCACTTTGGTCCCTTAGGTTTTTTAGTTTTAGGAGGAATTTTGTTTCGCTTAGTTGATTTATTCATTAAAAGAAACAAACCTTAATTCCTACCTAAAGAAAGAATCTTACCTACTTCGGTGTGAAGCGAGTCGCGAGCAAGTGTGTTTCTTGCCCGGTGCACGGGTACTTACCTTCCGTCTTTAATACCCAATTCTCTGTAAGCGAAGAAAATCAACTATGCATTACTCCTTTAAAATGGCTTACAATCTCCCCCGGCATACGACGCCAAAATGTTGGGTCGTAAAAAGGTATCTTTTGAACACCTAATTAGCCTACATTAATCATCAATCCGGGAGCGTCTTTTTTATTTCAAGAGTGTACTCTATCTGAGGTCTGCAATTGTCTAAGAGCAATGTTGTGAAGATGTAGTACAAAATAACAAGAACAAAAGTAACTAATGCTTGAAAAGAAACCTAATTACCATGACATGAATGGAAAGATTAAACTACTTCAATCTTGTAGAACATCGACCGGGGATGCGATGAGAAGTAACTCTTTCCCTTAGAAATCGATGAAAGATGACCAATCTGGGGACTTGGAAGCAAAAGCCTCTATCCTCTACGAGTTGGAGATCTTAAAGCAATTGAAACAACAGATTCAATGAAAGCAACTTAAAAGAAACACTAATCGAAAAGGAACAACGGTATGTAACTACAACTCATCTATTTGCTAATCAAAGACTATGAATAAGTAAAGAACGTAAATGGAACAACAATGTGAAATGAGCAAAGCAATTACAATTCTAACATATTTAAGACACTAGATTTCTATACGTCAATTCTACGACAAACTGACTTCTCACCACGCAACAATCAATTATAACGGATTATAAACTAAAGGAACAAAAACTCAAATCAAATACAAGTCGGCGAAGCTTTATAGTAACAACAAGATAATCGAAATAGCGAATTATGCTTCTTGTAAAGAAATGAAACAACAATGACTCTTTATTTGATCTGATCAACAATAAACCAATTCTATAATCAAAACAAACATTAAGCACACTCCACATGACAATGAGAAAAGATTAAAATACAAACGGTGAAGTTATTCCACGGAGCCGGGCCCTAGCGCCGGTGAAATACTAGCGGGCTAATTCGGAAACTGCGTAAGGTAGATAAAACACGTGCTTTGTATTAAACCAACATAAAGTTTTATAGAAAGTTTTCTCTCAAAACGGGAGAGTTAATAGAACATATAAAATTTAAATTCTTTCGACCAATTCTTTACTTCAACAACAATCCATCCCCTTGTCACTAAAGGACGTGGCTTTATATATCAAATCTCGACGGACCAATCAAGGAACAAGATAAGTTTGAACAACGATCCGCTCCTCTCGTGTTTAGTCATCTTTCTTCTTGCGCCGAGCGAGGCCCGAGTTGTTCCCCTGTCCTTTACGGGCTATTCGTTCGAGATCTCCTTGCCTTTGTCTGGATACGATTCAACGCTATTGGAGCAGAGTAGTTAGATTTTTCTCAACCCACGCCTTTGGTACGAGTTGCTCACCTCTCCGAATCTCTGTTTGTCAATCAAAAAGTAGCTTTTAGTCATCTTTTCGTAGTAATCATAAACCTTTCCAATTCTATTGTAATTCCTATGATAAATTACCTTTCCAAGGCAAACAGGAGTATATTTATAGTAAAGAATGAGTAAATGCATAATTATTTCATACCTCTTTCACTACTCAACGAGCACCTGAGATGATTGGAAAGAAGCTGAGAAAAACACCATCCTAAAGTGACATGGAGTGCTTGGTGTATTAGTTTCCCAAATTTTGTACTTATTTTCCATGATGGATGATTCCTTGACATTCTTAGGTATTTTTGATTTGTAGAGATAAAACATGTTTGTTCCTTTTTTCTCTCAACTTTGCATTTCCTTTAGTTTCAAACAATCAATTGTTTTGATCGAAGCTTTTTCTTGAAATGTCTCTTAGCCCAATTTTGATTAATGTCATTCATTACGGCATCCTTGTAGAGATGTCTTGATAAGGTGGCTTGATCTTTGGAAACCTTTTCATGTTGTACCATGAGGATGGACCTTGAAACTCACTTGATCACTTTCTCTTTGGACATAGGACCATCTATTACTCGTTTTTTCTTGAGTTTAACTTTTAAGATTTGTTGAAACAAAAACACATGAAAATCCTAATGGTGCATGACCTAGCAATAAGTAATGAATTTTCTTTGCCGGATTTGAGGAAAGGATAGTTTGATCGATATTAAAAAACCGAGTTTTTTTACTAAAGAAATTTTTCTCAAGATACTTACCCCAAGCACCATCACCTAAACCTAGAGAATTTGTCATAATTTCTAAAGGGTTTCTTAGACATAGTCGGGTCATCAAATGGACATTCAAACAGGGTGAGAGGGGAAAAGGTCAACTTGTCTTATGCTTTGACGGTGAGTTGTGTGAAAACAAGAGATTTTGAATATTCGGAGATACAAGGCTTATGACGAGTTATGGACGAGGGTGTTTTATCAAGACTGAAACTTGATGACCACTTCTAACATAGTCCACAATAGAGGGGATTTCTCCCGAGGGGTTTTCTAGAGGAAAAATTGATCGTTTGAAATTGGTTTCTAGAAAACCTAGGCGAGGCATATAGTCATCACAACGGGGAAAAAAATATTGATTACTAACATGATGTATAAGTGATTAATGAACCATTACATTGATCTCCTACATATATTTGGCTTAACTCGCATTATTTTCTAGGCGAGTTATTTTTGTATTGTTGCGACTCCTTCTTTAGGGAATTTTCGAGCGCACTAGGTGTGGGAGACCTTTGTTTAACCCACCCGGAAGGATTTTTTTTAATCCCTCTTGGATTTTGGTCTTATATTGTTAGATGTATTTAATACAAGTGTTTGTTTCCAATCCTATAGCATACAGATCCTGGAAAATTCGTTTTTCGTGCATGCCTTGCTAGTAGTCCCAATTTGGGGATATTATAGTGGTATCGAGCATGATAATTGGCTCAAATCATGAGTACCGACTGATTAGAAGGAGTGAGATTAGAATTATGGAGAATATGAGTTTACTCTCATCACTTATAAGATCTAGAAATAACCTCTCCGGGGAGGTTAAGCACATAGAAGAAGGAGAAGAGGAAGGACCATGCACTTCCTACTCTCATAAAGAAGAAGACAAGAAGCATGGAGGACACTTGTAACATCAGATTCTAAGTGAATACCTTGTTGAGTACAAGACTCAACCTAGAGCCTTCAAGGAGACTCTAGCCTTCCCACGGTTCATTCAACTGGAGGAAGAAAGGAGACCTTGCAAACGACAAGAAGAATGAAGGGAAATAGGTTTCTATTGTCTACTTTTGATGGATCATCTTCAGCAAAGGCTTGGACAAGAAGAATTGCGAGCATTCTTCCTACTACATCTAGTGGTAGAAAGAGAAGTAGTAGATATTGCGAGTCGTTTGCACATGAAGAGCAAAGAAAACACTTGGTGGTTCGATCACATAATTCATGCAAGAGTATCTACTCTTGTATATTTCACTCAAAGGGTGATCAAGAGATTTGATAAAGAGAGTTCGAGGAGGGAGAGAAGTCCTCACCATCTCTTGAGGAGACTTGTACTAGCACTCTGTCGAGCCTTGGAGGAGTATCCTTCAACATCGGCAGATTGAGGAGCCAACATAGTAGAAGAAGGAACTCCCACGTAGCCATACAAGTTGTTCCCAAAGCCCATCAAGGTATGATTGAATTTCCACTTTCTAATATTGTAGCAAATATTTTGGAAGATTGTGGAAATATATTGTTGCATAACCCAGGAATCATCACTTACTACTAATCTAGAGCAGCAGAGTTTCACCGTGTCGTCCAAGATCAGCAGAGTGAAGAAATAAGGACCCATTCCTCATGGGAGCATTCAAATCCTAGCTTCATTAAGGAAGCCATGGAGGAAGAAAGAACAAAGGGTAGACATCATGAGATGAGAAACATTTTCTCCTCTCTAGATGACACTTTCTCAATGAGCATGCCACGGCTCAAAGAGAGACTTCTACTTGCAACAAATCCAAGACCCCACTTGGTTTTGGAAGGCCATGCATGAGGAGGAGGTCTCATCAAGAGATCCCATGGAAGGTGCACTTCAAGATTCCATGAAGTGCAAAGTTCTTCAAAGATTTGAGAAGGTTGGTGTCCTACAATGGGAGGATACCAAGTATTTGTAGAATGATGTCCATGATGCACACCGTGGATGAATGGATGTGGATGATGAGCAAGAACTGGAAAGCTACTTGCAAATCTATGATACTAGGCGATGAGGAGGCTTGGGCGCGTTGGCTACTCTTGAAAAGAGTTTGGCCATCTCTGTTACACCATTTTTTGGTCATCTAACCTATTATCATTAGATGGACCCAAGTACACCATGTAAGACCAATTTTACCCTAAGTAAAATTGCCTTCACTATGTTAAATAACTTAATAAACCACATTTATTAGGTTGTTTATGGTCAAAACGAGAAACCCCAAAAGGAAATATTAAACAAACCTATATTTGTTTAATTTTCCTCATGGAATAATTAATTAAACCATAATTTAATTATTATTCCCAGTCATGTTTAACCCAAAAACAAAGAAATTAATTAGATAAACCTTTATTTATCTTATTATTTTCTAGGAATAATTATTTAAATCTTATTTAGATAATATTCCTTGTTAAATATGACCAAATCACACACAAATAATTAAATAAATCATTATTTATTTGATTATCTTCTAACCGCTTATCATTTATTTATTTATTTTTGACAAATCAAGGATTTGACCCAAGTCAAATACCCTTTTCCCTCCAACAAATATAATAAAATATTCCATAAAAGGTGGATCTAGATTTGGTTAACATTATTTTAATCATGCACCAAGATCTAGAATGACCCAATATTTTGTTATAAATAGGAGGGTTTTTCGTTTCATTCTTCACCTTTTTTTGCCTATTAGATCACTCTGGATCTATACACTTGGTCACTTTTCTCCATTATTTGCTGTGTGAGCTCCCTTTGAGCTCTATTCTTTGCATTGGGTTTTCTACACCAACAAGAGAGAAATCTTAGATCCGAAGTGCCGAGGACTTCCAAGAACCCATCCCACCGAGGAGAATTGGATACGACTTCTTGTTTTCCTCCCAAGTGCCCAATTAATACAAAAAATTATTTCAAAAAATTGTTCTTGTCTTGTCTCATCGGTATATGGAGAAAACCCTTGTTTTTACTCGCTTAATGTCTTTTCATGCATAGATCCGTTTTGCGGCTCTTTTCTTGTTCAACTAACCGCGGATCCGAAGATATTGGCAGCCAATTTTGTTGTTAGGGCTATTAGTTATGCGTAGCTAAAGTGGTCCTTTTTCGTACACTTCGACAAAGGATTCATACTAACAAATGGCGACTCCACACGGGTTTTAAATTACGACCGTCGTCGTTTTTCATATTCTGCATATCCGACTACTTTTCGGACCCTAGGGTTTCTTTTCAGTTTGTTTATTTTTTCCTATTTTTATGTTTTTTTTCTCACATAAAATCCTAAAACATTAAAATTTCTAACTTCCGGCGTGTTTACGGCCCTATTGCGCAGGGTAACCAACATCGGCGTAGCGAGACGACAACTTTTTCGATAACCGCGCGGGACACTCGGAGCTTCGGGTCACACTTTTCGAGGCCGAAGCGTGACCTAGACTCAGTCACACTTTTTAGCCCATTAATCGCGACACGGGAAGCGGAAAACAACCCAAAGCGCTACGCGAGCGAAAAAACGAGGTCAAAAACTCGCGACCTTGACTTTTTTTTCGGAATTTTTCGAAATTTTTCGGGTTTTGTACGAACCTCTGTCGGGGGTTGTCCGACCTCCGTCTCCACCCGTTTATACCTATTCTTGCTCGGTTTTACTCAACTAAGTGGGTATCTCAGCCCCCTAGGGCCTCGGTACTCTCCACTTTTTGTGGAAGAGTTGTAGCCCGCTTATAAGTGTCTAAATTTTCGCAGTTTTCGGCCATTCCTTTTTCGGATCTGATCCCTCCTTTTCGGATCCCTTTAAATCAGCTCCTCTTCCTTTCAAATCACCTCTTGTAGTTTTGTTTGGACCTCCATTTAGGACCCCCCTCTCTGTCCTTTCCGCTTTTTGCTGATTTCCCCCTTTTTTCCGGCCACCTTGCCTCTGCCTCTTAGTCGTGATCCGCACCTCTTTTCGAGCGGCTTTCTCCTTTAGATCCCTATCCCTTTCGACCCTAGATCTATTGGCCTCTTTTTTTGTGTGTTTTGACTAGATTTTTTTCCCTCTTTTAGATTAGTTTTTGAGAGACCCGCCTTTTTGGGTTGAATCGATGCAATAATAGTCGTTAATTTTCTGCTATTTCAGCATTATATATTGTTCTCTCGCTGCATTTATTTTCGATTCACGCAACACACTTTTTTCTCTTGCTCTCAAAACGAAAAGGGTTTAAAAAATTAAAATTAACCACGCCACACACTCACCCTAAGCGAAGAAGAGCCCGGTTTACACCGCTAGGCAAAGACTTTAAAATCAATTGACACCGCACCTATCTCGCCCTCGTTTCGACATTGTAATCACTTGATTATCTGCACCTCCTTGCCCTTGTGGTCGTTCTTCTTCCCCTTGTGCCGTGTTTGTGTTTTCATCATTGCACCCCAAAGGCGCACTTCCCGGAGACTTCTTGGCCTTCCTCCTCGGCTTCCGAGTCGATTGACTGCTCGCTCCGTCCCGCCGTCGTCGAGCAAGTCCTCCTCCGAGTCCGCACTCCAGGCTCCCTCTTCGATTCTTTGCGTTCTCCTTTTCCTTCCCGGTTCTCCCCCCTGTCACCTTCACTATGATACCGGTCCAGGGGCCCTAACGCTAGCGGTGCTCCCGGCCCTAATTACGGAACTACTACTAGCAGAACCGCCACGGAACTACCTCGGCTGCACCCTTGCTCCCCTTCTTGGCGGGCCTCGGCCTACCCGATTTGGACCGGTTGATAAACGACCCTATACACCATGACGCTAGTTGGCCTACTATGCTTGAAAAAAGCTCCCTTTCCGACATCCCAAAGTTTGAAGGCCGGCTGTTGAGAAGATCCTTCAAATCATGTTCGATATTTCCACATGTGGTGTTCATCTACCTCCATTGCAGATGACTCTCGTTCGTCTTAGATTGTTCCAACACACGCTTACATGCGAAGCTTCTAAGTGGTATGTTGATCAACCCACTTCCTCCCATACCACCTTTGCAACTCTTGCCGGGATTTTTTATCTTACTTCCAACTTCCCCTTCGTATGACACCGGTATCGAACTTTTGACTTCTTTCCGTCAATCATCTGCGACCCGCCTATCCCGATCATGTCCGGGAATGGCGGAGAAGAAAGAGCCTATGTCAATCTCCTACCTTCGAAGATCGTGTCTACATGGAATGGTTCCTTAGATCTCTCTTTCCCCTATCGGGAAAGATGTCGCATCACATTTCCCTCAAACCAAAGAAGATGCCCTCCAAATGGCATTAAAATATGACACGATCTACGCTCGGACGAGTTATGATTATACTTGTCCTACGATCTCCCCGGACACCTTGATGCCCATACACCGGGGGCACCTCATGCGTTGCCGACGATATCGTTGGATCTATCTCTCATCCATCCGCTTAACCTCTCATGAGCTACTGGTTTTCTACTGGGGGAGGGGGCACCACTTCTCGCACTTCTCCCCCTCCCGGTAGCATCACATCCGAGATTTGGAATGCCTCCTCTTTCACGCCCCACCCTCCTGTTCACCATACATTGTTACCCAACCCCCCTTATTATTTGTATCCCCAGGTTTAGTGCTCCGGCTCCTCCGGCATCGGCACCTTCGCCTCCCTTGCCTTCTCAACCCACCGCGGCAGATCACACGCCCCCTCAAGAGCGGTGGATGCAGCAAGCAGGATTCATACTACCCAACCACCGACGGAAAGGTGGCCACTCAACCTTCCCCTTCTAGTTCCTCCGATTACCGGATCCTCATGATGAACTCGATTCACCTCTAGCCGTCGACCTTAACCTTCCAACTCGGTCCCATCGGTACCCCAAGCCTCCCGCTCGATCGCCCCAGAGTCCCTTTCTTCCGGGTTCTACTGAGCCTCTTTTCGACATCCAATGGTCCCTTACATATCCCTCAACCCAAATTTGAGGTCCATACCAAGATTCCTACGGGACCGTTACGTCGTAATCTTGTTTCAGGTCGAGTCGCCCATTCGTACGACGATAGTAGATGATTTGGCGCAATCTCCTACTTGCCATTTCCACACTCTGGAACTCCTCCGGTCGTGCCTTTTCCAAAATAAAGCTCTATTATCTTTCATGGGTGTTGTAGATCCCGCTTGATGATAAAATGATTGTTTTCGACGCTCATCAATCGAGCATCCTCCTCTTCCCCGCTTTCCGTCGCCTTCCAAATCCCGAGTCAAAAATCCGGAACGCCAACGTTGCTCGGTGTATAATTGATGAGGGGGCATCCACCGTGTGATGTATGCTTCGGTTTGGAAGAAACTCGGATCCCTTGAGTTGGCCCCTTCCCACGATCACCCTTCGAGCATGGGACGGCCACGCCTCCCGACCCATTGGCCCAGTTTCGTAATTGTCCTATCACCCTTGCCGGCAGAGGTCACGCGTTGACGTCGAAGTCATCGACGCCTCGCTAGAACTACAACATTCTATTGGGGCGAAGCTTCACACCTATGCTATGTCTGTCTGTCCCATCCATGGTTTTCTCGCAAGATGTCTTTCCCTCATAATGGAAAGATAGTCACCATTGACCCAGATTGACACATCATGAGCCAAAATCTCGGACCTCACCTAGAGATGACCATCTCTTTTGTAGCCAACAAGCAAACCGTCGATTCCTTGACCGAGTGCCTCTCCGGCGTCTACAAAGACTCCTCTTTTCTCGAACCTTCCCCCGGTCTTCCTCCTCCTCCTATCTCGACCCCAACTCATCGAATTTTTGCATGATGCAATCGTCTCAGCGGTTGCTCTCAAGCTAGACTGCTGGCTAGTCGACAACCATGCTCTCCGCAACCTTCTCCTAGCCCTTCACCCGCGGTTGGTAGTCATGAGCCTTTTTTATCCTCTCGGCATGGTTCCTCCAAACCTTAGCCATTTAGGAGCCATCCCACCCGGCCATTACCCCCTCCGGTCGGATACCGTTCCTAGCTCCCCCACCAGGGGTGTCCATGATACATGTCATGGCCACCCTTTCCCTTCTCCCTAACCCGACCCTTGGGATTCCCGTCCGGGTACCTTGATCCTCTAGCCCCAACCTTGCTCGGTCAACCCAAACCTTATCTTGCTTTGACCTCGGTTCAACCGGTCCCCAAGACTTCTCCCGCCGCAACGAGTGCCTCGGTCACCTCAATAGGAACCACCTCCTGTTGCGACCGCTTCGGAGTAAGAAGGGCAAAGCTCGCAAGGGGGAATCAAAGGGACAAGGCTACCCCAACAAACCCCTGCCCCTCCTGCGACCTCCAAAGCATACCATCCAGTGTGTGTTTGTGTGATGTTGTCGGTCACGCCACCCATACTCGTCTCTGAATTGCTTCATCTCAAGCCCATGGTTAATGTCACATTCACTGAGTCCATAGTCCCGGAAGCCTCTATTCCTTCCACGACCAGTGATCAAGAACCCCAAGACTATTCACACAAACCACCCATCGTGCTTTGTGTGACCTCCATGGCCATTACACCCACCTTTGTCCCCGCCTCGCGTATCCCGCACCTCTCTAGCCGCGGTCCGCCAATTCGAGGCCAAGCGCAATGAGTCCACCTCTCCCATATTTGCGCATTTTGCTTTGGAAAAACTACCGGACATGATCGCTCCCATTGACATCCCCCTCCCGATGTCGAGATGACGGAGCCTTCGTCCAGCATTTTCTACCTATCATCATCCATGAGACCCTCGGGGAACATTCCTCACGAACCCTCCCCCGTTGTTTTGCTTGACCTTACTTCGGCGATCACCTTGGGCTCAACATCGGTAGATCCTTTATCTACTTACTCTCTTTGTCACCCCTTATGACGATACGCATGTGAACCTCTCTTCTCATGATGATGATTCAGAGTCGCTTCGCCACGTCAGTGGTCTTTCTTCCACCAGTCACCCCATCTTCTATCACGATGACGACATTATGGAAAAAATCCCCACCCCCACAATTTATCTATTCCCCCTTACATCGAACCCATGCGTTCACACCACATCCACCTTGTGGCCATTACATTGAAACCCAATGTTTGGGTAGCACCCACATTTGAGAGACCAAGAGAAGAAATTCTCCACAACTCTCTTAGTGTATCTGGTCGTGTTGACTTTAGTCCTAGTATTCTTCCACATTTAGAAGAACCTCTAGAGTCCCATATCACTTCGCATCACTCTAGGGATGATACCCCTTATCGTTCCCTCATCTTACATCAGCAACCCAATCTCTTAGACATTATTGTTGACCAACCTATAGCTTTTCTACGAGAGCATCGAGCTCATTATCTCCAAATCCTCTTTTTTGGATAGTGACACTAGGTATGCCAACTCGTAAACTTAAAAGTCCACTTGATCCCTATATGTGATGCCAAAAGAGATTGGTAATCCTCCACTTCCTTTCTCAATATGCATAACCATCAACGAGAACAAATGGCACACCACATCATTTAAATGTGTTTAGATTCCCTTTTTCTAAATACATTTTGGCATGACTCACACCATGCTCGGGGCACCTATTCCCCTCAACCATAACCCTCCTCACCTCATTTTTGGAGAGGAGGCTGTCTTACCAATCGAGTGTGACATCCCTTCCCTTCATCCGGTCGTTGAATCTTCTCCCGACACCTAACCTCTAAAACAATGACTTAACATGCCCGAGCGTGCCTCGCGAAGACCGCGCGTGTTGCATTGCAAACCATCGAAGCGGCCAAGAAAGCCGCACCAAGCTCAATATGGCCGAAAAGTCCAGCCTCGTCCTTTTAACAAAGGCGACCTTGTTCTAGTATATGACCAAGCCCATGATGTCCTTGGTCGTGAAGTTCGACTCATTGTGGCTGGGCCCTTACGTCATCAAGAAGGATCTTGGTAAGGGGGCATACCTTTTAGAGGACTTCGAGAGGCAATCCTCTTCCTAATCCTCGCAATGCACTCTATCTTAAGAAATATTACCCTTAGCATTTCCCTATGAGATGCGTGTTTATGTCCCCAACATCTTTTTTGTACTTTTTATCCTTCGCCAGAGCTATTTTGTCCAAGAAGGATCACTTCACCTCTCCTTCAAATCGAACTTCCTCACTTACAACACTTGTACTTGGGGCACCATTTTGCCTCCTTACTTGTCTTTGTTACGGGTCGATTTCGTCTATGAGTTACCATCTTGTACTCATGTTTTCATGGTCCACCATTGGACCTTCATCGTGTGGCAGCACCATCGAGTCACCCTTGTTTAGAGCATCCAATTTGAGTCATCATCGCATTCATGGAGTCTATCCCGAGTCCCTTTGTACCCCGCTATCGCTCTCCACCATTCATTGCTTGGTCTCTCTCTTGTGTCGCACATTATGGCCTTTAGTCCCATGCCGTCCCCCTATCCCTTATGATATTGCGTCAGTCGCTGCGGTGTCATTCATGCCCTTTATGCTCTACCAAGGGAAGTCGTCCATTCGCTACTCGGGCCCTTTCCATTTCACTATCATCATTAGTGTCGACCGTCCGTCGCTCTACTATTTTCTCTCGTGCCTTAGTTGAGGATATCTCATTGCCTCACCTATGGCGGACCTCCTTCTGTCGACATCATCTCATTCATTCCAAAAGCCGAGGTCTAGAGGGCGGTGTACCTTGGTTCCGGCTTCCACTCTTTTTCGAGTGCTCTCGGATCGTGCAAAGGGTTCTCTCATTTCCCTTTGACTCGATTGTTTCTCCACCCGGCTCTTTTCAGCATGACACGAGATTCGTATACTTGATGGTTCTGTGATACGAAGCAACTCTTGATGATTCCCGGGTGTGTGTGAGATGTCTCAACCCTCATGAGGGAGTGGCCCCTGCGGGTAGCCCCCCACATGCCCGGGATGACCTCCTCCTTGCGGCCTTCGATGCGGCTCCAGCATATTTGATGATGTTGGCCTTAGCCACTCGCAGCGCCTCTTTGATTTGCATGTATCGGGTCGTAGTTTTTGTGAGCCCTTCCCCATTTATAGGGGGCATTTGGGTTGTATTTGTATCTCATGTACTCGAGATATTATTGTATCGACCCCGTTGTTATACCGTGCGCAGCATGTATGTGGGATTCCTCATTGTATTTTTATCCGGCTCATGATTATGTCAGCCGTACTTTATGGTTCGGTCCCTTGTTTGCCTGGACACACTATTCTTTTGTACTTTTTCTCGGTGGGCAAAGGTATGCCTCCCGCCGCCTTTCACAGATGTACCCTCTCATAAAAAAGAGACTTGTTGCACTGCGAGTCTCGTCTCCTCGTGGTCTAGTTCTTCGAGCACACTATCTACCTTGCATTTCTCTCTCCGACTTCCCTTTTGTTGTCCGGTGATTGAGTTCTTACAACGTACTTCGGTCATACGATTTTCTCCCGACACTCGCACGCTCGGGGGAAATCTGTTACACCATTTTTTGGTCATCTAACCTATTATAATTAGATGGACCCAAGTACACCATGTAAGACCAATTTTACCCTAAGTAAAATTGCCTTCACTATATTAAATAACTTAATAAACCACATTTATTAGGTTGTTTATGGTCAAAATAGGAAACCCCAAAAGGAAATATTAAACAAACCTATATTTGTTTAATTTTCCTCATGGAATAATTAATTAAACCATAATTTAATTATTATTCCCAGTCATGTTTAACCCAAAAACAAAGAAATTAATTAGATAAACCTTTATTTATCTTTATTATTTTCTAGGAATAATTATTTAACTCTTATTTAGATAATATTCCTTGTTAAATATGACCAAATCACCCACAAATAATTAAATAAATCATTATTTATTTGATTATCTTCTAACCACTTCCTTAAAAAGATAAATAAATCATTTATTTATTTATTTTTGACAAATCAAGGGATTTGACCCAAGTCAAATACCTTTTCCCTCCAACAAATATAATAAAATATTCCATAAAAGGTGGATCTAGATTTGGTTAACATTATTTTAATCATGCACCAAGATCTAGAATGACCCAATATTTTGTTATAAATAGGAGGTTTTTCCTTTCATTCTTCACCTTTTGTTGCCTATTAGATCACTCTAGATCTATACACTTGGTCACTTTTTTCCATTATTTGCCGTGTGAGCTCCCTTTGAGCTCTATTCTTTGCATTGGGTTTTCTACACCAACAAGAGAGAGAGAAATCTTAGATGCGAAGTCCCGAGGACTTCCAAGAACCCATCCCACCGAGGAGAATTGGATACGCCTTCTTTTTTTCCTCCCGTGTGCCCAATTAATACAAAAATTCTCTTTCAAAAAATGTTCTTGTCTTGTCGTTTACCTGGTATATGGAACAAACCCTTGTTTTATCTTGCTTAATGTCTTTTCATGCATAGATCTGGTTTTTGCGGCTCTTTTCTTGTTCAACTAACGCATAGTCTGAAACACCATCATCCTCTTTCTAAGGGTATGTGGGGGAAAGATGTGTAGCGTGATGCTTGCATCATTGGGCAACATGGAGTATGGACACATTGTGTTGATATGACATTCTTCATATCAATCACTCATGTTTTAACCACATGATTTGTATGATGGAGCTATGGGGAGGCGAATCCTTTGTTGCTTTGGAATTTCTTGGGAGAGAAATGGCGGATTTTCTCTCACACTTTTCATGATGTTGTAGGAGTAGGAGATGGCACTATCATGGTGCAAAGGGGCTACCTCCTTAGCCTTGGATGATCTGGAAGTACTTCCACTTTGGAAGGAGCTTCTTGTTTGTAGCAACATTATGGAAGATTTATTTGTTTGGTTTTTTCTTCTCTTTGGATCCATTCTTTAGATATGTAGATCTAAGGTTCCAAGGGAAGAAAACTCCAAGAGGAGTTTTCATTCCCACACTTGTCTGTGTTTCACCAATATTCTATAGACAGAGTCTAGAACAAAGGCCATGAAGCCTCGGGTTTTTACCCTCTCTTTAGAGGTGATACAACCAGAGCAAATGCCCTACTAGTATATCTTTGGTTTAGATCTATTGGTGTGATTCCATATTGTTGTGATTCCATAGTGGAATATCTTAAGATATTCACTATTGAGCCTATTTTTCCCCATTTGGAATATTACGGTGGTATCGGAGCATGATCTTTGGCACGACTTTCATGAGATCAAGCTATCAACAAATTAAGAGCGAGAAGCAGGGAGATCGGATTGATGGAGAGGATGATATTACTCTCATAAATTTTCAGTATCGAGAGAAGGGCCTCTCCAAGGAGGTTCAACCAATGAAAGAAGAAGGGTGCGGTGAAACTCTAAGAGGGTTTCAAAGCGAGAAGAAGCTACGATGAAATTCCTAGAGAATTTTAGGAAGATGAAGGAGTACCCAATACTTCTTATTATGTGTATGAACAAATAGGGAAGAGGAAGTTCCCTACACTTCCTATTCTAATCAAGAAGATAGAAGAAGAAGCGAGGAGGAGGAAGGAAGATAGGCTCACAAGGCTTCTTCCCTAAATCTATACGAGAGCATTCATGAAGATCCTAAGCAAGAAAGAAAGGGAGATGTTTGAAAAATCTCCAAAGGGGTTTGAGTTTCAATCAAACTCTATATCTTCACATAGTGTGTGTGAGCATGCAGCCACACATTGTGATATACAACACGCCATGGACTCGCATTTTTCCATGAGACAGACTAGAACCGTGAAGAGGAGTGACTAAGAGGGAAGCTCTTAGTGATTTCTTGAAAGAATATGACTCTCAAGCCCCTGAAAGAAGATGAGTTTCAGAGGCCTATGGGAGAGGTCTGAATTTCTGCATCATGCCTTGTTGGAGATAAGATTACCCTTCCACACCTTTGCACAAGAGAACAAAAATCTCTCTTTCTTCAATTGTGGGTCATTCCATTAAAAGGTTGCTCAATTTTGTTGCAGAGCTAAATGGAACAGCGACTTGCTAGATCTAGATCTGATCTAGCACCTCAAGTAGAGGAGAAGGAGCTATTTCTCCAACTAGAGGGTTTCTTGTGGCATGGCAAGAAAATCCCCGGGATCTCAAATGTAGGGATCAAGGCACAACACATGATTCATCTGTTCCATTTTTGAGGAGGTGTGAAACCTTGGAGACACAAGGAGGATATAGGGAAGAGGGAAAATCTCATTCCTATCTATTGCGGAATGTTGATGCACCTAAAGAGGTGATTGGGTTGTGAAGTGGAAGCATGGATGGTTTTCTCCATTCATGTATTCAATCACCACTAGTTGATGTCTCATTTTACGGAGAAATTGCACCAAGAAGGCCACTTGATCAGCAAGAAGAGGTGAACGCTTCACATTGTGAGGCATTGCCCATTGATCTCGGGAGAAGTGGAGACCTTGGGAGGTCTTGATGCGGTGTCGAGAGACTTGGGTAGGCTCGAAGGAGAGAAGTAGTCTCTCAACATCATCCACACCCACTCTCATTTCAGTTTCTGCAATGTGGTAGGAAAAGCAGGGGAGGATAGCAGCCTTCCCACATCTACATTTGGCATGGGAGCTATGCATGCACATGACTCTTGGGAAGAGTTATTACGCCTTCTCTCTTCTCTTTGAGGATGGAAGGAGGCTCATCTATGAGCTGCTCCCTTTGCATGAGCAAAAGCTATGGTAAGGACATTGTTTATTTACTTGTTGATTTACATTTTTCTTCCTTAACCATATATGTGAAGAATGTTGCTCCAAGGAGGAGCATTCTTTCTTTGAGGTTGCATGGTCTACTTGAGACCATGAGCAGTGTGTTGACCTCTCCCTAGGATGACTTGGGGAGGGATTTTTTATTGGGAGGACATACTTACATTGCCTCATCTATCATTCGGTTCCCTCCAAGCTTATGAAGAGATTGGGGTAGCATGAAAGTGGTTGGGAGACCACATTTTTCATGCAGTCTCTTTTGCAGATTTGAGATCCAAACTTTGTGTTGGTTGCATATGAGGGATCATTTCCATTCACATTTGTTACATATGGCGAGCCAACATGATTTCTATTCTTGCTCCCTATGTTGCTTGATGTTTCTATTTTTATGAGGAGCATATGTGGGAGAGGAGGAATTATACATTGGATGAATGTATCCATTGTAAATGCACTCTCCCATATTCATTTTTTATTTCAAGAAGAGGATGGAAATTTTTGTGGTTGTTGCATGGTACATTGTATCATCTTCTACAAGGGCCATGCATTGAGTTTTTATCATGAAGGGGAGCCTCTCACATGGGAGGAATTAGAGAAAGACATGTTTTGCTTGATCTCCATTAAGCCAACACTTATTTTCCTCTATCATTTCCAAGATTTGAAGAAGCTTATTACAACAAGAAAGTGTTGGGATGGCCACTTATGGTATCATGACTTGAGGCGGCAAGATGATGGACAACGTCGGTCTCGAGGAGAGGGACTATTGTCACCATCCAGGCACATTATGTGGCACTTAGTCCACATGAGTTTTAGAGCACATATGGTGAAGATAAATTTTTTCACTGTATGCATAGGAGGGTGGGGAAAGGAGGCTCACCGAAATCAATGAAGGAGATCATGAAGTTTCAGATTCCTTTTGGCCTCATGGTGACCACATTTTTGCGGCCCAAGATCCACATCTCCACATCCATCAACGAGTGGGAAGAGGGACATCGTGAGTTAGATATATTCACCCCTCATTTCCGGCCTTGTAGCCCCCTACTCAATGCACATCATGGGGATTAATGATTGTGTTTGATGAGCTATCAAGGATGGCTCCTTTCTCATTTGGATGATAGCATGGGTGTGGGAGACACTCATTTGGGAAAAATTTCCCCATGATCTTCATCACTCCTACCCGATGAGGCCATTGAGCAACAAGAAGACCACCACTTGTACCTCCCATTTCTCATGATGTACACTTGCTATTTTGCACTTAGAGAAAGGTCATTGGAGGGTAGATTCATTAATTATCATTTGCAGCTATGGTGGGATCCATTGATGAGGCCACGATAAAAGGGAAGGAGAAGTCGCGTTCTTCCTTGAAGTTGCTTGAGGACAAACAACATTTTGAAGGGGGAGGACTATAATATTACTATTTAGCCCAAGCTAATAGGAATAATTCATTTTGTTTCTTTCTTCTTGTTTTATGAATAAAATGTGGAGGAGGACATGAAAATCTCCTTAACTCAAAGAATAAATACATGCCCAATGTGAAAAAGGATAAATGCTGGCCTTTGCAACAAAAAAATCCACTTGTGTGTGAACAAATTGGACCACCTTGGAGAACTAGCGCAATTTTGAAGAAGGTTCCAATGTGAAAGGGGTTAAGTCCATTGAAGTGGTTTAGGGTTTGTGAACCCCTTCAAGTTATGAAAAAGGACTCAAAGAGGGTTGTTGAAGTATTTTCGAAATAGAGGTTTCTTGAGCAACTCTAGCTCTCTAGGTTGCTTTAGCCTAAGGAAAGAGGATTTCCTCGTTTAGGAATACTCCCTCCTTCAGTGAGTAGCTCTTGGAGGAGAATGTATTGAAATGAGCCACTATCGGGTTGAAGACCAAGCTGCGCTTGTTTGGACAGAGCACTAGCCCATTGAGGTTTGGGCGGTTGGCGAGGGTTGCGGCAAGTGGTATCCTAGATCCATGAGATCTAGTGTTTTGGAGGAGTTATCTCTCAAGGAGGGTGTCTTGTGACCACCCGGAAGAGGCTCTCTCTCTTATTTGTATTTAGATCCGTATTGTATAGCATGTGCTTCATTTTCCATTGAGCCATTGCGCAAATGATCTCTCTAAAGAAATGCGTTTTCTCACTTGATTTTAATGTTATTTCGGCTTTTTGTGCAATGGAAGATCTCAAGTGATTGAGGCTTGCCTCTCACTCTTGTAAATATTTGAAGTGGCTATTGTTCTAAGATATTTCGGATCTTATCTCTGTTATAATAAATTCATCTTCGTAAATTTTGTGTATTATGCGGTCTTGTAGCTATATAATTCGAGATCTACACTTATTCATGGATTATTTTCATGAAATCCCAAGGGGATCTTGTAGAGGAGGCTTATTATTTTATAGATATGGAATAGATCTGATGTTACAGCCATATATATGCTATAGATATAAGTTTTAATTTTTTAATCATCGAAGCACTCATAGAGAAACATTGTTCCTTCATTTTTGTAATTTTACATATGCTCGGAGTTGCCTCTCTTGAAGAATTTATGCTATATTTTTTCATGGGATTTGCTCTATATTGAAAGGAGGATCATTTATATTTCTAATCTGATGTATCTTGCTATACTTTTGAAATTTTAAGCTGACCTCCTGCGATTATTTGGAAAAACCGCACAGCTCGGTTGCTCGGGTTTTCTTGTTGCAACAACTCTTCTCTTTAGTCGATTTTTTAGCTAGTCGACCTTCGTGGGAGATCTATTTAAGGGACTTAAAGTCATTTTTTTTCTTTCCGAAACTATGCATGGAGGTCCCACACAACCTAAAATAACGGAAATAGGCTCACGACCTACATTATGTTTTCACCCATTTTCTTATACGAGCGTCCTCCTTGAGCCTTTATTGAAGATTTTCCCCGAGAGTGGAATTTCCCACTTCTCACTTGTTTGGTTTTTGCTTCTCTTAGGATCCATTCTTTAGATCCGTAGATATAAGGTTCCCAAGGGCATCAAACTCCAATAGGATTTTTTCATTACCACACTCGGCTGTTTTTCACCAATCTTCTATAGACGAGACCGGAATGGGCTAGGAAGCCTCGGGTTTTCACCCTCTCTTTAGAGGTGATACAACCGACGAGTAAATGCCCTTCCGGTGTATCTTTAGTTTACGATCTATTGGTGTGATTCCATATTGGTGTGATTCCATAGTGGAATATCTTAATATATTCCCTACTAAGCCTATTTTTTCCCCCATTTGGAATATTACATTCTGAGTGAAATCCACAATAGTAGATACTTTTTCATGACTTATGTGGCTAAACCCACCAAGTGCTTGCTTTTCCCTTCATGTGCGACATACGCAATCTCTACTGCCTTTCTCTCTACCACTGGATGTATTAGGAATAATTCTTCAAGCCTTCTTGTCCAAACCCTTGCTAAAGATGATCCATCAAAAGTAGACAATATAAACCTATTGCCCTTCATTGTTCTTGTCTTGCAAGGTCTCCTTTCTTCCTCCAGTTGAATGAACTATGGGAAGGCTAGAGTCTCCTTGAAGGCTCTGGGTTGAGACTTGTACTCAGCAAGGTATTCACTTAGAATATGGTGATCCCGGGTGTCCTCCATGCTTCTTGTCTTCTTCTTTATGATAATAGGAAGTGCATGGTCCTTCCTCTTATTGAAACCCTCATAGGAGTTTCTTGGCATCTCTTCTCCTTCATATGCTTAACCTCCTTGGAGAGAGTTATTTCTAGATCTAAAAAGTGATGAGAGTAATCTCATTCTCTCCATCATTCTGATCTTGTTCCTTCGATGGGATTTTGGAACTCACGAGAGTGATCCAAAGGTCATGCTCTAATACCAACTTGTAATATCCCCCAAATTGGGACTTCTAGCAACGTACACCGAAAAAATGAATTTTTAAAGAATGTATGCTACATAAACCAATATCATCCCTTGGATCCCTTAGATATGATAATCTAAAACCCAAATCCAAGAGGAAATTAGAAACCAATCAAACTAGGTGAGGTAAACAAGCCTCTCACACCTAGTATGGTTGGAAAATGCCCAAGAATGGGACTCGAAGCAATATGTAAACACAATGCCGGATCAGCGAGAAATATCTTAACTCATGAGATGTGTTAATAAACACAAGCTATGAATTAGTGTTACGAAAGCAAAGCTTATTACACTCTTCATCATGATCCCAAAAGTTGAAATGCGGCAGAACAGGGCCATAAAAGGGACGTCTTCATAAAATTATGCTATAACCATAAGAAATGGGACTTGGATCCCTGATTTCATGCTATATACATCTCACATACAAAATTGGAGCATCCCTCTAGCCAAGCTACAAACAGCGATTTCTCACTGAAACCAATACAGTTTCAAATAAGCCCAAACACCATGACTTTTTGCTAATAGATATTATCGAAGCATACAAAAACATTATTTTAATGAGGTTTTATGCGAAATAAATGAGAAATAGTATATCCGGAGTTGACATTCATCCAATGGATGAGAAAAATTGATATCTCTTCCTTTTTATACAAAATGAGAATAACCTAGCAAGGGCTCCATGAAAGTACAAGTATAAAATGACTGATTCGTATATCTAGATCCGGAAAACACGAGTTATACCGTAGCATGATATATATGTAGCTGAAATGTACAAGAAATAGAAGTGAGGCTTTATACAATCTTCCCGGGAGAAGGGCTGGCCCTTTACCTAAAAGACAAGCTCAAGATCAAGGTTCTCGACCCTACTACTGCAACACGGAGAGAAATGACGCGGTTCCTACAAGGGAATGCACCGTGGGAGATGAAAAGTACATTGGCCACATGCCAAGATCTGAAATTAAGCTCAAATACTCACTCACTCGATCTCCCAAAGAGAGGAATGCTTCCTCCCTTCCGAAAAACAAGTATTGGAAGTGGTGTTGTGGACCTTCCAACACAGCACCCTATGCTATGCTCCGTGAGAAAATAATGTTGTGGATGAAGGAGGATTCTTGGCCTCAAGCCTAAATGTGGAAAAATAAATTACAATACTCTCTAAGAGGCCTCTCACAGGTAGGAGAAGGAATTCTAAACACAAATGCACAGTGCTAAACAACACTGCAACTCTGCTAAACGAGTAAGAGAATGCCAAATAGTCATCGCAGACCATCAAAATCAATAATCATCTAGCTAACCTCAAATGGCTGCCATCCCCTTCCTTATAAGCTATGTGAGCCTCCTCACCTTTGGGTCCCACCCATTAGGGTTTCCACATCCCATGATCAATCTCCCTCCAAAATTGCATTGTATCTCCATGAAGGCCACTCCTCCAAAATCACATTGTTTGATTTGGTCAAGGTTGACCTCTTCAACCTTTGCTTCATCCCCCTTTCACACCCAATTGTCTTCAAGCTAGCTCTCATATGTTTGTTTAAGCTAATCCTTGCTCACATTGAGCCATTTGCATTGATGATCCACTCCTCTTCATGCATGTTGTTGACTTGGTCAACTTGACTTTTTCCACATGCAAAAGTCCCTTTTCGTACATGAGGGTGCTAAAGCTTGACTACTAGCATGATCCCTTTGCATACCAAGAGGATTTTTATGCTGATTTCAAGTTAAGTATGGGTGTATATCCCCCATTTATTCATCTACTAGGTGAAAAAATAATCAATATCCTATCTATACTATGCATGCTTGATGTAGGAATATTACACATCCCCGAGCTCCACCTGCAGACCATCCCACTACTCCTCTCACTATGCGATCACCATCGATCTCCACTTTCGAGATCCGACGGCCCCCACGCGCGTATCGTAAATTAAATAGCGTTGGGGTTAAAGTTGTTGACCCTTGCGAAATGGGTGGTTTCGCCTTGCCACGCGTCACTCGACTAAGCATATCACATCCCCTCCACAAAAATCATTACCGCTCCCTCTATCGTGTGATAAACCTTTCCCCGGTTTTCGAAAACCACCTTTCTTCCTCCGCGCCAAAATTCAAATGCTCCCGCTCGCCATTCAAATTCATGCTAGTTCCGCCTACGAACCATGCCTCCTTCACCATTTTCGCCTTTGTAAACATCCTCCGACTGGACCAAAACCCCCAGAAAAGCGAAAGAACCCTCTCGCATGGTTTTTAGGTTAATTATTTTGTGTTTTGTGTAGGTTCAATGCACGGAGGTATCCAACAGAAAAGCATTACGATGGTCTAGGAACAATGGTTGAAACTCTAGGTGATGATCCTGATATTTAAATCAACCTTAGAAGTACCAAGGGGCCCCCGTGTCAAAGTCAAATCGATGAAGCATGATCATCGATGATTAATTAAAACCATCCTTCAACAAAATAATGCACCTCCGCACACAAGAAAAAAAAGAAACAAGAATACAAGTGAAGAAAACAATTAATGGACTATGGACATATCAAAGCCAAGATTGGAAAGGCTATTCACCTGATCAAAAGTAAAACAAAGAAGTAGCCAGAGCAAAGCGAGTTTAAAGAACATAAATGAAGACAGTTAAAAGATTAATGGATAAAGAAATATATATCAAAAATATTAATCAAAGGATTAATGAAAAAAATAGAGATAAAGAAGATTAAATAGAAAAACAACGTAAACGAGATAGTGAAAGGTTAAACGGATTTTAAAAGCCTAAATACGAGTTTTAAAGACAAAACAAGAGTTAGATTAACCCAAAAGAATATTCGAATTAACCTAACCTCACAGGTGTAGTTACTTCTTTCAAAGATATTTTTCCACCTACGGAGTGTTGTTTCCTTTCAATAAATCATCAAACATTTATTACACTCAATCACGGATATTTTCTATCTACCAACGAGTTATTGTAAATTTATTTATAGGCCTTAAATTCAAATATTTCACATATATTCTCTCATAATTTAAGATAGGATAACTATTCCAGGGAGAAGTATCTTCAGATATTTTTTGCCTTAGGCCTTGCATTCTCTTCAAGGTAAAAGACACATTAACTCTATAATAAATGACACCCAAAACCTAAATTAGCTTCACCTCCTAATTTTGCGGAGATCATCGCATTTGAGCTCATTATCTTGTTGGCATTTGATGAGTTTTGAGAACAATACATGGTTTTCTTGAGTTTGAAGAAGAAATTGGTTTTATGGAGTTTACTGAATGGATTTCTTTAATTGATGATGAAGGAGGATAGCTACGGATCCTTGAGCTTTGTTATTGGTGGAAGTGCTTCACTTTCAAGTTATTTTTTTCTCATGTTTTCATTATGTTTCCATCCTTCTATGTTCCAGGTAGAACATAAGAGTATGAGCTAAGAAATGTTGTTTGAGGCACCTTAGTCCTTCTTGTTTTCCTCTCACTTTGGTATTTCTAGATAATTATTAATCGCTCTCTAGACCCCCCCCAAGATTTTTTATTTCATGAATGGTTTAATGCGGTAGGTATCAAAGATGATTTATGGCTAGCCATGCTTTTTTTATGTCACTAAACACCGTTCTTGAGGTCTCTCTCCAAAGTACCATTAATTAGGTCTCGCAAAGAGGTTATGTTTCGATCATACCCTTTTTTCCATGCTTGAATAATCTGTTTTGGAGATATTCATAGCTATGATCAATGATGTTTATGTGTTCCTCTTCTTTGATTAAAGTTATATGTGTATCTTGAATGTTTTCTAACCTTGAAGGTGAAATCACTAGAAGTTAAATGAGTTTCTTGCCTTCTATATTTCATTGGAATGTTTGTCTTGAAAGCTTATTTGCTTAAGTTGAATCAAGGGAGTTATTGGTTTGTCTCGTCTATTGATTGCTTTGTTGGAAATATGATGCAAGAGTGTTGTCCTTGATGGCAACCTACTTGATAAAGTTGATGGAAACCTACTTGATGAAGTTGTCCTTGATGGAAACTGACTTGTCCTATTTGTTAATTATGTAAATGCGATGTATCTACGAGTAGCGAGTGCAGTTGTAATGGAGAAAGGAATTTCCGTAAGGGCCGGAGCAATGATTAAAATGGTATGTCACAAAGAATATGCGGGTTTGTAAAGGTGAAGTAGCGTATGCACGTGGAAAAGTACGTGTATTCCTATTCACGCTCTAAATTTATAAAACCAGGGGACATTACCATGGTATTGGCCCACGGTATTGAGCGTTGATTATCTACTGTAATCCCGTCCGGGAATACCATCGGAAGTTGTGTGGTTTTGGCTCATGGTATTGAAAAAAGGCTAAATCTATATAAGGAGAAGAAAGTTCATAAGTGCGAAGGTGTGCATAAGTCCGGGTTTTAATGAATACTTCGCTTTGAAGTATATACTGCATGGAAGGGTAACTGAATTATTGATTTGAATTAATAATGCACCTATGAATAAAATGGTGAAGAGGGATCTCTAGATCCGAAAGGACTATGTATTGTCTAGATGCGTTTATGGAACGTTTAGATCCGAGTATGAGGCGAATATTTTACTGAAGTGACGGATAAGATATGAGCTATTTATCTATTCTGAATAGTTGCGCAACGCTACAAAGTTTGAAAATCTATACGCAGTGTTCACTTCATAAAAAGCGCGTGGATACGCGAGGTTAGTTTCGACGAAAAGCGCGTATGGAATTTGAGATTAGTTACGAAATATGTGGAGATGTATACGCATGTTTGTTTCTGTGAAAGCGCGTATATACGCGAGGTTCAGAGAAGTAAAAGCGTGTATGGAATCTAGGGTTTTTCTGACGTAAGTGGAATGAAATGTACTGATTTGTTTTGTTGTTTTACTTCTATGCTCTGTCAATGATGTATTCACACGGATCCGGGTTGTTTGAATATTGATTATGTTGTCGATTTGATGTTGATTAAAGATCAAGTTGTTGGTTGATTGGTTGATGATTCAATGAATGAATTGATGGGGTTATAAGTTTTCGATCTTGATGTATGATTGAGCTTAAATGTGTGGAGTGGGTCCAATCTGAAAATCGATGAAAAGTGGCCTACAAGGTATGTTGTATGAAAGCCGATGGATCCGAGTATGAAAATTGATGAAACGTGGTCTACAATGGTCTCGAGGGTCGAAGCCTTCGATGGAGGGGGTAGTAGCCCCTTCGGTGGTGGGCGGTAAAGCGAGAGCAGGGGGTAGTAGCTCCCTTCCAAGAGAGGGCCGGTAAACGAGAGCGGGGGGTAGTAGCTCCCTTCCGGGGAGAGGTCGGGTAAAGCGAGAGCGAGGGGTTGTAGCTCCCTTCCGGAGAGGCCGGTAAACGAGAGAAGTTTGTAGCCTTTTGTAGGTGGGTGCTGCGTGCTTCGGTATGAGTCTACGCTGACTACATGGTTGTAAGAAGTTTTATTTATAATAAATATTGAAGACAAAGATGACGGCAATAGTGATTTTCTCCCAGATTGGGTTTCCACCTTAAATCCCGGTGTGCATGTGTGTTGCTTATGTGTGATGATTTATTGTTCTTCATTGCACATGTTTATCGCTTTACTAAACATCTAATGAATGAATTATGCAATGATCTAAGTAAATAATTATCTACATAATGAGATCTTTGGTAATACACAATTTTTATTAAGGATATCCGCGTGTATACGCGAGTTGGGTTCAGTAAAGTAGCGTATGGGTTTTAGAGAAAGAAAAAGTAAAAAGTTTTCATTCATCTCTAAATACTGATTCACTCTCGGTATTTTTCTCTAACATGCTTCTTTATGCTTATGTATTTAAGACCCCTATTGTTAAAAAGGTACGTGATAAAGGATTCTTGATTTCCCTTTACCCTACCTTTGTTCACAAACTTGATGTCCATCTCATTTCCCGTAAACCTTGAAAATCCATTTACCAATGCTATATTTTCCCTATGATGCTCCTCGATCCATTGTTGAACTTTCCATGAATTTTTTAGACTCCATAGCCCAATGACTTGAAGATTTCCTCATTCCATCTATTGCTGCAGATCATCTTACCCTAACCAAAACAAACAAACAAACACTACACTTAACAACTAGCTTAAATTAAAAACCCTAGAAGTAAAAAAGTTCATATCCTTTGTAAAAATAGAGAGAGCCCTCTCCGATTCCGAGGCTAGGTCCTAGGACTCCAAAGAATCGGTGTAATATCCCAAAATTGGGACGAGCTCAACAAACATGCACTAAAAACGCATTTTAAGAAATATATGTTAAAAAAATAATGAAATGGACCCTTGGATTCCATAGATCATTCAATATGCGGCCTAAATCCAATAATAGAGTTGAAACAAATCAAACTAGGTGGGTTAAACGAGATATCCCACACCTAGATTGTCAAAATGAGCTAAAACCCCAAACACTGCAACACAAGAAATTATTCATAAAAGGGACTGCGGTATCTAAAAAGGGTTTCACACATAAAAATTTAGAGACAAATAAATCTGGAATTATATTAGACAATATGCTCGAGAAAATGAGATCTAGTATCCTTATACAAAATGCAAGAGAACCCGGCAAGGGTTTCTTGTCAATCACTCTTCATACAAAATGTGATATTCGAGTAAATTCACCGAATCATCACCGCAACACTAAAGCACAAGAGTGGAAAAGTGCTAGAAAGATGTCTGATCTGATGTAGATCCCTCAAGGGCTTCCTCCCATGAAAGGATGAACCTCTCAATCACAAGGAAACACCTCGACGGAGCCACCAAACCATGCACCGAGTACTGCCTCCAAAATAACGCATTCCCCTAGTTGAAACATAAGCTGAATGTATGGGAAATGTGGGTTATGATACCGCGGATATCAATCAGCCCTGGATCTTCCAAACAGGCACGTCAAGTGGAGGAAATCTTCCTCCAATGAGAAACTAGCTCGTAAACCGAGATTCCAATCCCTTCCACCGTCGCAACCACGCAACACCGCAAAAATCTCTGAAAAAGCATGTCTGATGAAAGTAGGAGTATGAAGCTTGGCCTAAAAACCCTAATGTGGAATGATGAATAAAAAACTCTCCCAAGAGACTCCTCGTGGAAAGAGGAGGGATTCCCGCCTCGGGAACACCCGACTGGTAAACAACACGCTACTCTACTAAACAACAAGAGAGAGAAAAATTTCAGATGCAGACATGGATAATAATCTAAGAAATGAAGAATAATGCTGCCATCCTCTTCCTTATATAAAACATGAGTCTTCTTTCCCTTGGCCCCACTCGCTAGGTCATCTCTATCCGAAGATACATCTCCCTCCAAAAAATGCGTTATTCCTCCTTGGATTCCTCCTCCTCTACGCAACTCGTTGATGACTTAGTCAAAGTGGACTCGAATCAACTTTATTTTATCCTCGTTCTCACACATGGAGGTGTTTCACTAGGATAGAAATAGTTTCCCCCGTGTAGCACTCTTGTAGTTTGCAAGATTGGCAAGAAAAACAACACGGAGGCCTACACTCGCAAACCACTTTGGAATCCTAGGATCTAACCCTCCTAGATTCAAAGAGGGATCTCTCTATGTAAGTGTTTTCAAAAGATATTATCTTTAAGGCTTATGATATGATATTAGGCTAGTTATGAAGTACAAAGGTTTTGTTTGTTTTTGTTTGGGATGGATATCATCAAAATAAAGGAGAGTATTTTGAAGGGTAGAGGTCCGAGTAGGTTGAAAGAATGGTCCAGTGATAGGATAGGTAAGAGATGAGTATCAATCCATTGGGCTATGGAGTCACAAAAAGGATTTAATTGCACAAAAAGTTTCAAGAGTGGTCCATGGGGCAAGTCATCTATATAAAGGGATCTCTTTAAGTTGATTTTGTGGTATGGAACATTAAGAGTGTTGTGAAAAAATAAAAACTAATAACCATTTAAGAATATATATAATATCTCTAAAGAAGAAAAGCCTTTCCAAAGTAATTGTTTGAAGCAAGCCAAAGGAAAGTGTTAGGTCTACGTAATTTTCAAGATTGGAGCATACAAACCGCAAAGCCTACATATGAACCACTTTGGGATTCTAGGATCTAGCCCTCCTAAATCCAGAGAGGGATCTCTCTATAAGTGTGAAGATTGATTTATCTTTAAAGGTCCGAAATGTGATATTAGGCTAGTTATTAAGAACAAGGGTTTTTGTTTGTTTTTGGTTGGGCAAGGATAAAATGAAGGTGAAGGAAGTCTAAATGAAGGGTGAAGGTGTATGAAAGTGGAAAGAATGATTCAGCTAATAAGATAGGCAAGGAGAAACTTTAATCCATTGGGCTATGGAGTCACAAGAGGATTTAATTCGGACAACAAGGTTCAAGAGCGGTCCATGGGGGCAAGTCATCTATGTCAAAGGATCTCTTTAAGCTTATTTTATGGAATGAAACAATAAGAAAGGGAAATAAAAGCAGGATGAAGGAACAAAGGGTAGCATAAGATCAAGTAATTATGAAACTATCCCGCTTTTGGCATGGACTTAAGAAAAGACATAAAAGTAATATAAGATCGTGTAAGTACTTTGAAACTATCCTAATTTTGATATACTTTCAATAGAAAACATTTAAAACACTTAGAATAGCTTAAGATCAAGTAAAGAATTTTAACTTAGCCTACTTTCAGCATATTCAAAGGAAACATTCATGATAAACACAAAATTAGTCAAAGATCAGGGTAAGTACTTTGAAACTATCACGCTTTCAACATACTTTTAAGGGAAACTTTCGGACAATCTTTGGAGAAAGAACTAGAAGACGGGGCAAACCATAAACTTTCCTAGTCCAACTCTACTTAACAAGTAATGAAAATAACATTCAAGAACAATGTTTAAAGTTTAGACAACAAGACGTGGGAACACCAACATTCCTTTAACTCGCTTGGATCAGTATTAAATCATTCCTAAATACACAAAGGAGGAAAACATAAAGATAAAGCTTATCGGTGAGATTAGGGTACTTGTAAGATTAAATCCTAGCTCTATATTTGTTGTTCTTTATGAGAGAAAAGTAGACTTTGAATGGAAAAAAAATTAAAAAATAACAATTTACAATAAGAAACACATCACCATTGACATATACCCAGGATCCCATAAATCAAATTGTATTTGATGTTCAAACCGATTACAATCATCAAGTCCGGTGGGTCCCTACAATTTCAAACTTCTCATCTCAACTTATGTATCTTCAATTACAAACGTGCTACAAATGACTTGTGAAAAACTATTTACATGCAACAGATATTCAAAGACCAACCTATATCTCATCTTCTTCGAAGTATTTATAGAAGAAAGAGGAGGTGGGACGAAAGAAAAATATCTCTAATTCAATTAATACAAGTTAATGCTTCCCGGCCTTTCGAGGCCTCAACAGAAGGAGAGCTCGATCTTTCCTCTATAATAATTGGTTTTCATTAAAGCATTTTAGCTTCTTAGCGAGATTTTGTTGACTTTGGAACTCTTTAGCGGGGGTTTGCAATAACTGCGGTGTTAGGACCTCACAATGTACCATTTTTTACCATACATTTTGACACCACCTTACTCTTTATAGCTATATTTAAAAGGTTACATTATCATTTTCATACATTTTATCCAAAGGTATATGAAATCCTTCTCTTTACTAAATATTTAATGTTTTATGTATAATTCCACATTACTCTTATATTTCATCATTAATCGAAGGTAGATAGTTGCTAACACAAGTCTAAAAGATCACAGCATAATTTATGATAAGGAATGTGCCATGTTGCCGAACGATCGACTCCGTTCGTTTGAAACGACAATGCGAACACGTACTTCTATCACTATTCGTGATTTGCGTATATTGAAAGAGTATTTCGGGAATGATGGCAACAAGACGAAGACAAGCAAGGAAAGTTGTTACACGGATTTTTACCGAAGCCCGGTACTTTTTTGTATCTCGTTGTAACAATATTTTTCTATGGAAGAATAGAAAGACCATCTGTTTTTAAGATAGAAGAACGAGTTTTGGATAAATATAGGATTTCTCCGATGTAATGCAGACAGATGTCTCCTCTTTAAAAAGAGGAGACATCATCATTAGAAGGGGAGTTAGAGACTGCAGGAGAGACATTATTTTTGAGCGGAAAGGAGCAAGACTCCATTGTAATGTATCATTCCTTTTTGACAGATGAATAAAGGTTTCTTTTGAGCGTTTCTAATTTAATCTAGCCTTCTGCGGAATCTTGTGAGAAGGAAACGCGCCGCCTTCATCACAAGATTCACCCGATTTCTCCCCTGTAGTTGTTAAACTTCTTTATGTTAATTGCACCTTAATTTAACTCGTTTAATAAAGCACTCCGTTTTCTTTAACGCCGCATTAGTTCTCGTATCATTCATTCTTAAATAAAGCCAAGAGATATTTTTTCCGTTATTTGTTTGAATGTATGATTGATACCGGGAGAACAGTCATGAAGATTCCGTTTGGAGGAATAGGGTCCCCTGTCCCCCGTAGGTTGATTCTCTTTTAGCGGTGTGATCAATATCAGGAAACAGAGTGCTTTGAAGGTTCCCGTTCATAGGAATAGGGTCTGTTTTCCTTGGATTGATATTTTTCCACAAAGGTGTGATTAGTGTCGGGAAATAGGTGTGAAGATTCCCGTTTGGAGGAATAGGGTCTTGTTCTCTGTTATGGTTGATTGATTTCCTTCCCCTGCGTGGGTGATTTCCTTTCATTATCTTTTCCTAGAATTATTTTAATGAAAGATCGCAATAGAGGAATTGCTTTCGTTGTAACACAAGTAGGCTTCAACTTTGTTAAAGCGGTAGGGTGTGAATAGTTAGATTTGTATGATTGATAATTGTGTGACTTCTACTACAACATTTCCTTGCTTTTTGGAATATGAGCATATCCGGTGCGTGATTGTCTTTGGAATAAACGGACCTTCCCGGGTTGACAATTTATGTGGTGCTTGAATTTTTTAGAACAATTAAAGCGACCAACATTTTGGCGCCGTTGCCGAGGAAGGCAATTATAGATTTCAAAGAACGCGATATTTTCTTTCTAGATGTGCGAGATTGTATGAGAGGACGCGGAACCCGAAGAAAACTAATCCTACAATGGCGAGGGCAAAGGAAGTGGAGGAAGAAAGACTTTTATTGACGAAATTGTATCAAAGGTCAATCATCATCGAGTATATTAAGTTCTCGAAGACCAAAAACCTCGAGACTCCCCTCAATCGGACTACAAAAACGTAAGAAGTTGTGAGCCCCGAAAACATAGAGGAACCGGTAACGGATATTAAAGAACCGGCGGCCATCGCTAGAGAATCGAGAAGAAAGTGCTATCAAATCGACAGAGCACGTTGAGGAACTAATAGAGACTATTGGATGACCAGGTGGAAAACATTGAGGAGCCAGTAGAAGATTTTGAGGATCGAGCAAGTGCGGTAGGAGAAACTGACCAATGGAAGGAAACAACGAATAATTCTTTCGTGGAGGACGTGTAGATCCCCTGAAGGAGAAGGAAGGGATGAAAATTCTCTCTCTACCTTGGGATTTCCTACGTTGATCTCCCTAGAGGAACAACTCCTATGAATAATATTCCATTGTCGCTTTACCCAACTTCCATGGTTTATCCTCTGAAGATCCTGATGAATTTCTTTTTGAATTTGATATATTATGCGTAGTTATGATTATGTTACTAATGCTCACAACGTTAAAAGGAAATGCTTTAAGATGGTTCATGAGCCTTGGAATTCAGGGTAATCACAACATGGGGAAACGGATGAAACTGAATTTGCGCTTAAATATCAAGACTATTGTCATACAAGAGAAAAGAGGGAGGAACTATTCAACATGGCACAAAAAGCGACGGGAACTGGAGGACTATGTGGAAAGGCTTCGCATAATCGAGAGATCCGATCATCTCGAATGTAAGTAAAGAAATTCATAAAACAATATTACTTAGAGGATTAAGGGATGATTGTTTAGACATGTTAAACATGCTTGGCAAGGGAGATATATCTAAAGAATCATATGATGAGATTGTTGAACTCGTAAAAAATGTTCAAGAGGAGTCATATGAACGAGTAAGTACGGAGATCCCACCTATTCAAGAGTTCGAAACTCGTCATGGGGGAGCAACAAGAGCCGAAATAGGTAATTTACTTGAAGAATTTAAAAGCCGAGATGTTAATTTCTTTTGCTTCACAAATTGACACCTTGCGGGTTAAAAAGAAGCGAGGCTGAAGCGAGGTACTGTACCGCTCATCTTTTGCCCTAAATGCAGAGACAAACATCCACTAAGGGAATGCCCATTGGACAAAATACCAATCGCACCCTTTGTGAGAAAGATCATGAAACACAACAATGTCCCTCTCTACTGTGAATAAAGGCAGACATGAGACCAATGGAAGAAGAAGGCTGAAGCGAGCTCACTAACACAAAGAAAGACAATGGCAACCAAAAGGACAAGGTATGAATTCCGATATGCCATTTAATCATTGGAATAATTATTCGCTTTCATTCGTAAAAATTACCCTCCCTTTAATCAAATGCAATACCCACCCTTTAATCGGATGAACTACCCACCCATGCAACAAAAAAACCCTCCTTTGTTGATCCCGCAATGTGGACTCCTTGGCCCCCACAACGACATCTTCTTTTAATCCACTGAATTCAAATTGAGGAGCCAACAACTCCCGTATCCAAATCAATTTCCTCAATTTCAGCAACCACTTCCTCTACCATCAAATGCTCCACCAAATAATCAAATGAGACCCCGACACTCGTGCAACCAAATTCTAACCGCAATAATAAAGTTGTGCAAGTCATTGATATTCCGTAATCAACCTACATTTTCTACTAGAAATGTAATGATATTCATTTGAGATCCGCGGAAAATAGTAGAACCTATCATCGATGATATAACCTCTTATGACTTCGATAAGGAGGAAAGCCGAGAAACATAAAAAAGCACAACCACCCTTTAACAAGGGTATTGAAATAACGAGCCACCATTCCCCAAGCGTTTAGTTTTAACTAAAACGACGAAAACACCTCGCTTTTAATCTATTAGGGGAATTGAAAAAATTGTATGTTAAAATTCCACTTTTACGAGGAAACCGAGAGATGTACCAATTTTCATGCCGTAACCATAAGGGAACATTTGTGTTAAGAAACCTGGTAGGAAAACTAAAGATCCCCTTACAGTTCATGTGATGGGTGATTTATCTGCATTAATGTTCGGAAAAACCCCTCCTGTGAAATATGGTGACCCCGGCCATCCTACTGTGACAGTTCAAATTGGTAAAACAATGATTCCTCAAGTTCTGGTAGATCTAGGTGCTGCAATAAACATTATGACTCTTGAAACTTCACAGTTGTTACAGCTGAATAGCACAATCAGAGATACACCAACTATCCTAGAGTTAGCTGACCGTTCTACAATTAAACCAGAAGGAGTTGTTGAAGACCTAGTTATCTCAGTTGAATCCTGGAATTACCCAGCTGATTTTGTCGTATTACAAACTAAAACAAAGCTTGGGGGACATCCTTTAATTCTGGGGAAGAAATGGCTGGCCACAGCCGATGCCTTTATCAGTTGCAGATCTGGTTCAATGACAATTTCTAATGGTTATGAAACCAAACAACTTACTCTTTATCCTCATGCTACACCCATGCACCCATTGATAGTTAATAAGATCACATGGGATGATTTATATATACGTTATTTCAGTTTATTTTAACTACTCTGGACAAGCCTTACCTTTAGACAATAGGAGAAGGAAATAATTAATAATTTTATTTCAGGAACCTTCCTCTCAATGCTCGAAACACACAATCAATTGACTCAATTTTTGGAAATGGAGACCATGAAAGATTGAATCTCAAGATTTATTCCTGCATATTAACCTACTATCTCATTCTAAAAGCATAACAATGAATTCAATCATAAGACATTAAACATAAAATCCTGACTATAATATGTCAAATACAACAGCTTAATGTAAAGCATATGGTGTACAGGAAGCATTTGCATGGGATTACACGGATATGAAAGGAATCTCTTCTGAACTATGTACTCACCGAATTTATATTAAAGAAGGATGCCGACCAGTCTGTCAACCCCAAAGACGAATGAACCCTAATTTACGGGAAATTGTTAAAGAAGAACTTCAGAAATTGCTTAATGCAGGATTTATATACCCCATATTTGACAGTGAATGGGTTTCCCTATTGGTAATTGTCCCTAAGAAAAATGGGAACAGATGTGATTACAGCCTTTAAACATGTTATTTAAAAGGACTTACCTCTCTTGCCTCAGTCGATCGTGTGTTGGATGGGCCCTCATTGTAAGAACTCTTTATTTTCTTATGATGATTCAGTGGTATATAACCAATGAATTGTAATTTCAAGACAGCATACATTCACTTTTACTATCCTTGGGGATGTCTTTGCTTAGAGTTCTTCCATTTGGGCTGTGAAATGTCTTACTTTCTTGAGGTTGTTATAGGAATTTTTTTTCTAATATGCTGAATGACCTCAAGGGAAAATATTTATGGATGACTTACCCTTATGGTGTGTCTTTTAAGATGGTTGCAAAATCTTTGGAGAAGTATTAAAACGATGTATACAAGCTCACCTCTCCCTAAGTACTGAAAAATGCCATATGATGATGAGTGAAGGAGTAGTGCTTGGACATTTTATTTCATCTCAAGGTATTCATGTAGATCCATCTAAAATATTGGTCATTCAGAATCTTTCTGTTCCTAAAACACAAACTGATGTGAGAAGTTTTCTAGGACATGCTGGATACTACAGAAGATTTATTAAAGATTTTTCTAAGATAGCTTCTCCATTATTTGTGTTGCTTATGAAAAATGTTGAATTTAAGTGGACTAATTCTTGTCAGAAAGCTTTTGAAGAACTTAAGCATCAGTTATCTACTGCTCCTATTTTGAGGGGGCCTGATTGGGCCCTCCCTTTTCATATATCTTCTGATGCTTCAGACACTGCAATTGGAGCTGTCTTGGGACAAGAGGAGAATCATCTTCCTTATGCTATCTACTTTATCAGTAAGAACATGACTCCTACTGAGCTTAATTATACAGTTACCGAAAAAGAGTTTCTTGCAGTAATTTATGCCATTAATAAATTCCGACATTATATCACTGGTTATTCTACTTTTGTCCACACTGACCACTCGGCTATTAAGTATTTAATGAAAAAATCTGTCACAAATGCTCGAGTTACTAGATGGCTATTATTACTGCAGGAGTTTGATATCACAATTGTAGATCGGCCTGGTAAAGAAAATGTGGTGGCTGATTTCCTTTCACGGTTAAAAACTGATAATAATATTCTAGTAGATGATTCTTTTCCTGATGAGTATTTGTTTGCAGTTTCTGCTCACTCTCCATGGTATGCAGATATTGCCAATTATTTGGTTGCAGGAAAATTACCATCACACCTGTCATACAGAGAAAAAATAAGAATTGTTCAACAAAGTGCCAGGTATAGCCGGATAAGTGGGTGTCTTTTTCTATAAGAAGCGAGATGTGCCACAAAAACCATTAGGAGGATATAAAGAAGACACAAATTATTAAGATGGTCTTTGTAGAGGGTATTTTATTTATAAAAGTAGGTCACACAATGTACCGAGATACACTTCTCACCTGGCCCTATTATTTAAGTATAACAGGGATATTTAAGTTATGCCACGAATGGGTCAACTCAATCATAGAGACCAAATGCCATTAAACCCCCAGGTAGTTTCTGAACCATTTGAAAGATGGGCCTTGGATTTTACAGGACCCATTAACCCTCCATCCAATCAAAGAACTTATATATTAGTCTGTACAGACTATATGACTAAATGGGTGGAGGCCAAAGCACTTATTAGAGCCAATGAAGAGGCTGTCCTAGCTTTCTTATTTGAAGAAATCTTTACTAGATTTGGAATTCCTAAAGAGCTAGTTACAGATGGAGGACCTCCATTCAATTCTCATGGTTTTAAGTCTACCCTTCAGAAATATCATATTCAACATAGAATGACTACACCATACCACCCCCAGGCCAATGGGAAGGTGGAAAGCACAAACAAAGTATTAGAAGCCATTTTAACTAAAACAGTGAAGGACAACTGGAAGGATTGGTCTCAAAGGCTGCCTGAGGCATTATGGGCTTACAGAACTACTTGGAGAAACACTACAGGTTTTTCTCCCTATGAATTGGTTTATGGTAAAAATGTTGTTTTTCCTGTGGAATTTGAAATTAAAACTCTAAGAACTGCTTTAGCTGTTAATCTTGATTTGACTGATGTGCAAACAGCTAGGTTGCAGCAGCTTCTTGAATTGGATGAAAAGAGATTAGATGCCATTCACCAAACTACCATGATTCAACAACAAAGAATGAAGTGGCATGATAAAATCATCAAACACAAGCAGTTCCAAAAAGGTAATTGGGTCTTATTGCATGACTCTCGGTTTGAAAATTTTCAGGGTAAGCTACGTACACGATGGCTTGGACCATATGAAGTAGATGTTGTTTTTCCTAATGGAACAGTAAGACTTTTAACAATTGATGATTATAGAACATATTTACTAGTGAATGGTCATAGGCTTCGTTTGTACCAGCGCCCTATCTCTAAAGAAGATTTCAAGGCTCCCTGCATGACTGATATACATTATCTTTTTCTAGGAGAGTCTTCTGCTCCTCACAACATTTAATTTTCTGCATTGTATTTCTAGTATTAGATTAGATTTAAAAATAATAATCCCTGTCAAGGGTTGGCATGTTACAATTGAATTTTGCAGATTATGGAAGAACTCATTAAGGAGGACAGATTCATCACAAGAAGATCTGAAGCTTCAATCAAAAAAGCTTTGTTCCCTTCATTTCAACCCATTTCCTAGCAATATCCCTTTTATTACTTATCCCATTTCTCCATTTTTCCCTTTTTCCATTTTTGTGTCCCCACTTCTACCTATTCCTAAAATATCACCTTTCAGCTAGTATTTCCCGTTCTTTACTGCTGAAATTATCCCTTAGCAAATCCCTCTCCCACTTGTATAAAACCCAAGTCATTACATCCCATTTTCCTTATTTTTCTCTTTGCTGAAACGCCACTTTCAGCAACATGATATTCATTTTCCCATTGCTGAAACACCATTTTCAGCAACCTGTTATTCATCTTTTCACTATTAAAACACCATTCCTTTCCTCTGATACAAAAAGTTTCTTAGTTCTTCACTCTTATTCTTCAGATCCCTTGGGTGAATATTATTCAGTAATTGAGCAGATCCTGATATGCTCCTGTTTCTACATTCCAGAGAAATTTAAAGATTCTTCCATCAGTATCAAGCCAGTATGAAGCACTTTATACTTTGAATTATAAAAACAAAGGTAAAAATATAAGGTATGTGGTTTTTTATGTAATATAGTTAAATAATATTTTAAAGAGAGGATCTTTCTCATAATGATTACAATCCACGCACACTTAAACATCATTTCATCATACGTGAGGGGTGAATTTCGAAAACTGAATCATCATTTCACACCATCCAATCCACCGTCACTCTTCATATCCATTATTCCTGCCGTCATTGAAACTCCATATCCTCTGTTGCAATGATTAGTTTGGCCAAAGCTTGTGTTTCTGTTCTCTGCGCCTCTGCATGTGACTCAAGTTAGTAGCTATGGGAGGTTCGGCTATTAGACACGAGCCTGGTTCGATAACTCTTCTTGAATTGTTCCCGGAGGCCTACCAAATTTTTCAGCAGGCGGGATGGACAACATACTTCGAAAGGTTAGGAGAATTTGATCCTCAACAAGTTTTAGAGTTTGCGCAGAATTTTTAGGAAGACCACTCTGTCATTCAAGGGGTCCAAATTTCGGTCACAGAGGAAGATGTAGCACAAGTTTCAGGATTTCCGGTCACAGGTGCTCGCTGGTTCAGTAGGAAATAAGTCATTTTGAATGCACTACATGATTTCCTTCTCCCAGAGGAACAGGTTGAGAATAAAGGCCGCGGTATAAGTCTGCATTCGTTGCCCCGCCCATGGCCAACAATAGCTGAATTCATCAAGCACTATTTGACTTGCGAGGGGCGTTACCAGGTAGTCTATCAACACGACTGTGTTAATGAATCATTTGCGGCATGGTCGATTAGTTAATATCTCTTATTATCTGCTTGGTTGTATTAAAAACATGTCATAGTACTGTAAACGAGTGAAATTCCCACCACTATCCCTTACCCATCATCGCTTATGTCAATTATTAATTCAGAGGGGTTTTGCTCAGCAAAATCCCCCTCTGAATAATCCACTCCTCCTTCTCCTGCAAGCCGAAATTCCCCAGCAAGCCGAAAGACCCCAAGAATCTCCCAAAAGTTCATATGAAAGCAACTGGAAGATATCCCTGACCCCCCAGTAATCCCATCCTCAGAACTAGTTGACCTACCCCCAAGTTCATCCCATATAGCAGAGTCTCCCCTTCCCACTGTTTATATCTCTAGCGATGACTCTCAAGCTGAAACACCCCCATCTTCCCCTACTCATAAAAAAAAGAGACAAACCCCAACAGTCTCTGTCTCAAAAAGACAAACAAGGGCTACATCCCAATATGTCACCTCTTCCGAAAGCCCTTCCCCTAGAAAAGAATCTTCTCCTAAAAAGAAAAGAAAAGTCACTAATTTTTCCACTTTCCTACCTAAAAGGAAAATGAAAATGACTGTTGAAACTGAAGTCACTCCCATTTCCCCTAACCCTGCAACTATCCTGTTAAAACTTCAATCCTCATCTCCATTCAAAATTCCCCAATCAGTACCCCTCTCGTCTTGCGGCACTGCTCCACAAGAACCAGATGCCCAGGGTAATATGACATTGTTTACTACTCCCACAGTAACTGCTCCACAAGAACCAGTTACTCACTCAGAAGCTGAAACACAAGAACCAGCTACTGAGGAACAAAAACCATACACCAAGCATGATAATACAAGGAAACGAGCTGTAGCTGAAACAAAAGAACCAGCTACAGCTGTGGATCACCAGCCAACTTCAACAAAATCAACCAACACACAGAGTTCACCCACTATGGCATCTTTATTAGAGGAAAATGAGTTTTTGAAGTCAGAACTAGAGGCCTATAAGAAAGAATTGATAATGGGAAGAGAAGCTTTTGATAGAGAATTAAATCTCTACATGTTGACACACACAGCATCAGCACAAAAGAAGGATCCATGCAGAGAATACATGTGCCATGAGTGTGGTAACATTTACCAACAGGAAGGATACAAAATAGTCAAAATTCAGGTACCTGAGGCATCTACATCAACTGCAATTAAAGAAGAATGCCCTACTGTCACACAAGAACCAGTAGGGCCCTCAAAAATTCTGGAAAAAGAAACCAAACCACAGATATCCCGCCCTGTGTTAGTCAGCTCAGCTACTCAGACGATGCCCCAACCCAATACTTATAATGTTGGGACACAGACCCTACCATGGAAACAATTAGAAATAATGAATAACTGGAAGAAACAGTATGCTGTGGATCAAGATAAAATATTGCAACAGCATAAGTTGGCCTGGCAGAATTAGATGTATGCCAACTGGGATATTTGGGAACAGATACTGCAACAGCTCAAGGATTCTAAGAAAGAAGTCAAGGAATTAAAGGAGAAGTTGGTTTTGATGTTTTCATTAGTGCAAAAATTGTTGGCCACCCGAAAACCCTCCTTGAATTATTCTCTATTCCTTTCTGAACGTCTTATTTATTTTCAATTGAAGGCAATTAGGGATGGCAGACCTCATGAATTTCTCACAGCGGAACAATTTTTTAAGACATTTGCTGAGGCCCCCGCTAGTGACCAACATTTGTTATGTGAACTTTATCTCCATAATGAGGCTATGCATGAGAATAGACAGGTCAATCTCACTCCAATTGTAGGTGATGTACAAATTAAGGCATTTGTTTCATTTCTTGCCAATCAGATCACATGGAAAACTGCTTTTATTGCAAGTAGGCATAATGAGGAAAATCGTCTTCTTTGGATTAGACCGGAACCTTCAAATTCGGCCATTTTTGTAGCAGAATATCAAATATTTTTGCAGAAGCTAGGAATGCGCCGCTACATACAACAACTGCAAGCCTCAACACTTCTAAAGTGTCATCAGTTAATTAGAGTCAAGGAAACTGCTACCATGAAGGCCAACATCATGTTATGGCAACAGTCATGTAAGGAAAGACAAGAGTATCACCCTTTTAGCCCTGATAATCTTCAAGATGCACTATCTAGGGTACCAAACTACATCAGAAGCATTCAGCAATGTGCCGAGAACTGGATTGGTTATCACTTTCATTTCCCGATATTATGGATGCCGGCAGATCGATACCAGTATCAATATCAGTTGGATAACAGGGACGAGGCAGTAGCATGGCACAAATTGTAGAACAACCAGGGATTCCGAGCTTCAACAGAAGCCACCTTCCACAATTACTACTTGAGCAACTTGCATGCAAAGAGTCAATACTCAGACTCTGACTCGGATTAAAAGTTGCCTGAGGACATGCGACCCTTTCAGCTGGGGGGGATGTTAGGACCTCACAATGTATCATTTTTACCAAACATATTGACACCACCTTACCCTTTATAACTATATTTAAAAAAGGGTTCCATTATCATTTTCATCCATTTTATCCAAAGGTATATGAAATCCTCTTCTTTACTATATATTTAATATGTTTACATTTAATTCCATATTACTCTTATATTTCATCATTTATCGAAGGTAGATTGTTGCTAACACAAGTCTAAGAGATCGCAGATAATTTATGATAAGGAATGTGCTGTGCTGAAACAATCGACCGTTGCTGAAACAGTCGACTCCGTTGCTTAAACAGTCAGCGGGCACATAAATTCTGTTACTACTCGTGATTTGCGATTATGGAAGAGTATTTTTGGAACAATGGCAACAAGTCAAAGACAATCAAGGAAGTGGTTACACGGATTGTTCTGAAGCCAGCACTTTTTCTGTATCTGTTGTAACAATATTTTTCTATGGAAGAATAGAAGGGCCATGTTTTTAGATAGAAGAACAGACTTGGTTAAATATAGATTTTCTCTGATGTAACTGTAATAGATGTCTCCTCTTTAAAAAGAGGAGACATCATCATTAGAAAAGAGCTAGAAACTACAGGAGAAACATTATTTTTGAGCTTAAAGGAGCAAGACTCCATTGTAATGTATCATTCCTTTTTGACAAATGAATAAAGGTTTCCTTTGAGCGCCTCAATTTAACTCTTTCCCTGGGGAATCTTGTGAGAAGGAAAGGGCCTGCCTTCATCACAAGATTCACCCGATTTCTCCTGTGGTTTGCTGCATTTCTTTATTATATTCGCACCTTAGTTTAACTCTGTTTACTGAATCATTAATTGCATAAGTTCTATAGTCTTTTAAGTACTCTGTTTTCTTGAACGCTGCATGAGTTTGGTAACATTCATTCGTAAGAAGTCAAAGATATTTTCTGTTATCTGTTTGAATGTATGATTGATGTTGGGAAGAAGGTGCTGAAGATTCCTGTGCAAGGGAATAGGGTCCTGTTCCCATTGGTTAACTCTCTTTTCTTGCAGTGTGATTAGTCTCAGGAGACAGGTGCTGAAGGTTCCTGTTCATGGGAATAGGGTCCTGTTTTCTTGAATTTATCTTTTCTACAGTGTGATTAAGTGTCAGGCAGCAGGTGATGAAGTTCCTATTTGAAGGAATAGGGTCCTTTTCCCTGTTATGGTTGATTGGTTTCCTTTCTTGCAGAGTGATTTCCTTTCATTAGGATTCTTGAAAGACTGCAATAGAGGGATTGCTTCTACTATAACACAAGTAAACTTTAGCTTTGTTAAAGCAGGGTGTGAATAGTTAACTTTGTATGATTGATAATTTTGTGACTTTTACTACAACATTATTTTGCTTTTGGAATTGAGCATATCCAGTGCATGGTTGTCTTTGGAATAAACAGACCTTCTCAGGTTGACAATTTATGTGGAGCTTGAATTGCTAAAACAATTAAAGCAACAGTGAGGATCCTTCAAGACTGTGAGGTTTTCAAGAACATATCTTGTTCTTTGGATGGTCCTACCAGAAGTTAAATTTCCAGATTTAGAAGTTTGCCACAAAATATTTTTTGGATCATCAACTATTGTAGGAGGATTAGGGTTTGGATGAGATCTGGTATTGATCCTATGTGAAGCCAGATTTCAAGTTCAAAAATTTAGGGAGGCTTGAAAGTTTTAGGGACTGTTTCAAATGTTTGACATCTATTAGTGTTTAGTATCTTTCTAGAATGTGGGACTAGGCTTCTAAACTTCTTGGGACCGGTTTAACCCAATCCTAAGGAAATCTGGAAGTACTAGTGGGTTAATAGGCCTACTGGGGCTAGTGGAGTCGCCAGGTGGAAATTTTTAGCTTTTTAAAGGTAAAATGTGTTATGGTCCACCACCAAATAAATAATAAAAACCAATCTAAGAATGTTTTGGGGTTTTCTGAGTTTTTGTGTGGTTTCTATGGTTTGTAAGAGTTTTCTACACCTGAATCATCATTTAGCTAAGATGGTGAGACAAACAAAGTCTACTCTATAGCCATCAGCTGAGTTTTCTGTGATTAATAATGGTTTTTGGAGTCCTAAGGTATACTTAGTTTGTCACTGACTCAGAAGGTCCCACTGTGATTGCCAAAATGTTTTTGGTCTCGTGATTTGGCAGATTGGCATACCAAATGACAAGGCAACATGGAACCAATCTTTAGAGTTCTAGGACCTAGCCTTCCTAGACTCGGAGAGGGATCTCTCAGATTGTTGCAAAGGATATGTGCTTGTTTGCTTTTTAAGAGTTTATTTTAGGCTAGTTATTAATTACAAGGTTTGTTTGATCATTTTGGTTGGACATAATGATCAAAGAGCATAGATAGAATGAGGATATCTATAAGTCATTGGGCAATGGAGTCAAATGGAAGTCATGATAAGTTCATTAAAGAACCAGGGAGTATCATAGCGAAAATCTAACTTGGCCAGTGGATCTTCAAAGTTTTTAGGATAATGAGATGAACATTAAGGATAAGAATGAAAAGTAGGACAAAGGGCAATTAAGAATCCTTTATCATGTACTTTAAATAAGAGAAATCTTTCAAGGTAATTGTTTAAAGCAAGCCAAAGGACAGGGCAAACTATATACTTCTTTGGACAAACTTTTAATAAGCAAACCTTTTAGACAACAATCTAGCAATCAAAAGACTACATTTAGATAAAAAAAACATATAAGAAAACAGTAAGAGCAGCCTAAGATCAAACATAAATAATCTAATCTACTTTTGACTAAATCTCTAAGGGTATTCAAAGCAACTTTTAAAGGTAGACCAGAGGGCAGGGCACACCATAGAATTCCCTGGTTTATACTCTACTAATCATACTTTAAAGGAGTTTCAAAAAAATTTCTCAAGTTGTACTCAAAGGAGCATGGAGTCACCACTAATTTTCCTGGTTTCACTCTATTGAAATCATTCCTTAAAAATAACCTCTCAAGCCGTACTCAAAGGAACATGGACTTACCAAAAGAGAAACTCCTTGGTTATACTCTATATTTAATTATTTCTAAAATAACAAGCTATATGGAACTGGAGGGCAATTAAGAATCCTCCAATCAGACCTTGCAGAAGAAAACATTAAGACAATGAAGAGCAAACAGAACTAAGGTGCTTCCAAAAGACATTTCTTAGCCTAAAACCTTTGCTCTACTATAACAAAGAAAGATGAAAACATAATGAAAACAAGAAATAACAATAACAGATAGAAGCACTTCACCAACAACCAAGCTCAGGGATCCAATGATCTAGCCTCCTCCATCAACAAACAAATTAGGGCATCCACAAGATCCAAGACATCAGTTTTCCTTCAACTTCCAAGAGACTATGTATTACTTCAAAGAGTCATCAAATGCCAACAATACAATGAGTCTAGATGCAGTTTTTATGCTGAAAATGAGAAGGTGGAGCTTAAGATAGGGTTTGAGTATCATTTATTACAAAGTAAGTGCATTCCTAACCTTGAAAACCATGCAAGGTTTAAGGCAGGAATATCTGCAGCTACTTCTTTGTTTCAATAACTCTATCTTAACTTCTCAAGGAAAAATAGGTGAAATGTTTGACTTTAAGGCCTTGTAATAATTTTGCAATAACTATTGACTTGCTCAAAAATATCTCTAACTGTGTAATAACTGCCCAATGCCTTTATGGAAAGAAATCATGCTGTAGGTGGCAGTTTAGTCTTTGGAGGAGTAACTGCTTCTTGATTTATTTGAGGTTGTCTTTGGGTTAATCTGTCTTTGTTTAATCATAAAACCCTGCCTTAGGCCCTTGAACCTTGATTTTCCTTTATAATCTGTCTTACTACCTCTATCCTTTATTTCTGCCTGTCTTCACTTTCTGTCTTTAATCTATGTATTATGGATTAATCTCCTTGATTTTCTTTTTGATAGGAGATTATCCCTTTAATCTTTCTTTTCTTCCTTGTTTGCTTCTGTGTATGCAGGGATGCGGCCTTTATGTGTTGGAGGGTTTTATAACCCATCTATGATCACGATTCATCAAGGGTTAACCTTTATGCAGACCCCCTGGCTCTTTCATATGAATTTATCATTTTTCTTGACTGTCAGAATGCTTTTTGGGCATTACTTCCATAAAAAACCTGCAAAAAAAACACAAACGTTTAGCTTAAAAACCTACGAGAGGGGTAAAACTCCATTTTGTTGGTTTCTTAGGCATCGGGGTTGATCTGCAGAGGAGAAGGGAGTGCAGGGTCATGATTTCGAAGGTAGAACCATGAGAAAATTCAAACAGAGGTGAAGAAAGTTGATTTTAGCGGGGGGAGGAGAAAGTTGGTTTTGGAAAACCACGGTGGTTATTGTTGGGTCGTGAATACGACCACTTTTTAACACTTATTTCATCCATTTTTACTCTTCTTTATCATGCCATTTATTATAATTTATCATATAAATCCATTTTATAATGATTTATGGTCTTATGGATGAATATTATTTATTCTCCTTTATTTTTAATAATTTGATGATTATTATACATAATTTTATCAATGATGGTTTATAAATATATTTTGTAATATCATTCACCATTTTAGCCTCCATGATATTTGCCAGACTGTAGATTTGATTTCCAAATCATCATGAAATATTCCAACTAAGAAATTCGCTGGAATAAGAAGTGACAGTTTTTCGGTTGAGATTTTGAGCAAATGGAGAAGCATTTGGAAAATCTGGAACATGGGTTTTGTCCAGAACAGACCCAATTAACTTTATTAAGGAATGGTTTGCCCAAATTCGGCATGTATTGAGAGAAACGCACGGTTCTTTGAGCACGATTTTCTCAGATTTGCTGTTGCGACCGTCCTCCAAATCTCAGCTCCAAAGCCAAATTCGACTTGCTCTTGTTGAAATATGGATGGAAATATATTTTCTTATTGATAAATTGGTTGGAAACAATCCAATTTTATTATGAGAGATCCTATTTACTATTTAATTTCTCCTCCTTCTGATTATAAAAGGAGACATTTGTAAAAGACAGGGGATGGATCATAGTTGTTGCCTTTGTGAATTGTAAACTTAATCAAAAGATGTGTTATTGAAAACACAATTCCATTGTAATGCTGCTCCAGTTTAATGATTAATTGAAGTTGTTGTTCCATTCACATTGTTAGCGTCAGTCTAGTCACACTGCCATCAGTGATCAAAGTTGCTCTTTTGCATTTGCATATTAGGAGTCCCATAATAATCAATTTCACCATTCCGTTAGGTCATGGATTCATTGATGGTAGTAATTTTCATCAGTTTTCCCTCATGAGGTACTTGCTGATTTTACTTCCTATGCTATTCAGTCATTAGTCACTTTCATTCTCAAAATCATATCAGTAGGTCATAGGATGGGTCTCATTAGTCTCTAAAGTCTCACCAAGGTCAAATAAATGAGTCAAATGTAAATAAATGACAGCAAGGTCATGAGGAAGTCAATAAATTCAAAGTCACAACACCAGGGCGATTAAAGAAGACATTTATTCAGCTTGATGTAAGTTTCACCTCAAAACCATGTTTTAAGGTGAAAACATAGTGCTTTGCCTTTCAGTCACAATTCAGAAGCGGTCATCTCGGACAAAATCTTCACCCTGCCCTTCAGAGAAGTTTTTCATAGCATTTTCAGCACCAGATCATCTCCAAAGCAGATCCATCAGAAAGAGCCCAGAAAGAGCTTTCCAACAGTATACTACACTCTCAAAACTGACTTCCGGATTGAATTTTATGCTTAAGTGAAGTAAAAGTCCCTAAGCCCCCCCCCCATTATTTCCCATTTTTACTTTTAAGTCTATGTTCATTTCCCTTTAAAATTTGTTCTATTAAAGTTTTAAACCCCTTTTACCCCTTTCTGATTACAAAATTGCATTATAAATTGTTTTAATACATATGCGATTTGATTATAAAACCACTTCCCCTCCATGACCCTTAGGACTTTATAATAAAGAACTTCATATTATAAAGCCCCGGCCCTTAACCACTTCCCCTTTTCATACCCGTAAACCTTATAACAAAGTTTATGTTATATTATATATACTCCCCGCATAACCCAAAGTCCTTTCCCCCTTTATTTAAATCGCAATCGTAGCCTTTCCAATCGCGGGTTTTATTTGAAGTGCAAATCGCAACATGTTATTGAACGCTCCGATTGGCCCATCGCATGAAACTCTGATTGCGATCAATCGCATTCCCCTCCGATCACAACCTCCGATTAACAATCCCCGATTGATCTCCCCACCGTCGATCTTCTTCGCCGATCGGACGGCCCGCATACAATCGCACCATCGCAATTGGCGCTTCCATAAGTCCCCTTCCGATTAACACCCTCCGATTGACGTACTCCCGATTATCCCTTAGCCGTCGATTCCACCATCTAATCTGACGATCCCCCGCCAAACGGAACATCCCAATCACACCATTTAAATCCCACCTCCGATTGAAGCCTCCGATTGATCTCCCCACCGTCGATCTTTCCCGCTGATCGGATGGCCTGTACCCAATCGCACCATTGCAAATCGGCGCTTCCATAGGTACCCCTCCGATCATCCCTCCACCATTGATCTCCTCGTCCAAATCCAACGGTCCTCCGCCAATCAGAAATTTTCAATCGCAACTCCCCTCCTGATTGTTCCGATCGCGATTACCTTCCCCTTCCGATTTGCGATTGCCATTACTGCATTATATATATCTCTCCGCTCTCCTCTGATCCCGATTGTGATTTCATTTATCCACTATATATTATATATCCCTCCTCCACCCGATTTCCGATTGCGATTTATGTGGGTCCCGCCTCCATTTCCTTTCCCTCTTCCCATTTAAATTACAGTTCCCTTCACGAAAGGCATAAGTTCATTTTATCATCGTTCTATAAGAAAAGGCAGTTTTATTTAAAGAAATAATGGAAAGCGAACAGTCAGAGGCTGAGAACCTAGATTGTAACAGTCACATTTTCGGTTACATTGCAGAGATGATCCACGCTACAGGTTTCACCTTTTCATTTGGTATCAGAGAATTTCAAATGAAATTATGTAACGCAACTCTCCCTTCACCGAGAAACCGTTGGCTTTTGGCCTTCCATCTTCAGTTGCGATTTCGCCTCTTCCCATCGATTTGTATTCCTGCAAAATCTGTCTATTTATTGTAATTTCTAATCATTTGAAAGGGCTCTGAGTTCTGGGGAATAGTGTGGCAGAAACATCTCTGCGCTACATTGTACAGTTTGACAGGAATTAATTAAAGGGATGCAGCTCTGATTCATGGGATTCATGCGGTATGAGTTTTAGCATATGTCTCTCCCTTATGTTTCATATTTCATTCATAAACATTTTTAGTTGAATGTTTTCAAGTTAGAAAGGTAGAATCCATCTTATATGCTCTGCCTTGGGGAATCATTCATACCCAGTGTATTTTCTTCTGTTTGAAAAGGATCCATTTGATGTGCCCTTTTCAGCTTCTCAACAGTCTTTCCACTCCACCTTATTTCAAACTTGATTGCTAAATCTCCTGCCTATCCTGCCCCATGAAATACCCTGTGTCTTTGATTTAATTCCCCAGCTCATGCTGTCCTTTTGTCCCATACATCCCTGAAATTTCATTCATTTATTAAAATTCCTCTTCCCATTTATATACCTAGCCTAAAATCAGTTCATTATTGTGTTATTGAATATCTATTCTACGGAGAGAGCCCTCTCCTGTCCTTGTAGGGCTAGCTACAAGGCTGAACGTGGTTTAGTTGTTACCCTAATTTGCCTTTTTCAGCCCGAGGTTCAGATTGGGTGTTAACACACATCATCTAAAGTAGCTTGAGCGGTCCCTGCTGGTGGTTAAGGGTCCGACCCCTGGCAGCGTGAACTACTCCTCTGTGTTATATTTCCAATTCCTACAGCGTGTGATCGATTTGATACATGCATGTTACTATGAGTTTATTTCATTAGTTGTTTATCATTTTATTGTCTTTATGTATTACACACTCTGTTTATGAGTTATTTAATTATCGTATGATCTGAATCTTATTTCTTATAGCGTGGGTTAATTGAGATAACATATTACCGTACTTAGAACATCCTTGGATTCACGGAAGTGATATTGGTTCTATCATAATTAATTCATAATTCTATGTTTAATAGTTTACTGTTTTATTATAATGGATTGTGTTGCCGTTCCTTCCCAATTTAACAAGTGTCTTAGTCCTTGAATTACTTATCTTGTTATGCTTCGCTGTTCAGCATTTGATGTTCCATTCCATTTGCTATTTCGTTTAACTGTTGTTCATTTCAAAGTGCAGATATAAGGCTTCGCTATTCAGTTTTCTGTTCAATAGGATTTTCCGTTTAATAGAGTTTTGTTGTTCAATTCCATTAGTTAATATTTGTTGTTCGATTCTTCTAGTTTTAGTTTGTTATTCATTTACATTGTTGTTCAATTTCAATGTGCTATTCATTTTCAATTCATTAGTTTCCAGATTTTGTTCCTTTCAGTTATTTTCATCAGCACGAAGATTGAGTTTGTTTTCATTTCGATTGCTTTAAGATCACAAACTATAGAGGACATTTGTTATTGCTTTCAAATTCCCAGATTGGTTATCTTGCATCGATTTCTAAGGGAAGGAGTTATTGCTACTGTGTCCCTGATCGATGTTTTGCAGATTGGTTTAATTAAAATTTTAGAGCATTTGAGTTTATGCTGTTGTAGTTAGATTTCTTTTTCAAGCATCCATTTACTCTTGTATTTCGAACATTGTACTACATATTGCAAGGCATTACTCTTGGATAAATTGCTGCCTCAGACAGAGCACACTCTTGAAATAAAAAGTCACTCCCGGATTGATAATTAATGTGAGATAAATAGGTGTTAAAAAGATACCTTTTATGCCTCGACATTTTGGCGCCATTGCCGGGGAGAGTGTATGCCATTTAGAAAGAGTGATGCATATTTAATTTTTTTCTGCTTGGGAAGAATTGGGTATTAAAGACAGAAGGTAAGAACCTACGCACCAAGCAAGAAACACACTTGTTCACTGGCTCGCTTCATAGCAGAATTGAGTGAAAGCTTAAGGTAGGAATGAATGCTTGCGTTTTCTTGAATTTTAGAGGTAGAATTTTTGAAAAAAAATCTTGTAATTCCACTCGAGTGGTGATGTAAGCACCACCCATTTCGCTAACCAATTGACAGGAACATTTGAAGGAGGATCCTCAAAGAAACACATGAAAAAAAATCTTCTATTATGGTAAGAAATGGCTCACATTGCAACTTTTGAATTCCCTATCAAAGATCTAGGAGGAGTGACACAAATGAACATAATTCCCCCATTGTCTCTACCAAAATTTCATGGTTTGACAAATGAAGATCCAGATACATTCTTATTTGAGTTTGAAATACTTTGTAGAGGATATTATTATTGTTCTAATGATGAAAGATTGAAAATGTTTCCTCTTACTTTAAAAGGAGCAGCTCTCCGATGGTTCATGAGCCTAGGTGGAAACTGCATCCAAACATGGGAGGACATGAAGAACATATTCTTGAAGAAGTACCAAGACTATTGCAAATCCAATGAAGATATTTTCGGTATGACACAAAGGGAAGATGAAAGCTTGGAGGACTATGTAGAGCGATTTCGATACAACCTTCAAAAAACAAAGCATAAGCATTTGGAAAAAGAGATCTTGAAAACACTCTTTCTTAAAGGAATCAAAGATGATTTTTTAGAACTCTTAAATCTGATAGGAAAAGGTGATGTTTTTCAGTTATCATATGATGATGTTTGTGAATTGTGCATAAGGTATTCAAGAGGAATTTCCAAGGCTGGTAAGAATTCTAAAGAAGTTTCTTCTTTCTCTTCCAAATTTATTACAAGAATAAGAGACGTAAGAGATGAAATCAAGGTTTTATTTGAAAATTTTAAATATGATTTTATTAGCTCTCTAAAGTCACAATTGAATGTTTTGCAGGTTCAGAGAAATCAAGAATTTGATGAAGTGTTTTGCCCTCATTACCAAAAGGAGCATCCCATCCATAATCACTCTTCCTTATCTAATTTGGAAGTAGCATATCAAAGAGATGCAGACGCTGCAACAAGGTAAAAACCACGGAAATCATGGCCTACAGGTATGGTTCAAAACATTTCTTCTTCATTCTCTTACTTGCATAATTCGTTATGGAATACTCATATGTTAGGGCAGCCATGCCAATCTCAATATAACCACCACCAATCTTGTTTGCAAGTTTGGAATGGTTCACCTTATGATTGCATGACTACTCTCCCTCATCTTGTAGCACAAACACATCTTTCAGCCCTTCCACAATATCTTGCTTGCCCATCAAAATCATCCACTCAACACAATCAACTACATCATCAAGAGGATCCATTCCCCACACAATCTCCTATTCAACTCATTCCACAACTTCACCATAATAAACTAGTACAACATTCTTACAATGTTGAACTGCAAAATTCACGCACCCTTCCCACCCATTCTATCTCACATGTACCATTGGAAAAAACTTACACTGAGACTCAGAATGAATCAAATCCAAAAATTGTAGAAGTTATGAAAGAAAATGATGTTTCTTCTTGTTTGCACCAAAAAACCATTTTAAAAGCTCAAGAACTTCATGATATGATGGCTATGGGAAATCAAGGAAGTAAAGAATATATTGAAGATTGGTTTCACTCCATCATTTGTTTGCAACATCACTCCATACTTCAACAATTTTTGGCACCATCTTTTCAAGGGAAGTTGGCTTCTCATACCCTAATTTTTATTAACATACATTTTTCAAATTTGGGTATGTACATAATTGAAGCCTTATTTCAGAAATGGATCCACTGGAAATACTCTTATACGTAATCATATTCATTTTCCAATTCAGAGTAGGATAGTGGAGAAATAAATAAAAGAGGAAATAAAACAAACACATTTTTATTTTTATTTTTGTAAAAATAGTTGTTTCTTTGTTGCAACATGCTGTGAAATCAACATTGATGATAAATATTTTAATTTATTTGTGTATGTAGATGAATTATATTGCAAATAAAAAATATACAAACACTTATATTCATTTTTATCATCAATATGGAAAAATTTCTTGAATATCATATTTTTTTTGGCTTGCGGGCTTGATGAAATTCCTGAAAACAAAGTTGGGACAGTCATGTTTTGGGGGACAAAAAAATGAATATTTTTAAAACCTATTTATATCATAAGTATCCCTTGATGTATATTTTCTAACCCAATTTGAATCACTCTATTTGGATTTGAAACGAAAAAGTTAGAACCAAAACATCGATAGGGTGTCTAGTAGGCAGCTCAAGAACAGAGTTGGGACAGTCAGTTTTTGGAGGCCTAAATGACTATATTTTTAAAATATGTTTATATGGAAGATTCCTCTATGAATATAGTTTACAACGCAATTTGAATCACTCAATTTCAATGTTGTATGAGGAATTTATGACCAAAATACTAACTGTCTATCATAAATCAGCACTCTTGAAACTCTGTTTTCTCGGCTGTTCCTTAACATATTTGACCCATCAATTCTTATTGTCTTAAAAACATGTTTCTATTGGAGATAAATAAATTAATATAATTTAATCTCCAATTTGAATCAGTTCAATCCGCCATCAAAAGAAAAATTTATGCTTGAAATATCAACTATTGGTCTAAGCTGGAAAATCGAAAATGACTCTATTATGCAGGTTGTTCTAAGCAAATTTTACATATCATAGCATTGAATTTTTAAAAACTATTTCTATTAGATATAAAAATTTGAATTATCTCTCATTTGGCTTTGGAATCACTCAAATAGGACAAAAAACAAAGAAGGTATGATTAAAACACTGCTGGTTAGTGTCGTCGACCACTGCTCTTCCGCAGGTAGCAAATATAATTTGTTTTATTTTTCTGTGGACTTGTTCTACAGAGTAACTACTTGTTAGTTTTTTGCATAATTTTTGGATTATAGTAACCTGATCACCTCTCTTTCTCCATGATTTAATGTTTTATTGCAGGTAGACACTCGTTTTTTGCACGTCTTAGGAGAACAAAGAAGGTCAATTTATGGATGAGCGATTCTTGAAAAATTTAGTAAAACAAGGGCATTTCATCCAGTTAATTACCTAAAAGATTTATAACAAAAAGAAACGAAGAATTGGTTCACATTTCAAGATTCATGTTACTGTTGCCAAAACATTTTTTCAAAAGATCATTTTTTTCCATTAATAGATTGATATTCCCTTAGGAATAAATACTCAGGTTTAGCTTTTAAATTGAACAGTTATTATTTTCTTTCCATTTTTTGTCATGTTTCAGGTGTTAATCTCTTCAAATTATAATTTTCGCTTCAGTGGAAATTGAACAATAAAGACCACACCATGCAAGTTTCAATTGCAGAAGGAAATTCTTCAGTAGCACCAATTCTGTAAAAAATTTACTTTTTCTTGAAACCTGTATAAAACTTTTCTTTCTATTTGATTGGATTTGCTTGGGAATAAATTGCATATTAGCTTTGTTCTTTCCTCTATTTTTTTCCTTTTTGCGTGTTTATATTTGTTTGTTGTTCCTCTTAAGGGACAATTATTTTTCCTCTTAAGGAACAACAATTGTTCCTCTTAAGAAGCAGTGCGTTTATGTGTTTACTTTTGTTGTTCCTTCCAAAAGGAACATCATTTTTGCTGATTAGTTTTCTTTTCAAAAAGAACAACATTTTCATTGCATGTTTTTGCTGTTTCTTTCAAAAGGAACAACACCGCTCATTTTTGTTGTTCCTTTCAAAAGGAACAACACCGACTTTTCTTGTTGTTCCTTTCGAAAGGAACAGCAGCGTTTTTGCAGATTGTTTTTACTGTTCCTTTCCAAAGGAACAACACTTTTTGAGTGTATTTTTCTTGTCTGTCAACAACTTTTTGAGGAATTTTTTTATTTTTCATAACTTTTTGAAAGACAAACATACAATTTATGGAAGGATACACAATCATACAAATTAAAGCTTACTGTAATCAGCAAATCAAAAGAAATTGTCATTAAAAAAAAAAAAATGTTTAGTAATGATAAGAAAAAGGAAAAAGGGACATAACCAATAACATGATTTTGTTGTCTTACTACCACTAAATTCATATGATCGATTATATTTATCATGTTGGTTCTTTCCCATATTTTATAACTTTCTTTTATTTTTACTTATGGAGTAGGAACAAGGGCATATTATTTTCTATTGAGCTGTTTAGACTTCTTCCACCATCCATACTCTTAAGGACCAAGTGCTTAGTTTTATCCTTATGGAATTATGTACAGGGGAAAATATAGTGACAGCTATTAACTGATTTCATTAATAATTTTGAGAATGCATGTATTATATTGTGTGGGCCCCAACAAGAGCCACCTACCATGTTCATACAGGAAAGCAAGGAAGTGGCATTCCATCATACCACCAAACTAGGGATAAGGTCCAATGGACACTGAAAACAAGAAGTCCTTGAACATGAGGTTGACTCTGTGAATACCGCCTAATTTTCACTTCTTCCTGAAGAAGGTGACTGTGATTTATCTAGTCACCAAGCCAGCACAATGGCCTCCGTTATGACAATTCACAAGCACTTCCTCGACATAAATAAAGGACAATGGTTCCAAGGGTGAGAGAGCAACTCTGTCAAGATTATGGACACATGTGGGCAACAAAGCTCTACTGATGGTATTGGAGTCACATTTATACACATCAATAGTAATATTAAACCATTTTTCCTATATCTTTATTTAAATATCAGATGAAAGTATGAATCTTTAACCTTTGATTTCGAACCTATTATATATGAAAATCATCATAAATCAATCACATTAGTTTAAGTGTGTAATAAATGCATTTGTACTTATGTTTATCTTAAGTTGTCCCTTCTCCTTATCCTTGAATCATTACAAAACACTTCTATATCTGTTTACGATTTATCACATGCATGGATTTCAAAGAAATGCTATAATTTTCCATTGGCTTATCATAGGAAACATATATATCTTCCATGCTGTGAGAATTGAGCTGTAGAAGTCAAAATCTTCATTTTGCCGATTTGCCATTATTGATACCTATCTACAAAAAAAATCTTTTTGAACTTTTTTTATTTACATCTTATCTGTCATTACTATTGGTAAACGAAACTATGGATTCCAGTCTGTATACATAATTGTGATTTGTTTGTATATACAACAAGTATGTTGGGAAATTCTGTCTTTGCGTACTTACCCACACTATTGAAATAATTAAATTAAGGCTCGTAGGTCTATACTCTTTAGACATGATGTGCTTGCATGGCTTCCACCTTTTGCATCACTTTCAGTATCCGCTCAACCTACATCAGCTTCAACAAAGGCCAGTCCCTACATGTCATTCCACATTTTTCGGAGGTAACACTTGAGGTAAAATAGCATAATTTTCTGATTTATTATGAATTTAGGAGAATTTCATGAAAATCCATTGAGCATTATTTATCATCATTCATTCCACATCTTTACCACTTCCCATTTTTTTTAAACACGTCTCATATTTCAATTTGGGGGAGTGTTGATTTCTTTCATTTCTTTCTTGTGACTATGTCAGTAATATTCTTTATCATCTATGGATATTCTTATTCATCCTCAACACCTCCCTTATTCCATATTGTTTTACACCGAGCATCGATTTCAACAGATTGTAGCAACCACCTCTCTTTGTTTCCTAGCATCGCATGAGGACATGCTAATTCTTCAGTTTGGGGGGGAGAATTGCTACACATGATGGATTTTTTTACTCTCTTTCTCGTTTAAGACATACAATTTCATTTGTATATAGTGCATAAATTGATTTGCATATATCTTCAAAACTATAAACTGAATTCTTGTGATTTCTGGATAGCAAAGAGGTATCATTAAAATACACAAACCCAGATAATTTCACGCTAAATTAGTTAATAAAATTTCAAAAATTATGCACTATCACCTACAACCATTTTTTTATATCTTGTGATCCGTGCATCCAAATGATCTGATTTTTGAGAAAATGGTTAATGAAGTTTGATGTTACTTATGTCACATTTTTCTGCAACTTCATATACATATAGTTGAATGTCAACTATAAAAATTGTTATGTCTTCATTAAGATTGCTAAAATTGAATATTCATTATTTGAGGAAAAATTCATTTGTTCCATCCATTTCATGAGTCGAGATGAACAATTTTCTTTGCTTGGTTAACACATGGGTTTTGTCTTTGAGTTGCATGAGAATATGCAATATATTCAGTTCTAGGTTGCATGAGGACATGCAATATATTCAGTTTGGGGGTATGTTGGGCCGTGAATACGGCCACTTTTTAACACTTATTTCATCCATTTTTACTCTTCTTTATCATGCCATTTATTATAATTTATCATATAAATCCATTTTATAATGATTTATGATCTTATGGATGAATATTATTTATTCTCCTTTATTTTTAACAAATTGATGATTATTATGCATAATTTTTTCAATGATGGTTTATTAATATATTTTTTAATATTATTCACCATTTTAGCCTCCAAGATATTTTCCAGACTACAGATTTGATTTCCAAATCATCATGAAATATTCCAACTCAGAAATTCGTTGGAATAAGAAGTGACAGTTTTGTGGTTGAGATTCTGAGCAAATGGAGAAGAATCTGGAAAATTTGAAACATGGGTTTTGTCCAGAACGGACCCAATTAACTTTTTGAAAGAATGGTTTGCCAAAATTCGGCCTGTATTGAGAGAAACGCAGGGTTATTTGAACACGATTTTCTCAGATTTGCTATTGCGACTGTCCTCCAAATCTCAGTTGTAAAGCCAAATTCGACTTGCTCTTGTTGAAAGATGGATGGAAATATATTTTCTTGTTGATCAATTGGTTGGAAATAATCCAATTTTGTTATGAGAAATCCAATTTACTATTTAATTTCTCCTCCTTCTAATTATAAAAGGAGACATTTGTAAAAGAGAGGGGATGGATCATAGTTGTTGCCTTTGTGAATTGTAAACTTAATCAAAAGTTGTGTTATTGAAAACATGATTCCATTGTAATGCTGCTCTAGTTTAATGATTACTTGAATTTGTTGTTCCATTCGCATCATCTAAAGTAGCTTGAGCAGTCTCTGCTGGTGGTTAAGGGCCTGACCCCTGGCAACGTGAACTGCTCCTCTGTGTTATATTTCCAATTCCTACAGCGTGTGATCGATTTGCTATATGCATGTTACTGTGAGTTTATTTCATTAGTTGTTTATCATTTTATTGTCTTTATGTATTACGCGCTCTGTTTATGAGTTATTTCATTATCGTACGATCTGAATCTTATTTCTTACAGCGTGGGTTAATTGAGATAACATATTTCCTTACTTAGAACATCCTTGGATTCACGGAAGTGATATTGGTTCTATCTTAATTAATTTATAATTCCGTGTTTAATAGTTTACTGTTTTATTATAATGGATTGCGTTGCTGTTCCTTCCCAATTTAACAATAGTCTTAATCCTCAAATTACTTATCTTGTTATGCTTTGATGTTCCATTCCATTTGCTATTTTGTTTAACTGCTGTTCATTTCAGAGTGCAGATATAAGGCTTCGCTATTCAGTTTGATGTTCAATAGGATTTTCCGTTTAATAGAGTTTTGTTGTTCAATTCCATTAGTTAATATTTACTGTTCGATTCTTCTAGTTTTAGTTTGTTATTCATTTACATTGCTGTTCGATTTCAATGTGTTGTTCAGTTTCAATTCATTAGTTTCCAGATTTTGTTCCTTTCAGTTATTTTCATCAGCACGAAGATTGAGTTTGCTTTCATTTCGTTGCTTTAAGATCACCAACTATAGAGGACACTGGTTATTGCTTCCAAGTTCCCAGATTGGTTATCTTGCATCGATTTCTAAGGGAAGGAGTTATTGCTACTGTATCCCTGATCGATGTTTTGCAGATTGGTTTAATTAAGATTTCAGAGAATTTGAGTTTATGCTGTTGCAGTTAGATTTATTTTTCAAGCATCCATTTACTCTTGTATTTCAAACATTGTAATACATATTGCAAGGCATTACTCTTGGATAAATTGCTGCCTCAGACAGAGTACACTCTTGAAATAAAAAGTCGCTCCCAGATTGATAATTAATGTGAGATAAATAGTTGTTAAAAAGATACCTTTTATGACTCGACAGTTATCACATGGTTTGAGAGTGGTAAGTGGTATTTGGCGGGGGCTGCGCGATTCCACTAATCGATTGCTGTGTGGCAGGGTGAAAACCACCCATTTTGCGTGGGTCGGGGCCATTAAACCCTATGTAAAAATCTGCGCGATATTCGATCTGGACCGTCATATCTTGAGGAGTGAGATCGACGGTGCGGACAGAGTCTAGAAGCGGGCGCAAGTTCACAAGGTGGAGCCCGCAGACAGGTGGCAGAGTTTTATTGGCTGAAGGGTAAGTGAAGAGCGGAGCTCAGCCTTGGTGACGTGACAAGTTTTGTTAGGTAGCACGGAGTTGTGCAGATGTGTGATAAAGGGCAGTGTTGTGATGACAGTTGGATCAGGGCCCAGGGCTCAAGATCAACTGTTGAGGTGGTCTGGAAGAAAACAAAGAGGTGGGGTGAAGTAAAGGGAGGAGGTGTAAAAATAGAAATAGGGAAGGGGCTATAAACAGGCGAAGGAAACGATTTTTTTGGGGTAAGGGGCTAAAGCTTTAGGCCAGAAAAAGGCTTAAGGGCATGTTTTGTAAAGAGGGTGGGTTTAATACCAAAACAGGTGTTTTGTAAGGTTTTTAAAAGGGTCTGATAGGCTAAAAAGTTAAGTTTAAACAATGTAAAAATGATTTTTTCATTGTTTAAGGGGTTTTAGACAAAAATGATGAATAGGGGGGGGGTATGAGGTCTTGTGAGGTGAAAGAAGAAATGGGTTTGAGATGGGGAAAAGGGAGTGAATGAGAGTGTAGATGAGGTGATAAAATGAGGCAAACAGGCTTAGAAAATGGAGTCTTGTTTAGAGTAGTATGATAAACCTCGAGAAGGAAAAGGATGAAGTTTTTATTGAATTATTTTAAGTTTAGGATGATTAAGGCAGTGACATTTCTAGAACTCACAATATGTCTCAGATCTTGTTTTTAGAAATCTTAGGATTATAACTTAGTCATATTTTGATATTAGCAAAAATTACTGATGACTAATAACTGCTATCATGTTAACCTCCACCTTCACTTCATCATTTTTCATTTAAGCAAGTGTAGGGAATTCTCTTTCTCAGAGCAATATAGAAAAGTCATAATAAAAAGCTTCAGCATATCTCATCTAAGATAAGGCCTGTGGAGGTTTTAAATGGGAAAGAATAGAGTCATAAACCTTATTAAACCTCTTTGAAAAGTTTTGAACAATTTCATCAACAACTCTTCTTAAAATGTTATACTCGGTGAGGGATTGTACTGGATTAGTCTTATTTCCCCATTTTCTCAAAAAGGTATCTTCAAACTCATTCCAATTATGAATACTTCCAGGAGTAAGGCCTTTGAACCACTTCCTAACTTCACCAGTAAAACTCTGAGCAAACAACCTTAACTTAACATCTTCATCATCAACCTCCTCCCTGTTTATAAAATCATTAAATTGATCGACATGTTCTTCATCTGTAATGTCTTCATCACTTCCCCAAGTTTTGATTCTAGCAGCATATTTTCTAGGGAGGTCATGTAAAACAGCTGGAAGAACAAGAGGGGCATATCTAGTAGGTGCAGTGGGTGGAGGAGGTATATTTGCAGCCATGGTAAAAGGGACTGTGGTAGCCTTTGTGATAGCAGCAGTAGAGGATGAAGAACAATTATGAGGAGGAATGTTTGGTCTTTTTGGTCCACTAAAAATTAAACTCCAATCAGGAAGAGGTAAGCCAGCTTTACTTTTCAACAAGAATTCAAAAGGTCAAGCTCTTTCAACTTATTTAAAGACTCTCTTTCCAACAACAACTCAAAAGTAACAGCTTCCCAAAATTCCTCTTTGTCTTCTTGTGTTACTAGGGCTGAGGTATCAATACCTCTCTTATGCAAGTCTAAGATGATTTCAATTAATTCCTTTTCACTTTCAGACCTAAACAAGATTTCCTGTATTTTATCATCAACTCTTTTATCTTCAATATTTCTTAATATTTCAGAGGACAAAGATTTCGAATGTGATGGAGTACCTGATATTTCATAAATTCTTTGGCTACCTCTAGAAATAGTGTTTGGATTGTCCACGATGGTAGGTGGATCTGGGTTAGGATTACTCCTCGTGTATCTCCTTCTAGAAGCCACCTTTGATCATGTAAATTTTGAATGGATTGACTAAGGTAGATGCAGCCTTGAAAATCTTCCTGAGCTCCTGCTACCTTCAGAATTTCAGCTTCAAAATTTTGGGAAAGTATAATCTTCAAACTCCTGGAAGACGCACCAAATTGTTATCACAAAATTGGACTTGATAGGCTGCTTGATTAGTCAACCTTATGTAACTATTTCAAACCTAATCTTTTGACTGAGGCTTAGCCTCCTCGGCCTGAGAGGGCTCTCTCAAGGGTTAATGATTTGGATAAAAGTATAGATGGCTAACTTTATGTAAGGTAATAAACAAATAAATGATAGAGATAGGTTGAGAATCACATCAACAAGTACACATTAGGCTTATTGAGTAAAAATAGTTTCAGTAACCAATGATTTTACTTAACATGGAAGTTGAGGCATATCAGAGTTTTAATCAAGAAATAACACACATGAAACTGTAAAAACACAGTTAGTTCATTTATATAGGAAGTCAGAGCATCTAAAGATGAATTCTGAGTAAGATAGATAAACACCACTGCAATAGGATAATAAGAGATGCAAATAGAATAGGAACACACCAAAACTCCTTCTGAATCCCAAGTTGGTTAAGTAAAAACTCTCTGTATTAGCTGAAAACTAGTTAATTACAAAAGCACAATCTTTTGCCAAAAATGTCCAACCCCTCACTAATTCGACCTCTTCATATTTAATAGACAATTTACAACATCATATGATCTCATATTAGGCTAGATACATCAAATTCATGACTCTTGACACCTTGCATAACCATCCTACATGGGATTTATTACAAAAAGACAACTAATCAACTAAACAGTCCTATTACAAATAGGATTCAAACTCCTTATCTCTATACATAAAAACCTTATCTAAATTAAATTACATCATTTTCCAAGTGTATCAACACATGGTTGAATCTGGATTATAGGCTTCAAATCTTCATGACCATATTTCTATCCTCCACCAAAATAGGAAATAGTCCCCTGTTTTTTAGGCATAAGGTCCTTTGCACTCTTGGAACATTCTGACCATTAAGAACTCATTATTTTGAGGTCCTTAGCTATTTAAAATTGAATTAACACATGCCAAAATACCTCCTTAAGCTCGATCTATCCAAATCCATCTTCAAAATGTTCAAATTAGCTATAATTCACTGTGCTATGAAAACAAAGCAGTTTCGTAGTGTTGCCCTTTAACCCTTTTTTCTTCAAGTTTTTGACTTCTTTCCTCCAAAATTATCTTAATTGCCTTTAAATACATCCTCCCTAGAAATTTTAGTTTTTGATCCATTATTTTACCCCTCAAAATTTGATGAAAAAGGGCAAGAAAAACTGCTACAGCAGTTTCGTAGCGCTTTTCTCCCTTTTTACACTATCTGTGCTACGAAACTGCTGAGTGGGAAATTTTATCAAAAAATTTCCAAAATGTAAATTGTAAATGTGCCAAAAACTCAAAATAAACATGATTCATCACTTAAAAACCATGTTAACTAAAAAACACAATCATTCCAACCTTCATGAGGTCCCTTCTTCAATTTCACTTGATTTAGCTATTGACTCTTCAATGATTGATATTTTAATACCTCTTCTCTTTAACTCATCTTGAATCAATTTCAGCTGTTGCTCCAAGTCATCCACTTGATATTTAAGTATTCTGTTATTAGCTCTCAATTGAGTGTTTATTACTCTGACAAACTTGGCTTCCTTAATTGTTGGGACTGTCTATTTGAAAAACTGCTCTGCACTACTTGGAGTTTCAGAAATAGAACCAATTTGACCTTCCCACAATGCCTTCATTCTTTTAAACTATTCTTTCTCAACACTGTGCTTTCTACCCCTCTTTCTCATCACAGAAATTTCATGGTTTTCCAACCTCAATTTTTCCTCAAGATGTTGAAGCTCTGTTTTCTTTGTCACTTCTTCTTTTCCTTTCTTTGTTCTACTGGCTGTATGCTTTACTATAGGTGATGATAGATCAAAAAATTCTTCAGGGGCTTTAGTTGTCTCAATAGGTTCTTGAACTTCCTTGCTGCCTTCCTTGAGTTTCTTAGCATGCCTAGTTATAGGCTTCCTTACTTGAAAGATGAAAGTTGCATTTTCCCCCTCAAACTCAAGCTTCTTTGCAGATTTATCCTTTTTCTGTTTATGCTCATCTTCTCCAAAGAAATCAGCTTGAACAATGGGTGTCTCCTCTATGTCAATAGCATGAAGGATGTCATCTAAATTTCCCTTTATTACTGGGTTGTCCTCTGTAGTTGTAGGAATGGTCTTTCCTTTTAATGCCACTGCTTGGCTTCTTGTTACTCTTTTGATTTCCTGCTTGCTGATAGCTTGTTTTTGTTTTGCCTCTTTGACAATATTTGACCTCTATTTTGCAGGTGATGGAGTTGGTGTGTCAAGCATTTGTGTCTGCTCTACCCTTTTCTCAACATGTTTCCTTGGCTTCAGTTTTGCAAATTCCTTTGGTTTTGCAACTATAGGTTGACTAGTCTCTACTTCTGGTGATGATGGAACTCCTTTAGTTTTAGGGCTTCTAGCAAGAGTTAGGGTTTATGATTCAAAACCATTTATAAACAAAAAGATGACCAATCCCTGCCTATCTTCTAAAGTTCATTTAAAACCAATAACTTAATTAAACCATGATGAACAAGGATGTTTCACTACCTTCAAATTTTGCTTGTACTTTAACAACCATTTTTGCAAGACTCCTATGTAGATAAAAAGGAAAATTGAGTGAAATATTACAAGTGAAATGCTGAAGAAACTTGAAATGATATGTGTAAACCTTATGATATCTGCCTTCATATTTATAATACTTCTGAATGTTGAGCATCAGCTTTGCATAAGTGTCTCTGATGCAGATTCTAGGGATAGCATTATTGAGGTCCATATCTACATACTCAGGCTTCATGAACTCTTTACATTGCTCCATATCAAATTTTAAACCTTTGAACCAAGTTTCTTAGCCTCTTGGTATCTCTGTAATAGTAGCAATAATCTCTCATGTAATTGATACACTTAGCATCACAACCTTGGTAACTGTTCCATTGAATTTAATAGAAAATTCCTTGGAGACCTGTCTGTGACACCCCTGCAATTTTTCAAAAAACCGAAGGCAACCAACTCTTCTGAATGCCTCCATCATTTTTAGGTCTTCAATTACTGCCTTCATAACTTCAGGCTCATGCCTTAAGCAGTGTCCCCCTCTGTGAACTTTCTTTTCCTCTGCCATGCTTCTCAGAAATCCTGTTAGCCTCACTTGATAAATTGAATCAGCCTCGCTTGAATATGTGAAACAACAGCCTCGCTTGATTAATTTATATCAACCTTGCTTGATAGGGATGAAGAAAACCTTTGTATAAAACAATCACAGGTTTGGCTTTAACACTTCAGAGTGCAGACATCTTGAATGGAGTCAAAGGAAACGAGAATGACCAATTAGGCAAGATTTTGAATTTAAAATGTCATCTCATAATTGAATGATGCCTCATTCATACCCTATCATGACAATGATGACTGCAACATGGGTAAGTACATCGAATTTCATCATTAACTGACTCATCATACCACTAACTTACCATTTCCCAACGGTTTCTGACCTTTTCCAGCTCAGATGACAGGACCGTTTAGAAACCGCACTTTCATAGCACCTACAGTGTATTTTTTCCTGTTTGCACTGTGAAACTATTCGCTTTCGTAGCGAAAATCAACTTTTTTGAACAAGTGGCACTACAAAAATGAGGTTTCTTGGCTAAATGAATAGTTTTGACATGAAACCCTTAGGAAATGACTCACAAATGAAAATGATGGAAATTTGACACGAAGGGACTTAAAAGAAGAATTTATCATAACCTAAGGATGGGCTTTAAAATATAAAAAGATTAAACCTACCCTTGATCAAAACCTAAATTGAATTCTAAACCCAATTTTGAACTATGACCAAAAACTTGACACAATGATGTTTGATTTTTTTTTTTTAGGTGATAACAGTAGCTCCACTTGGGATAATGTGCCCCTGTGGTACACTAAGAACCAATAGTTCTAGTGTTGCTCTCCATTTTCTTGACCAAAATAGAAAAACTTTGAAATTTCCAAGCTTTGTCCTCAAGCTCTAAGGGCCTTCGCCTTGGGCTCAAGCTTGCTGATTTAGCTTGTCATTATTAGCAGAAAAACTCATAAAATGGAATATGTACAATGACATGAATGATCAATCAGATTTTTAGGAAGAGTAATGCTTTAAAAACCCACCATTGACAGGTCCTCCAGTATATGATCTTCCATCCATCTCCTGCAGTATGTAAGTATTGTTTCCATAAAAAGCAGCTATTTTGAAAGGACCTTTCCACAAGTTCTCAAACTTACCATGTTTTCCTTTCTCTTCAATTCTGGCCTTCCATTTCAGCACTTCATCCTGAATTTGAAAACTTTCTTCCTTGATCTTTTTATCAAATTTCCCCTTATTGAGAATGTGACTCCCATTCATATTGAAGAAGAAGACAAGGATGGGGGCAACAACGCTGTCATATCTAGAGCATATCTAGCACCTCATGCAGAGCTAGATGGAGCACTTACTCCAACCAGAAGGATTATTATATCATTGAAAGGAATTCCCTAGGATCTCATATGTGGAGGTCAAGGCACAATAAATGAACAACATGATTGTGAAACCTTACAGATGGAAGGAGAAGGTAGGGAGGAAGGTCAACATCACATGATGAGGAGCACACACCCCTATCTATTTCAAAAGGGTGATGCACAGAAGAGGTAGAATGATTTGCGCAGTAAGGGCAAGGACAAAGCTGTCCATCCATATGTGCAATCTACTCTTGACATTGATGTATCACTGCATGGAGGCATTCCACCGGGGAGACCACTAGATCTGGAGATGATGAGAGCTGCTTCACATGGGGTTGCACCACTCTTAGATCCCGGAGGGGTGGATACTTTGGAGGGGTCTATTACAATGCAGAGATTCTGGGGTAGACTCAAGGAGGAGGGAGTCATTCTCCCATTTTCAGCATTACCCACTCCCACTACATATACTGTGCTGACAGAAGTTGCTGCAGTAATGGAGGATGGCACTTTCATGGGGCAAGGGAGTTGCTCCATGGATTTGGAGAAATAGAGGGTACTTCCTTTGAGGAAGGAATCCTCCATACATTGGAGTAGATGGAAGCCACTCATGCTTACATTGGCCAAGATCAAAAGGTTCCTTTTGGATGATAGCTTCATGGGAGGCCAACTTCCAAAGGTCACCACTTCTATTTGAGCATGAGAAGCTACATGTTGGGCATGGCAGCACTTTGGAGGATGACTTCAGCATGAGGGATGTCAAAGTTGAAGACAACAGCATGTGGGGAGCTTCACATTTTAGATCTTCGATGCTGTCTCTAAAGAGGGTTGATCCATATTGGAGATCTCAACTCTTGTTAGAGTACTCCAAGGATCTTGATGCTTGCATGATTCTTGATGACCCGGAGGGAGATGGTAGATACATGGTGGTTTATGAGGTCATCTATTCCTATGGTAGAGTCTTCTTGACTAGAGTTTCTGAGCTGAAGAGGAAGCTACTACATGCAACACATGTGGACTTCCTTTCCATGCACTTTGATGCATTTCATTCTTTGATGGAGGAGTTCACTTGGGAGGGCATCTAGCAGGATATATATCAGCATATGGAGAGATGCATAGCCCGGGTGGTGATGGAGAGGTTGTCACAACCACTTCCCTACTCATGGAAAGTGAGGGAGAATTTTTAGTTGAGCCATTTTAGCTCAAGGACTAAAGTACATGGTAGAGAAGGTACAATTTTGCATTATGATTTGTACTTATTTACTTTATATGAGCAGCATGTTGTACCAAGGAGGATTATCCCTTCTTGCACATTATATTATGATGTACTTAATGGAAATTGCAGCATTGAGGTTGGCTATTCTATTGGGGGTTTGTGGGGGAAGCCACATGATTCTAGGTGTGCACCATTGAAACCACATTTTACCTTCATGGTCCTATCTTATAGGATGATTGTGGCAGCAAAAAAGTGGCTGGAAAAGCACTTTTTGTTCTTTTATTTGAGGCAGGCAGGGGATGCACTGTGTTGGTTCCATGTGTGGAACTATGATCCACTTTTCAGTTGTCATATGGCAACTTGTTTTCATTGGTTTTTGCTTCCATATGTTGGAGATGTTCTTATGTTTATGGGAAGCTTTGTTTCGAGAGTGGCACAAGAGTTGGAGGTGCCCATTGGGAGTATGGTTCTCCCTATTTTGTATGTTGCATTTTTTAGGAGAAACCATGGCAAAACCATGATGGCCACACTATGTCTCTTATCTTCATGTGGGAGGAGCCATCTGAAGAACTTGAGTTCTTGGAGGGGGCACTTCATGGATGTTTTTTTTGGTGGGGTAGCTTGGGCCATTCTTGGAAGCCATAAAATTTCAGCCCAAGAGCAGCAACAGCCCCATACATACCATTAATGGAGAGAGAGACAACTTGAGTGGAAGAATTTGATCTCTCCATGCAGCCCCAATACATTGCATGAACCGGGGGTTGAGGATCCTTTTGATGAGCTGCCTAGAATGGCTCATTTCATTTGGATTATAGCATGGGTTTGGGAGTCTCTAATTGGGAATGAGGTTCCCTGTGTTTTTCATCACTCCTACCTTGAGGAGGCCATTGGACAGCAAGAAGGTTTCCACTTACACCTTCCACCTTTTCATGATGTGAGCCATTTGGTTTTGCATACTTGGGAGGAAACATTGGAGGGTAGATTTATTGTAGATTTCTTTGAGTAGTGGTGGGGACTATTGATGAGGAGGCCACAAGAGGAGGAGGGGAGGAATTTTCTCTCCCTATATAGTTGTTTGAGGACAAGCAACATTTTGGAGGGGAGGACTATAATATTCCAAAAATTTAGCCTTCAGCTAAATGGAATATTATAGTTTGTTTTATCACTAGGTAGGTGAATAAGTCGATGGGGAGGCCCATAAAACTCTTCAACAACAATAAAAAAACTTCAAGTGTGAAATAAAATCTTTGTAGAAGCTAAATAAAGCACCTCCAAGTACGAACAAGGATTAGATCATGTTGATTCAGTGAACTTTGACCAAGTCAACAACACTGTTATGGAGGAGTGGAGATTAAATGAAGAATAGAGATTGATCTCATGGAGGAAATGACCTAATTGAGTGGGGCCAAGGGAAATTAAGCTCATCATCTATATAAGGAATAGGATGGCAGCCATATGAGGTTATGTTTTTGGATCATTATTTTGTGTATGGTCTATTTAGATTTTTCATTCCTTTGCTGTTTAGCAGGGTTGCTGTGCTATTTAGCACCGGGTGTTCTCAAGTGGGAATCCCATATATTTCCTTGAGAGGACTCTTAGAATATTATTGCATTCATTTCCAATTTTGGTTTTCAGGCCAAGCTACAACTTTCTTCATCAGCGCATTTTCTGCAGGTTATTGTGTTGTGTTGCAGGGTGTTGCAGTGGAGGGTTGAGAAACCCACTTTCTGAGTTGGTTTTGCATAAGAGGAAGGATTCATTCTTGTGGGAGATCATTTTGGAGAGATATTGGACATATTTTTAGATATTTGGCATCAGGCTATCTATTTCCCATCATTTACAGCGCTGTTCTAGTTGGGAATTGCGTTATTTTGGAGGGAAGCTTCAGTGAGAGTTCTTGTGGCTCCTTTGGAGTGCTTTCTTGTGATTGGAGGGTTCAAACTTTCATGGGAGGAGACCTTTGAGGGGATCTACATCAGATATGCTATATTTTAGTCTTCTACACTCATGTTCTTTAGTTTGCAGTGAATCTTCAGCCATTGGGCTTTAGATCCTGTTGAGATTTTCTGTTTTAATAAAATAGTCAAAAATCTCATTAGGTGACAAAAATTAGGAAATTGTTGCTAGATTAACTTCAGTTTGTTGGGAGGGAGTTAATGCTAGCTAAATTTGAGTTGAGAGCTGTTAGATTCTCCTGCTATATAACAGATAGCCATACGGATGTTTTGGAGAGAGTGTGTGAGAATTGTAATCTCCTGTTTGAATTAATAAGAATGCCAATGCCCTGTTTTGTGGACGTAGCCCAGGAGGTTTGGGTGAACCACGGTAAAACTCCTGTGTCTCTTATGTGATGTGTTTTTCTGCTGTGTGTTAATTTAATGTTTGCGCTGTGTTTATTCCAACAATTGGTATCAGAGCAAGTTGGAGGTAGAGCGCAGCTGGAGCGCGTGCTGGAGGTTGCCTGCTCGGTAGTGAACTTGCGCTGCTGGTGCGTGGAGTGCTATGTACGCTGGTGAATGGTGCGCAGAGCTGCGTGGAGGTGAAGCATATATTCACTGTGTCTGTCTGCGTATAATCCATTTGACACACCTTTTATAAATCGGTCAAATCTGACAGTTTGAGAACAGCGTTGAATGGTGCGTTAAAACGTTTTGAATGCAGTTCAGGAAAGGCGTGGCAGAGTTGACAGGTATTTTTTGACTGCTCACGTTTGAAGTTTTTTAAATCGATATTTAAAAAAAACAAAGAGCAGTGGTGAAGGTTCGAACCAGGCGCAAATCATTAAGGTTCAATTAAAATCGATTTTATAATGGTTCTTTTTTTTTTAATTTCCATTCAAAGCGATTTATTAATTGCAATGTGTTAAAAACAAACACAGATCGATTATATTCGATATGTGTGATAACTCTAAGTCTTTTAAAAAGTTTTTTAACATCGATATGTGAAAATGTGAAATCGATGTCATAATATATTGATTTGGGTGGTGTTCTTTAAATCGATTTTATTTAAAAGGGGTCGATTTGTAAGGTGGTAGTTTAAAAACAAATCGAATGGTAATTTAAGTGCATATGTATTATAAAGTTGTAATATGCCATTTGTATTAAAAATTAAGTGAAAGGTTGTTTTTTCTTAAAGGAAAGAAGGGTGGCATTTAAAAATTACCATTTACATATGGTATCAAATGAAAGGCACTTAAAGGAAGGCAAGGGCAGTTTTTTTTTTTAAAGGCATTTTTTAATTAAAAGGGCATTCTTTATTTGAAAAGGGAATTCTTTATTTGGTTCTGGAGATTACTGTGTTTTTGCTGAAACAAGATGGCGAAAACTCAAAATGCCCGGTTTGAAATTGAGAAGTTCAATGGCAAAAACAACTTCGAGATCTGGAAGGTAAAGATGCACGATATGCTGGTTCAACAAGGCGTGGCAAAAGCACTGTTGGGGAGGAGCAAAAGGCCTTCTTCCATGACGGAGGATGAATGGGTTGAGTTGGATGACAGAGCTCTGAGCGCAATTCGGTTGTGCCTGGCAGATGACGTTCTGTTCAACATTGTGTCAGAGAAGACCGCCGCAGGCTTGTGGATAAAGCTCGAGAAGCTCTACATGAAGAAGTCCTTGACAAATCGGATTCTCCTGAAGCGGCAGCTGTACAGTTTGCGGATGAAGGAAGGTACCTCGGTTACTGACCATCTGAATGTTTTCAATACTCTATTGGTACAATTACAAAGTCTAGATGTAAAATTTGATTCAGAGGATAAGGCGATAACTCTATTGTGTACATTGCCTGAATCGTGGGATCACTTTGTTACTTCCATAAGCTTCAGTAATGCAGTTGTCCTTGAGTTTGACGATGTGGTTGGAGCCATGTTGTCTGAGGAGACGAGGAAGAAGTCGAATGCTTACACCTCTACATCAGAGGCAATGATGGCTAGAGGTCGTTCTAGAGAAAGACGCTCGGGTAAGCGCAGCGATTCACGTTCAAAGTCGAAAGGGAAGAAGAGCAAAGTGAAGTGCTGGTTTTGTGGCAAATCGGGGCACTTGAAGAAAGACTGCTGGAAGAGACAGCAAACAGAGAATAAAGGAGACTCTTCGACAGAGAAGAAGGAGGCAAATGCGACAGATACAGGTTCGGCATCTGGTTCAGGTATGAGCGACGAAGTGTTGTCTGTTAATATGTCAAATCATGATCGACATTGGTTGTTAGATTCCGGTGCATCAAACCACATGTGTATTCATAGAGAATGGTTTAAGACGTATAGATCAGTTAATGATGGAGTCGTGTACATGGGTAATGATGTTACATCTATATTGTTGGGATAGGAAGCATACAACTGCAAATGTTTGATGGCACAACTAGAATATTAACAGATGTGAGACATGTTCCAGACTTAAGGAAAAATCTAGTTTCTTTAGGAGCGTTGGATACGAATGGATATAAAACTGTAATTCAAGGTGGAGTTATGAAAATCTATAAAGGTATTTTACTAGTAATGAAAGCTAAGAAAGTAGGAAATCTGTTTCAGTTAGAAGGAAGAACAGGGTCAGTTCATGTGTCTACGGTTTCTGAACATGACAGTAGTTCCATTCGCCTATGGCATCAAAGGTTGGGCCATATGAGCGAAAGAGGGTTGAAAATTTTGGCTGATCGAAAGTTACTTCCTAATCTAAGGTCTGGAAAGTTAGATTTCTGTAAGCATTGCTTGTTTGGAAAACAAAGTAAACAAAAATTTAAAACAGGAAAACATACTAGTAAAGGCATACTTGATTATATTCATTCAGATGTTTGGGGTCCAGCTCCTACAACGTCATATGGTGGTTCGTCGTATTTTGTATCATTCATTGATGACTTTTCTAGGAAGGTGTGGGTCTACATGTTGAAAAGGAAGTCTGATGTTTTTTCAGTTTTCAAACAGTTTAGAGCATTGGTAGAAAACAACACTGGTAGAACAATAAAGTGTTTAAGAACTGACAATGGTGGTGAGTTTACTTCCAAGGAGTTTGACAGCTATTGCAAGGATGCAGGGATCGAGAGACATAAGACCACGGTTTATACTCAGCAAAATGGAGTTGCTGAACGCATGAACAGGACTCTTCTAGAGAGAGCAAGGAGTATGCTGAGTAACGCCGGGTTGCAGAAGGAGTTGTGGACGGAAGCGGTGGCAACAGCTTGTTATGTGATAAACCGATCTCCATCGACGGCGATAGACTGCAAGATTCCGCAAGAGGTATGGAAAGGACACCCTTGTGATTATTCTAAACTCGGAGTGTTTGGTTGTGATGCATATGCTCTAGTGCCTAAACATCAGCGAACTAAGTTAGATCCAAAGTCTAAAAGGTATATCTTTGTTGGGTATGGTGTTGGAACAAAGGGATATAGATTGTGGGATCCTACTACCCGCAAAATCATCATCAACAGAGATGTAAAGTTTGATGAATCCTCTCTTGTACAGTTAGATGCAGATAGTAGATTGAAACAGGATGATGTATTTGATTTTCAGCACATTCAGTTTGACAGCACTTCTAATGATAGTCATGATGACCATAGTTCAGATTCTAGTCATGAACAGGTTTCAGATACTAGTTATGAACAGGGTTCAGATATAGAGCGTGAACAGGTCTCGGATGGTGGTCATGAAGAAGATCCTACAGGTGGTAGTCAGCAAATTGTGGAAGCACCAGAAACATCCTTAAGGAGGTCGACAAGAATCAAACGGCCACCGAGAAGGTATGATGATTATGTTACTTCAGTTTCTTTGACCGCTAACGATGATGAACCTCTGTGCTATCAGGAAGCAATAGAAGGTTCGAAAAGTGACAAGTGGAAAGCAGCCATGAAGGAAGAAATGATGGCCTTAAGTAAGAATGGCACATGGGATCTGGTTGAGCTTCCAAAAGACAGGAAAACTGTGGGATGCAAATGGGTTTTCAAGGTGAAACGGGGTGTGAATGATACGGAAGACAGGTACAAAGTGCGACTGGTTGCAAAAGGATTTTCTCAGAAAGCAGGCATTGACTTTCATGAGATTTTTTCACCAGTTGTTAAAATAGTTTCAATTCGAATTGTTTTATCTTTAGTTGCTTTGTTTTATTTAGAGTTACAGCAACTAGATGTTAAGACTGCTTTTCTACATGGAGATTTAGATGAGGAAATATATATGGAACAACCGGAAGGGTTTGTTCAGCATCGCAATAAGAAATTTTTCTGCAGGCTCAAGAAGTCATTATATGGCCTGAAGCAGTCGCCTCGGCAGTGGTATAAGAAGTTTGATTCTTTCATGTTGAGTCAGAAATATGTTAGACGTGAATATGATCATTGTGTGTATTTCAAGCAATTGAAAAATGGCATGTTCATTATCTTAGTGTTGTATGTTGACGATATGTTTTTAGCAAGAAAAAGCATTGATGAAATCAACAGGTTGAAGACTCAGATGGCAAGGACATTCGATATGAAAGATCTAGGAGCAGCAAGACAGATTTTGGGCATGGAGATTTTCAGAGACAGGAGCAATGGTAAGCTATGGCTATCACAACAGAAGTATGTTGAGAAAATACTTTTGAGGTTTGGTATGAATAATGTGAAGCCTGTGTCAGTCCCTTTCGCTTCCCATTTCAAGCTTTCTTCGGGTTTATGTCCTAATACAGATGAAGAAAAGGATTATATGTCTCAAATTCCATATGCCAATGTAGTAGGATGTTTGATGTATGCGATGGTTTGTACTTGACCAGATATTTCACATGCAGTTGGGGTTGTCAGCAGGTACATGGAAAATCCGGGTAAAGAACACTGGTCAGCAGTGAAATGGGTGCTTCGGTACTTGAGAGGCACAAGCAGTTATTGTATCACTTACAATAAGAGTAGTGAATTTGTTTGCGGATATGTTGATTCTGATTTTGCAGGTGATTTGGATAAGAGAAGCTCAACTTCAGGGTACGTCTTTACTCTTGCAGGTGGAGCTATCAGCTGGATGTCAAAGCTACAGAACATTGTTGCTTTATCCACAACTGAAGCAGAATACGTTGCTGCTTCGCATGCTTGCAAAGAGGCAGTTTGGTTGAAAGGTTTGCTTGATGAGTTTGTTAGGTTACAGGACAACATCAGGTTACTGTGTGATAGTCAAAGTGCAATACATTTGGCTAAGAATCCGGCCTATCATAGTAAGTCAAAGCATATTCCAATTAAGTACCATTTTGTAAGACAGGTTATCACTGAAAGAGGAGTCTCTCTTGAAAAGGTGCATACAAAGGAAAACTGTGCAGACATGTTCACGAAACCAGTTTTGTTGGAGAAGCTGCATTGGTGTTTGGCTTCTCTTGGCTTGCAGAAAAGATAAAATAATAATAACAGGGCATCAGGCTAATTGTTGTCAAGGTGGAGATTGTTGAGATTTTCTGTTTTAATAAAATAGTCAAAAATCTCATTAGGTGACAAAAATTAGGAAATTGTTGCTAGATTAACTCCAGTTTGTTGGGAGGGATTTAATGCTAGCTAAATTTGAGTTGAGAGCTGTTAGATTCTCCTGCTATATAACAAATAGCCATACGGATGTTTTGGAGAGAGTGTGTGAGAATTGTAATCTCCTGTTTAGTACCATTTTGTAAGACAGGTTATTACTGAAAGGGGAGTCTCTCTTGAAAAGGTGCATACAAAGGAGAACTGTGCAGACATGTTCACGAAACCAGTTTTGTTAGAGAAGCTACGCTGGTGTTTGGCTTCTCTTGGCTAGCAGAAAAGATAAAATAATAAAGAACAGGGCATCAGGCTAATTGTTGTCAAGGTGGAGATTGTTGAGATTTTCTGTTTTAATAAAATAGTCAAAAATCTCATTAGGTGACAAAAATTAGGAAATTGTTGCTAGATTAACTCCAGTTTGTTGGGAGGGATTTAATGCTAGCTAAATTTGAGTTGAGAGCTGTTAGATTCTCCTGCTATATAACAAATAGCCATACGGATGTTTTGGAGAGAGTGTGTGAGAATTGTAATCTCCTGTTTTAATTAATAAGAATGCCAATGCCCTGTTTTGTGGACGTAGCCCAGGAGGTTTGGGTGAACCACGGTAAAACTCCTGTGTCTCTTATGTGATGTGTTTTTCTGCTGTGTGTTAATTTAATGTTTGCGCTGTGTTTATTCCAACAGATCCCATCTTGTATAGAGTGTATTTCTGAAAACCCTTTCCGGGTTCTTTGTAGGAGTTTGTATTGAGCCTAGATATGTATTGGGCATATATTTTTAGGCATATAACAGCCCTACATATTTTGTACACTATTTTTCTGTAGCAGTGTGTTTATAACTGTGCTGTAGTAGTCTTCCGGCATTTTGTATTGTAGCAACAGTTCAGATTTAGGAGTAATTGCTTATTGGAGGCTTGTTTCCTCATTGTATTTGATTCATGCCTCACTATTATGTATTGCTTTGCTGATATAATACATGATGATATGTCTCCATATTGGTCTCCAATGTCAATGAGTTGACTTACACTGCTATTTCCAGTTTTTATGTCTTGTATTGCTGCATTTCCCAATTGGGAATACTACATGGTGTTAAGTGTCGGGCAATGGAGAGTGTGAAAAATACCATTGGCCATTGGATTTGATGAATCTTGATCTCACAGATGGGTGAATCGGAGGGATTCAATAGGAGGTGGGGCCTAGGTTTTTAGTCATGCAATGGGGTTTTATGTATATACAAAGGGTTAGGAATATACAATGGGCGAGGTTAACATAAAATGGTATATATGTGGGTCGGGTCTTAAATATAATAGTGGGATTTTAATAAAAATATATGTTATAATAAAATAAGGGGTTGGGGAAGTATATGTATGTGGGAGTTAATACATATAAGGGTTAATAAGGTAAGTGAATGGATTTAACTATATATTTTAAACGGGGGTTAAATATAAAGGGAGGTTAATGAAATATCTAAAGTGGAATGTTAATATGTGCGGAATATTTAAAACGCAGTAAGAATGAATTAAAATAACATCGGGGTGGGATTTAGCAGTGGGACCCGACTTTATTTTAAACAAAAACTTAGGATAAATGTATTTAAGTGTGTTTTAAATGAAAAAGGGAAATTAGTAACGGGAAATTACTTTTTTCAAAGGAAAATGTGCATTTAAACTAGGGAAAGGATTTTTAATAAGGGATAATGAGTGAAACAAGGGGAAAAAGATTAGTATGAAGGGAAAGGGATAGTTTACAAGGGAAAATGCCTTTTAAGAGTGGCATTAGGGTTTTAAACAAGGGGAAGGGGATTTTGGGGATATTAGTGATATGAAATAACCAATTTGATGCTTTCCATGCCTTATGAAATAATCTACCTACCCATCATTTACCCTAACAATTTTTTTTCTTCATTATTAGGGTGCATTTAAGCTTGCTGACCCTCTTATTTTTCTTTGATAAGCAAAATATCTAATCCTAACCTTATGACTTCCAATGGCTCAGATTAAACTGTTGAGCTCATTTATTATTTTCCACCTAGCTATTGATCTGCCAAGATTAAATGGTTTGGCTAGATTTTATTCTCTAACTATCAGCATGAAATTTAAAGCATGAAGGAATCAAGATTAAGTTGTTTGACCATCATGGATTGTGGCATTTTTGACAAGCTACACACAATTTTTATTTTGCAAAGTAAAGTAAAAGTAGTGGCATTTGAATTTGCATCACTTTCAAAATCTATTTTTTATCTCTTTTTTGGTGGGGTTCATATTTTATTTTCTTTTTTGATCTTTTTCTTTTAGTCCTTTGATTTTTATTTTAGGACTTTTACCCTCTTTACATTTTTTAATATGGGAAAACATTTGCAGAAAGTAAAGTATGTACAATATTACAAGACTAATCATAATCAATTCAAAATTATGAATCCTATTATTATAGGACCCTAACAAACTCCACTTCTGTCATCACACTAGAGACCACCTACCCATTGTGCAGTCCATCTCCTCCCCCTCCCCCAGAAGTAGAAATGGCCACGTCAATGAAACTACCTAATTTCAAGGGCATTAGGAATGAGGACATCGAACACTTCTAGTTTGTGACTGATGCTATGTGGCAAGTGCAACAGGTTCACAGTAATGATATCAAGAAATCGTAGCTCGCTACTGCCTTCTAGGATAGAGCATTGGATTTGTATATGAGGTATGTTCAGGATAACCCTAATGCTACCTTGCAACAGATAAAGTCAAACCCTAAAAGAGTAGTTCAAAAATCCTAAATCATACTCACATCTCGTAATTGAGATGAAAGATACCCATTGGGAAGTTAATGATTCTATATGGGAAGAACACCAATGGTTGAAGCGTGTCATCAGAGATGGAGGGTTCGTCATTGATGATTCTCAACATAAAGAATGGTTCATTTCTATGTTTCTCCCCCATCTGCGCCAACCATTAGGACAAAAAAATATTGCCACATTAGATGAGGATGTGGAGGTCGCAATGAAATTAGAAGCTACACCAACACTTATTGCACTTGGGACTCAGAAAATACAGAATCATTTGGAAGCCATTCAATTGGAAATTCAAAGCCTACACAACTATAAGGGCAAGAAAGCGTGCACAGAGATTTGGTGTATAAAATGCAAAGCTTCCGGGCACCATAAGGATCAGTGTCATGTTTTCACTAATTATTTGAATGCTATAGGTCCCATCCCCTTGAAGAGCCTTTTCTGGTGTACAATCTGTCAGGTTGTTGGATTGCATGAATCAGATTCCTGTCCAAGGATTGGGAAGTATCAGCCTGACCTAAAAGTAGTTGTTTTGCAGGTTCTATTCGTCATTAGGGCATGAGGAGTATCATTTTCGCACATAGGAGATGATGATGGATAAATATGAAATATATAGGGTGCAGGCTAAGTCCTTCTCACCGGAATCCCCTTTTGGGTGCGGAGGATCTTCGGGTAGAGGAAGAGGTCGAGGAGGTGGATCAACTCGTCAAGGAAGAGGATAGGTCATTTATTATAATTGCAGAGATGTTGGCCATTATGTGCACGATTTTCCAAATCCTACGCGTCAGTGTTGCAGGTATTGTAAGAAACTTGATCATGTGCTTGAATTTTTCCCTATCTTAATTGAAAATATGCACGAAAGAAATATGCAGACCCAAACACAGAATCTGCAGATGGTGCATGCTAAACTCCATGGGGAGGACCTAAGTGTGAATGTACTAATGAGGAGCAGCATAGCTACCAATGGAGATAAGAGACAACAATTAGCTCCAGATATCTTGATTTGTAAGGCACGAAAGCCTAAAATAGGAGTTGATCTTCAGCGTGCAAAAGAAAAATTTATTGAGGCACAGAAGGAATTCACCAAGGGTGGTGCATCTACATCAGGTATACCATTGCAAGGTACTAGAGGGGATGAAGAGATTAAACCCTTCCTACAGGAATGTATGAAATTACTGTGTAACAAGAATGCAATGGAAAATATGGACAAATTGGTAGATAATTGCGCAGATAAGGGACCACTGATGTTAGAACAACGTGCCATCAATAAAATTTACAAAAACAAGAAAATAACAGGTAGAGAGATGTGCCTAATTGTGCATATAGGAGCTTATGATATGGACCAGGTACTTCTTGATCAAGGGTAAGATGTGAATGTTATACCAAAATAGACATGGAAGCGCATGGGCGAACCGAAGCTAGAATGGTCCACGATCTGTTGGAAAAATACTAAGAGGGGGAGGTGAATCAGTATTTAGAATTGACTGAAAATTTTTCTTTCTTTTCTCTTAAGACCATATGTTACAGAATTGCATCAACGTGTATATCTAGATATCTTAATATGTCTTTACTTAGAGCATTGCATCAGATAAGCATTAATCATGAACAGAAATAACAGAGCAAACCATCAAACATAAACTACACATATGGACACTAGGATTTAAGGTGGAAACCCAATTTGGGAGAAAACCACCGCTGCTGTAATCTCAGTCTTCAATAATTTATTATAGTGAAAACTTCTTACAATATATGTTGGTGCAGACACAAACCAGCACGCAGGCACCCACCTGCAGAAGGCTACAACCTTCTCTCATTTACCAGCCTCTCCTGGAAGGGAGCCACAACCCCCTGACTGAAGGTTAAAACCCTCAGACTCACAGTTGACCACGTTTCATCAATTTTCACACTGGATCAGGTAGTTTCCTTTGTGCACTTATCAATAAACATGTTTTGCCCAAGACTTCATAATGGAATCAGTAATAACCCAGACATCAGAGAATATATACATTCAACATCCCGTGTATTCTTTGTCAGAAACCCCAACTGTCATATGCACCTTTTAATGTGGATGACCAGCATATATGTGCATTACTTGTATAGATCTGTAATGATTCATTTTGCAGAGCAGGTTAGATCTATAAAAACTTACCCGGAATCATCTGTGCTCGTTAGCATACATGCGCTGGCTCCGCATCGTTTCTTCTATTGAAAGATCTCAAGATTCATCACATTTGCACCATGGACTCAGAATTATCAATTAAACACGTCGTCTGTCCATACATAAATTCCGCAGCGGAATTCCTTCTTCGTCAATATTTTCCCTGCATCAACAATTCCGAATAATTAACTTGCTTCTTTATATAGTTCTCGCCTTTATAAGATCATGGGTCAAAACCATTCAACGCTAATGGTATATCTTGGACAATATTTCCATTGGTTTTTGGTCCTTGGGGTTTCTGTTTCTTTATATATATATATTTATTTATCAATTGATAAAAAAAAATAATTACATCGTTTTTATTCCTTGAGAATAACCCTTTGGACTTTATAAATAATATAATAATCTACGAAAGATGTCGCGCCAACAACCATTGCCCACCATCGTATCTATGTAAATGTCCATCAATATAAAACTTTGATCAATTCTTTTAAAATACTCCATCGAGCCTTATAAGACCATAATACGACCAAAACCCATAATTAAACTGAATTATTTACAAATATATAACTCCGTCGGGCCCCACACCATACCTTGCTAACCTTCGGGCGATTGCATTAAACCTAGGGCAAGTACGACGAGCGACCACCGTCCGATCACCTTTGCCCAAATCAACAATGCGCATACATTCCGCTTGGCATCCAATCGTCGAACTTTAATGCGCGAAATCGCGGCAGTATTTGAACAGTGGGCCAGCCACGTGTCGATTCCTGTATGGAATCGCTCCTCCTCCAGGAAAAACCACTAATGGTCGATAGGCGGTGCGAAATGGCAAGGTGGTTTTCGACAAACCACGTTCACTGGTCTTGGTTCCGCTTCACGCTCATGGTTCCAGACAGGGTTTCTCTGTACGTAAATATATATGATTTTCCACTGAGGTACCATTATACTCTGAAGCATAGTTTTGTCATAGAATTTGTATTTCTTCCACATTCCTGGTTCTTATTCGATAGACAATGCCGAGACTTATAAACCTTACATACGTATGCAGAAGCTTCGATGCGATATTAACACATATATCGTATCTCTGAAATGATCAACACCATGCTCCACTTATATAACATATATATATGCCTTGAACCTTATAGCAGTGATATGTGTAGAATACGGCATGGTATATGTTCCCTTATTCATTACATGTCATCGGTAACATATTGGTTCATCGAACAACCAATAACCAGAGCACCATTAAACCCCTTCATTATGCAGATTCACCTTATACAGAACATTCTTGTGCACAGAGACAGAGTATCATCAGAACTTAATCATACACAGGATTTGCCATCAATGACAATATTTCCAACAATCTCCCCCTTTGGCATTGATGGCAATATTCTTCTGCTTTTCCTCCCTCTTTGACAACAATGGCAAAAGCCATGCCCCCCTTTAATATAGCTCTCCCCTTTAACTGTGCAAATAGACATGCCCGTTAGCACTTCACAACCAATGTAGGGAAATAAGTAGTCCTGATCTTCAGCATGTTCAGTCAACAGTGCATTCTTTTCATATGACCAATGCTCCCACTTAGCCTATGCATTCAGAGATGTCCAACAGCACCTTTCAACCAATTTAATCTTCAGAAATTAAGTAGACCTAATCCTCTACATGGCAGAGACTACTCCCATTTTCCGTCTGAGATATTCGAATGCTTCCCTGGGTAGAGGTTTTGTAAATATATCAGCAATTTGTTCTTTGGAGGAAACGTACTCCAATTTCACCTTTTTCTCAAGCACTTGTTCTCGTAAGAAGTGATATTTGATGGGGATGTGCTTGGTCTTGGAATGCATAGCAGGATTCTTTGAGATATTGATGGCACTTGTATTATCACACATAATGGAGATAGGAGGTGAACATTTGATTTGAAAATCTTGAAGCGTTTGCATCATCCAAAGAAGTTGAGTGCAACATGATGCTACAGCCACATATTCTGCTTCTGCTGTAGATAAGGCAGTGGAACTTTGTTTCTTGCTGAACCGAGATACTAACCGAGGCCCCATGTAGAATGCACCACCACTAGTGCTTTTTTGATCATCAACACTTCTAGCCCAATCTGCATCAGTGTATGCATGAAGAGTAAGATCTGCATTCTTTGGATACCATAGTCCAAAATCTTGGGTTCCTTGTAGATATCTGAATATTCTTTTCACTGCCTGAAGGTGAGACTCTCTTGGATTGGCTTGAAAACGTCCAACAATCCCAACTGCATGCATAATTTCTGGTCTTGTCCCAGTGAGATACAGTAGACTTCCTATCATAAATCTGTATTCTGGTTGATTTACCATGGGAGAATTATCATTAGAACTAAGATTGCATCCTGTTATCATTGGTGTACTTACAGGTTTGCAATCTTCCATGCCATACTTCTTTAGGATTTGCTTAAGATATTTTGCTTGTGATAAGAAAATGCCATCTGTTGCTTGTTGCACTTGTAGCCCAAGAAATAATGTCAGTTCCCCTAGTAAGGAAATTTCAAATTCTTGCTGCATATCAGAAGCAGATGTTTGACTCATAGATTCTTCATTACTTCCAAAAATGATATCATCAACATATACAACTACAATCAGTAGTTTGTCATTTTCAGTCTTTGTGTATAAATTGCTATCAGCAGATCCTTTTGAGAATCCTTGTTGATGGAGATATTTGTCAAGGCGATAATACCATGCCCTTGGAGCTTGTTTGAGACCATATAGAGCCTTTCTAAGTCTACAAACAAGTTTTTCATCATTTTCCAAGATGAATCCTTCTGGTTGTTCTATATAAACTTATTCTTCCAGGTCACCATTGAGAAAAGAAGATTTAACATCCATTTGATAAACTTTGATTTGTTGGAAGCTTGAAAAAGCAAGAAACATTCTTATGGCTTCAAGTCTGGCTACAGGAGCAAAGGTTTCTTCAAAGTCTATACCTTCTTGTTGAGCATACCCTTTGCACACAAGTCTAGCTTTATTTCTTATAGCATCCCCATTCTCATTTAACTTGTTTTTGAATATCCATTTAGTTCCAATGACATTTTTGTCATGAGGTCTTGGTACTAATTCCCAAGTGTGATTCTTTTCAATTTGATCAAGCTCTTCATTCATGGCTTGAATCCAATAGTCATCTTTGCTAGCTTGACTAACACTGTGAGGTTCAATAGTGGACAGAAATGCCAGATTGCTAGAAGATCCCATAAGAGTTCTTCTTGTTTGTACACCTGATCCCTTTTCTCCCAAAATTTGAGATTCTAGATGATTCTTTTGAACATATCTGGAGGGAGCCTTTTCAGAAAAACCATCTTCGGGTTCTTCACTGGGTTCACTTTTTGTATCATTATTATTTGATGTAGCAGGATACGTGTCATCATCATCTTCAACTGTAGTTTTCTTTTCTTCTTTTGGAGCTGCAGAAGACTCATCAATAACAACATCAATACATTCAACAATCTTCCGAAGTTTTTTATTGTAACATTTATATTCTTTACTCCTAGAGGAGTAACCAAGAAATATTCCCTCATCTGCTCTAGGTTCAAATTTGCCAATTTTTTCATCATTATTTTTGATAAAGCATTTGCTTCCAAAGATTCTAAAATGCTTTACAGTGGGAGGTTTTCCATACCATAATTCATAAGGAGTTTTATCACTGTTTACATGAACATGTGCTTTATTAAGAATATTTTCTGCAGTATGTGCTGCTTCTCCCCAAAATGTATCAGGTGTTCCGGAATCATCAAGCATGGCTCTAGCCATTTGTTGAATTGTTCTATTCATCCTTTATGCTACACCATTTTTTTGTGGAGTGCCTGCTACAGAAAACTGTCTTTTTATGCCATGTTGTTCACATAATTCAATGAATTCATTGGATGTATATTCTCCTCCTCGATCAGATCTGAGACACTTTATTTTTAGATCTAATTCATTCTCGACTAGAGCTTTGAAGATCTGGAATTTCTCAAATGCTTCATCTTTGTGTTTAAGCAGCCCAATCCAACACATTCTAGAGAAGTCATCAATGAATAAGATATAGTATTCTTCACCACATGGAGACTTTTTCCTCATAGGTCCGCATATGTCAATATGAATGAGTTCAAAAGGCTTACTTGATGATCCTTCTTTGGCATTAAACTGCACTCTGGTTTGCTTGCCGAATTGGCAAGATTTGCATATGATATTTTCAGGTAGAGTGATACTGGGAAAATCACGAACAACTTTAAATCTGCTTAATTTGTTGATTTGAGAGAAGCTCAGATGCCCCAATCTTCTATGCCACAGCCAATTTTCTGAAGATTTACTTAAGTAACATTGTTCTTTGCAGTTCTTTAATATATATAGGTTTTTTGGAGTTGTTTTCCCTTTTATAATAGCTTTTCCTGTATCAAGATCACGTACCACACATTCTTTTGAACTAAAGACAACTTTAGTTCCTTGATCACACATTTGACTTACACTTAACAAGTTATGCCTTAATCCATCCACATACATGACTTCATTAGCTTTCACATTTTCTTTTAGAAGAGCAGACCCTTTTCCCTTAATAACCGCAGGAGTATCATTTCCAAATGTAACCTTCTTTTCCTTTTCTAGAGTACTATATGCAAGAAGTTTGTCTTTATCACCTGTCATGTGTCTTGAGCATCCACTATCAATGTACCATTGGTTTTCTTCATCTTCTACAAATAGTGCTATGCCACAATTTTTAACTTGTGATTCCTTCTTTTTCCATACTTTGGAGCTTGGAGGAACATGTCTTTTTAGCTGAATTTTTTTCTTGCATTCAGATTCTTCATGGCCAAAGTTATTGCAATAAGTACATTCAATTTCATTTTGAAGAGGGGAAAAATTGTTATAAGTATTCTTCTTTGTTTCAAATTCAATCCTTTTCTTTCTTGATTCTCTTGTCATGATGGTTTTATATGCAACACATTGAGCAGCTTTATGACGAAAATTGTGACATGAGAAGCATTGTCCATTGAAAAAGTAATTTCTGCGATCATAGAATCTTCTATGTGAATTTACTTGTTGATTGGTGTTTCCATGAAAGGCATTCCTGTTTGTGTTTTTTGAATTGAGAAGATTATGCTTAACCTGCAACGATTCTTTATTCTCTTGCTGAGTGGCAGCATTTTGTAAACTGGTTGTAACTACTTTTAGATAATTTGGTGCTAAAATTTGAGAAGATTCCCCAGTATATCCAAGGCCTGTCTTTATGAGAGGAGAACATTGTACCTTGATAATTTCATCTAAGGTTTCAGATCCTTTAGCAAATCTAAGATTCAAAGTTTTTACTTTCTTAAATTCTTTTCTTAGAGTTACCACTTCACACTCTAATTTTTCATTATGTTTCTCCTTTTCTTCAAGCTGATTTTTTAGAGTTTCTACAGTGATTTTTTTCTCTTCTAAACAAATTTTCAGTTTATTGTTTTCATCAAGAAAGTCACTGTCTTCTAGAGCATCCATAAAAGTATCCTTTTCTTCTCTAGATTCTTTTTCAAATGCCATGAGAAGTCTAAGGTCTTGTTCACATTCTTCCTCACTATCAAATAACCCATCACTATCTTCATGAGTATAGAAACTCCTTTTAGAGCTAAAATGATTCTTATTCCTTCTTGCTACTTCCTTCCCCTTTTTATCTGTTTCTTTATAAGGGCACTTAGCAGCATAATGACCAACTCTTCCACAATCAAAACATTTGAAAGGAAGCTTACCTCTGAACCGTCCTGTACCAAGTTGAAGTTTCTTTACGAAGTTTATCTCATCTTCCTCTGAGATATACCCTGATCCTTCTGTTATTTGTACTTCCTTCCCTTTTGTAGAAGTTCTAAAGACTGCTTCTTTGACTTCAGATGGTCCTCCTCTTCTCATTTCATATGCAATTAGTATGCCATGTAGTTGTACCACAGTGAGATTTTGAAGATCCTGTTTTTCTTCAAGAGCTGAAACTTTTGACTCAAATTTTGTGGTTAGAGATCTTAAAATCTTTTCAACCAAAGTAGATTTGGTTATTATTTCTCCCAGATTTCTCATGCAATTTACGGTTTCATCAAGATGTAAAAAGAAATTGGAAATGCTTTCCTCATTATTCATTTTAAGATTCTCATATTGAATTCTGAGAGTTTGCAGTTTAGCACTTTTTACCTTTGCATCTCCTTCATAGCTCAGAATGATCTTGTCCCATATGTCCTTTGTTGTATTCAGCTGCATAACTTTGACAAATTCTGATTCAGTCAGACTTCCTAATAGAGCATTGACTGCTTTTGCATTTGTTTCATAGGTATTTCTTTCTGTTGGATCTATTGGTACTACAAGTGGATATTGATATCCTCCTTCAAAAATAGCCCATAAATCTACTCCCAGAGACTGAAGATAAGATCTCATCCTTGTTTTCCAGAAGATTAAATTGTTTCCATTGAAGAGTGGAGGCCTGATAGATGTTGTTCCGTCTTGATTGCTCATTTTGATTGATCTTCCTTCTAGCGGCTAAGCTTTTTTAGAAGGACCCTACTCTGATACCAATTGTTGGAAAAATATTGAGAGGGGGGGGGGGGGTGAATCAGTATTTAGAACTGACTGCAAATTTTTCTTTCTTTTCTCTTAAGACCATATGTTACAGAATTGCATCAACGTGTATATCTATATATCTTAATATGTCTTTACTTAGAGCATTGCATCAGATAAGCATTAATCATGAACAGAAATAACAGAGCAAACCATCAAACATAAACTACACATATGGACACCAGGATTTAAGGTGGAAACCCAATTTGGGAGAAAACCACCGCTAATGTAATCTCAGTCTTCAATAATTTATTATAGTGAAAACTTCTTACAATATATGCTGGTGCAGACTCAAACCAGCACGCAGGCACCCACCTGCAGAAGGCTACAACCTTCTCTGGTTTACCAGCCTCTCCTGGAAGGCAGCCACAACCCCCTGACTGAAGGTTAAAACCCTCAGACTCACAGATGACCACGTTTCATCAGTTTTCACAATGGATCAGGTAGTTTCCTTTGTGCACTTATCAATAAACATGTTTTTCCCAAGACTTCATAATGGAATCAGTAATAACCCAGACATCAGAGAATATATACATTCAACATCCCGTGTATTCTTCGTCAGAAACCCCAACTGTCATATGCACCTTTTAATGTGGATGACCAGCATATATGTGCATTACTTGAATAGATCTGTAATGATTCGTTTTGCAGAGCAAGCTAGATCTATAAAAACTTACCCAGAATCATTTGTGCTTTTTAGCAGACATGCACTGGCTCCACATCGTTTCTTTTGTTGAAAGATCTCAAGATTCATCACATTTGCACCACGGACTCAGAATTATCAATTAAACACGTCGTCTGTCCATACAGAAATTCCGTAGTGGAATTCCGTCTTCGTCAATCTTTTCCCCGCATCAACAATTCCGAATAATTAACTTGCTTCTTTATATAGTTCTCACCTTTATAAGATCATGGGTCAAAACCATTCAACGCTAATGGTATATCTTGGACAATATTTCCATTGGTTTTTGGTCCTTGGGGTTTCTGTTTCTTTATATATATATATTTATTTATCAATTGATAAAAAAACATAATTACATCATTTTTATTCCTTGAGAATAACCCTTTGGACTTTATAAATAATATAATAATCCACGAAAAATGTCGCGCCAACAACCATTGCCCACCACCGTATCTATGTAAATGTCCATCAATATAAAACTTTGATCGATTGTTTTAAAATACTCCATCGAGCCTTATAAGACCATAATACGACCAAAACCCATAATTAAACCGAATTATTTACAAATATATAACTCCGCCGGGCCCCACACCGTACCTTGCTAACCTTCGGGTGATTTCATTAAACCTTGGGCAAGTATGATGAGCGACCACCGTCCGATTGCCTTTGCCCAAATCAACGATGCGCATACATTCTGCTCAGTGTCCAATCGTCGAACTTTAATGTGCGAAATCGTGGCGGTATTTGAACAGTGGGCCAGCCACGTGTCGATTCCTGTATGGAATCGCTCCTCCTCCGGGCAAAACCACTAATGGTCGATAGGCGGTGCGAAATGGCAAGGTGGTTTTCGGCAAACCTCATTCACTGGTCTTGGTTCCGCTTCCCGCTCATGGTTCCAGAGAGGGTTTATCTGTATGTATATATATATGATTTTCCACTGAGGTACCGTTATACTCTGAAGCAGAGTTTCATCATAGAATTTGTATTTCTTCCACATTCCTGGTTCTTATTCGATAGACAATGCCGAGACTTATAAACCTTACATACGTATGCAGAAGCTCCGATGCGATATTAACACATATATCGTATCTCTGAAACGATCAACACCATGCTCCACTTATATAACATATATATATGCCTTGAACCTTATAGCAGTGATATGTGTAGAATACGGCATGGTATATGTTCCCTTATTCATTACAGACCCAGTTGAATTAGAGGACCCAGTTGAAAATATTGGGGCCAATTTGGTAAGGCAAGCTGCGGCAAAGAAAAATGATTTAGCTGGGGATGGAACCACAACATCTGTTGTTCTTGCACATGTTGGAATATTGAAAAATTCCATAACAATGAATGGAGAATAAATCTCCCTTCCTCTAACATAGAGAAAATAAAAATTTCTTTGACAGGAGACAGAGTTTCAATACTTTGAAAACAAACTTCTATTCCCTTCAATAACTCAAAAAAAAACTCTTACACTACTTCCTCACTGAGAGGGATTACAAAATTATGACTGCTACAAAACGCAGTGCATAAAACCAACTCACTGTCTGTTCAAAACAAACATACTCTGTCTCTAAAACACTCTGCTGTGTTTTTCCCTTTCGCACTGTTGTGCATACACACTTAAAAATTTACACTCAGTCTTTCACTTTTTACACACTGCTGTGTAATAAAAAATTTACGTACTGTCTATAAAAAAAACTACCAAGCTTTTTTTTCCTTTTTATTTTTATATGTTGTAACATATAAAACATATTATAATAAACCCTCTTTTTAAAAAAATAAAATTAAAACTAAATTCTATGTCCCACCTTTCATTTCGCATATGATATATATATAACATATGTTTAAAACATATGTATATATTAAAGCATACATAAAATTAAATTATCAAAACATTAAAGAACCCTTTCCGTCGGACTTCAAAAGTCTGAATAGATTGAATTTCAAACCAAATTCATGTTCCAAAATGGGATGCTGACGTCTGCCTAATTTTAACTCGAATTCTCAATGCAATGTGCCCTATAAAAAATTCGGGTCCGGTTTTCAGGTTTTCAGATTCCCTTCAATTTCATGCGATCCAATATTAATGCTCCACGTGTCCTCCTTTGAATTTACAAAACTGTCGGGTAAATTTCTGTTTGTTTAATTTCTGGTTGGTGAATTGCGTTAATGCTGGTTGTTGTGTTTAAATACAATCCTGTACAGAAATATGGCTGCGGCCGTCTACAAAAAAAACTTGCAAGAATTTTAAATGCTGAATTAAATTTCTGGATGGCATGCAAGCAACCTCCAAAAAAAAATGTTGCTGCTGCATCCGTCCTTCTGCTGCAGCAGTTGAAGTTAAAATTCAACAACACATGGTTTAATAAGTGAGGGTGTAAAGGTAACTTTTTGTCGATAGTACTGGATTAAGATCATCTATTCATTTTTGTAGGGTCTTATGGTGTTTGGTTTTTAGTTTTGGGTTGGGCTTATTGAGTCTAAGATAGTTTTTGAGTGAAAAAATTGCTATCAGGTATTAAAAAATTTTGGTTCTTTTGTCAAAATTTATGAGCTTGTTAGGAAATACAAAACTGACAATGGTTGTATCTTAAATTTGTGGAAAATAATTTGAAATGAAACCTTTTTTTTAGGTTGTTGCAGAAGGTGCAAACCCTGTTCAAATTACTAGAGGCATTGACAAGACAATAAAGGCCCTTGTTTCGGAACTCAAAATTTTGTCAAAGGAGGTAAACGCTTGCCTTTTGAGTAGGCTGGTTTTCCTTTTTGCTGATGGTTTGGTGTATCTAATTGAATTAGTTGCCTAGGGTATTTTTGGTTGCAAACTCCTTTTCATTTTTCATACAGTATTGGCCTTGTGGAATACATTTGATTGTGTGGTCTTGTTAGATCTACAACATTTGTAGTTGTTTAGTCTGATGGCCGAGGTGCACTTTTATTATGGAAATAGTTGATGCAATATTGTCATTTAATCCTTACTGCAGGGTAGCATGTTGAGAAGTTTCTTGTGAAATATTTGGTATTCAAAATGACACTTGATCCTATACAGCATCATGCACTTGACTTCAAAATTCATATTCAAAGTGTGCCAGACAATTCTTGCAAAATTTCAAATATTTGTGTTGTTTTAAACCATTATCTTTTTCATGTATTGGATGCTGAAAATGTGAAAAAGACTTTGGTATGAAACCAACTGGTGAATAATTTCCAGCAAAACAACCACTTCCAAGACATGATTTAGAAGTAGAACATATGTACTTATGAAGCATACAAAGATATCCTTGATGCATTGTCAATGTTTGGCTAGGGTTATTTTTGGAGAAAATAACTCCTTATTCCTAGAATAGTGATCTTCAATACAAGTAAATGCCAGAGAAGAGAGATCATCGTGTGACGCAAAAAAACTGAAATTGGACCCCTAAGGAGAGCTTGTGTGTCTACAATCACTCTGTCAGCATTTTCCCTTGGTTTACCCCGTTCTTTTCCTCCAGCCTGAGTCTTAATTGACTTCTTCTTTATTCGGGTTTATTTATCAAATTCGTAGAATTTGATAAATAAATACTATCCACAATGGTTGGACTTTAATTTATATTCCCGACTTTATATTATCTCCAAGCCTTATAACCAATGTTTAACTTTCAACACTTTGTATTTATACTCCACATTTATTTTTAAATAAATAACTTGTAATGAACTTTCGGCTCTATATTTCACCACCCAGCCTTACAACAATCACGCTCCAGACTTATGCTAATTATCCTCCAATCGTTTTATTAAACAATTTCATTATACTCCGGCCCCACCTATATATATCAATAACCAATCAAACACTCGTATCGTACCTGGCTATCCTCCGCACACCTTAGTTAACCTCCGGGCAAGTTCAACGTGTGACCACTGTCCGATGGCCCTTCTCCAAATCAACGACTCTTGGCAATTTCGCTCGGCTTCCAACGTCGGGCTTTAACGTGCGATGGCGTGGGTTAAACGGTGGTTTTCCGGGGGTCACTTCACCACGTGTCGCATTCCCTATGGAATCGCTCGTGAATAGGAAATATCGCCTACTCCGCAAAATCGGTGCGATATGGGCAACCCGCTTTTGTGATTCCACTCGTGGTTTTGGTAGAGTGCTTGACCACGGGTGCAAGTCTGGTTCCACTATCCTTTTGTTTGTTAACTCATGTCCAATCCTCGGGTCAGGTTCCGAAAGCACAACAATTTTTTCTCTTTATTAAGCGGAATTTTATATTTGAACAGTTTTCACGACCCCGGTTCTCTACACAGACCTCGCCTTCGGGTGGGGTGAGTTCACAGGGTTATCCAACAATTTACGGGAATTCAAAGACAGAAGAATGGAATTATCAGTACCCAATCGCCTCACAGTTAAACAATTCTTCACAATTAGCAGTTCGAGAAAATTCAATGGCAACTAAGCTTGGAAATCATTTGACTGGAAACAATTGTTCACACACAGAGGTTTATTGCAGAAATCCCCTCTCTACTCTCCTCTTCCCTCTCTAATTTTATTCATCCGAGGAATTACAATTTATATACATAACATATGGCTCTTCGGTTCCTCTGAGAGGACCATTCTAGAAATCAAAAGGTCTAATTATAATAATTCAACTAACTGAAACTATTCAACTCCTACAACTCTAACTAGTCTAAGTAATACATTCAGCTGAGGTATTGACACTTAGCTATTACAACTCAAATGTTTTCGAACCCTCCTAGCCACAACATGTGGAAAAAACCTCCTACATTGTTGGCTAGTGCCTAATGCCCCTGCATCATCGTGTGACATAAACCTATTAACAAAAGTGAATTCCTTGAATTTCACCAAATATTTTCTTTGAATTTCTTGCATTTAAAAGCCAATGATATCCCTTATTGTGTTAATGTTACGGAAATTCCTTGTCCTAGTGCCTCACACTCTACTATGAATGTTTTACCAAAAGTAGGTGCAACCGATCTTGGTGTAGAAGACATGGCATCCATTGAAAGAGAGAATGCCAAAGTAGCCTCATCATTCCATATAAATGATATTTTCTTCAAGAGATATGTGAGTGGACTTGAAATGCATGCATAATTGTTAACAAATGATCAATAATATCATGTAAGTCTAAAAAATCTTCTAAGAACCTTGATTTTCTTAGGAATAGGTCATTTTGTAATAGCTTGCATCTTTTGGGGCTCCAACTTCACTCCTTCCTTTAAAACAATATGAACCAAATACTCGAATTCTTATTTCCCAAAAGCACATTTGGATATTTTTACATAAAAATGATTGTTCTCAATAATTATTTATATAACTTTTCCACATTTTTAGTGTGGTATTCCCATGATTTATTATAAATATGTGTATTATCAAAGAAAAACAACACAAATTTTATAAGATGGGATCAAACAAAATTGTTCTTAAGTTGAGCCCGCCGGACTTCAAACGACGATAAACCATAATTCAAACCAAATTCGCGTTCCAAAATAGCCTACTGACGTCGGCCAATTTTGTGACGCGAAAACCAAATAAATTCCGCCCTAATCTTTTTCAGGTCCGAAGTTGGGCTGGCATACGGAGGGAGAGTTGTGACGCGAATTTCTTATCAAATTCACCCTAATATTTTTCGGGTCCGGATTTCCACTGCATGAGCGGCCCAAACAAAGATCCGCTCCAATCAATTTCTGCTACATGCCCTCAATAAAAACTTGCCCTGCTCCTAGCTGCAGGTGCATTCGATGGCATTTAAGGCGATGGGACATGGATATGGCGATTTCATATCAATTGCATTAACATTTAACGTTGTTCAATTAAGTTTTCACATCAAATCCACATCAATTAGTGTTTAACACTGTTCAAGATCAGACCTCCACTCATCTTAGTGATTCCGCACGCTCCAATATGATCCGGCCTTTGGATCTCATTATTAATGATCAAAGATTAATTATGAAGGGCGTCCTTTGATTGCATTGTAGTCGGGTCGAGAAAATGGCTTTTAGCTATGGTTTTTCAGACGAGCCGGTTGCTGGATTACACTACCTGCTAACTGTGATGATAAGGAGAAGTGGCCAGCTGAACTGCTGCCTAGACCTTGCAGCATATCTGCATTTCTCTTGGTTCCGTCTCTGTCTGTCTTCCTCTGTTAATTGGAATTCTTCTTCTCCGTCTCCTCTTGTGCCCACTGTGCCTGAGACTGCACCCATGCCTCGCGTGCGTCATAGGATGTTTTGCCGCAAGGGGAGCACTAGAGGTCAACCCCTACGGGCTCCCTCCAGCCCCTCAACAGAGTCGACTTCCGGCCAGTCCAGTGATTATTACGCAGGTCGATATCCAAATACTAGGAGTGGGCGGGGTTGGGTTGTAGGATCTGGCCACCGTATGGATTCCCCTGCTCCTCGCTTCCCCACCGCTAGTTCACCTTCTCCCACGACGCGCACTGCGCAATTTTCCTTTAATTGCTCTCTCAACCGCCCGCGAATCACGGCTTTAGTCACTGTGGTCTTCCGCGAGGAGGCCCAAACGGAGGAAGAATGCACCCGTCCGGCGGGTCTGAGCTCGGAAAAAGCCGGCCAGCATTCGGGCCTTCAAGAGGGGAGCCGTGGCATGCATGTGGAGGTAGCACCTAGCGATCCTGGACCTTCCGAAGGATGGTGCCGAATCGTGGAGGAACCACCGGAGGAGTAGTTTGGTTAATTTATTTTTCTTGCTTAGCAGGCCCACTTAATTGGGCTGCTTTTAGTTTATTTTACTGTGCTGGACCTTTGTAATATTTTTGAATTCTGTAAATTAAACGTTCAAGACTGGTTTCCCCGTATGAGGGTAGTCTTCTTAATTTTTTGATTTTTTGATGACAAATTTTCCATGAGTATGGCCAGGCAATGTTTTTGACTTCGGTGTAATTTTATTCGCAATGTTAATAGATTAACTTTACTTAGAATTCTCACATGATTAGCGTTTTTCTTAATCTGTTCAAGGATTTTGGGTACTTTAATTTGTATTTGGAACAATGGACGTCGGTACTCTATCTGTTGCTTTACTATTCTACATACTACTATTTCACTTTCTTATAGATGCCTCGGGCATATTTGGATGCTTTCTCCGATTGTCGATAATCTCCATGTGGACCGTTACTGGGTTTTATATCATGTCCCTGTATGTGACATGGGGTATTTTTCTATCATTGTCTAGGGTGGGACTTCCACTTTTCTGGATGGATATTTGGGTTCCAATCTTCAGATGTGAAAAATGTAATGACTTCATGGACTATTTTACTTCATATAATATATTCAAAACAACGTTTTTTCTCTTGTGAAAAAAAAATGATTAATGTTTATCACTCTGCCTTCAAAACTAGCGATGCTGGTCTATGTTGCTGGTTTATTATATGGTCTCATGGTCTTTTTATATTTGGGACATATCACACTCCTCACATGATTAGCGTTTTTCTCTGTTCAAGGATTTTGGATACTTTAATTTGTATTTGGAACAATGGACGTCGGTACTCTATCTGTTGCTTTACTATTCTACATACTGCTATTTTACTTTCTTATAGATGCCTCAGGCATATTTGGATGCTTTCTCAGATTGTCGATAATCTCCATGTGGACCGTTACTGGGTTTTATATCATGTCCCTGTATGTGACATGGGGTATTTTTTTATCATTGTCTGGGGTGGGACTTCCACTTTTCTGGATGGATATTTGGGTTCCAATCTTCAAATGTGAAAATGTAATGACTTCATGGACTGTTTTACTTCATATAATATATTCAAAACAACGTTTTTTCTCTTGTGAAAAAAATGATTAATGTTTATCACTCTGCCTTCAAAACTAGCGATGCTGGTCTATGTTGCTGGTTTATTGATATGGTCTGATGGTATTTTTATATTTTGGACATATCACACTCCTCACATGATTAGCTTTTTTCTCTGTTCAAGGATTTTGGGTACTTTAATTTGTATTTGGAACAATGGACGTCGGCACTCTATCTGTTGTTTTACTATTCTACATACTGCTATTTCACTTTCTTATAGATGCCTTGGGCATATTTGGATGTTTTCTCAGATTTGTCGATAATCTCCATGTGGACCGTTACTGGGTTTTATATCAAGTCCCTGTATGTGACATGGGGTATTTTTCTATCACTATTTGGGGTGGGACTTCCAATTTTCTGGATGGATATTTGGGTTCCAATCTTCAGATGTGAAAATGTAATGACTTCATGGACTGTTTTACTTCATATAATATATTCAAAACAACGTTTTTTCTCTTGTGAAAAAAAAATATTAATGTTTATCACTCTGCCTTCAAAACTAGCGATGCTGGTCTATGTTGCTGGTTTATTGATATGGTCTGATGGTATTTTTATATTTTGGACATATCACACTCCTCACATGATTAGCGTTTTTCTATGTTCAAGGATTTTGGGTACTTTAATTTGTATTTGGAACAATGGACGTCGGTACGTACTCTATCTGTTGCTTTACTATTCTACATACTGCTATTTCACTTTCTTATAGATGCCTGGGCATATTTGGATGCTTTCTCAGATTGTCGATAATCTCCATGTGGACCGTTACTGGGTTTTATATCAAGTCGTTGTATGTGACATGGGGTATTTTTCTATCATTGTCTGGGGTGGGACTTCCACTTTTCTGGATGGATATTTGGGTTCCAATCTTCAGATGTGAAAATGTAATGACTTCATGGACTGTTTTACTTCATATAATATATTAAAAACAATGTTTTTTCTCTTGTGAAAAAAAAATGATTAATGTTTATCACTCTGCCTTCAAAACTAGCGATGCTGGTCTATGTCGTTGGTTTATTGATATGGTCTCATGGTCTTTTTATATTTGGGACATATCACACTCCTCACATGATTAGCGTTTTTCTCTGTTCAAGGATTTTGGGTACTTTAATTTGTATTTGGAACAATGGACGTCGGTACTTTATCTGTTGTTTTACTATTCTACATACTGCTATTTCACTTTCTTATAGATGCCTCGGGCATATTTGGATGCTTTCTCAGATTTGTCGATAATCTCCATGTGGACCGTTACTGGGTTTTATATCAAATCCCTGTATGTGACATGGGGTATTTTTCTATCACTGTCTGGGGTCGGAATTCCACTTTTCTAGATGGATATTTGGGTTCCAATCTTCAGATGTGAAAATGTAATGACTTCATGCACTATTTTACTTCATATAATATATTCAAAACAACGTTTTTTCTCTTGTGAAAAAAAAATGATGAATGTTTATCACTCTGCCTTCAAAACTAGAGATGCTGGTCTATGTTGCTGGTTTATTGATATGGTTTGATGGTCTTTTTATATTTTGGACATATCACACTCCTCACATGATTAGCGTTTTTCTCTGTTGCAGGCTTTTGGGTACTTTAATTTGTATTTGGAACAATTGACGTCGGTACTCTATCTGTTGCTTTACTATTCTACATACTGCTATTTCACTTTCATATAGATGCCTCGGGCATATTTGGATGCTTTCTCAGATTTGTAGATAATATCCATGTGGACCGTTACTGGGTTTTATATCATGTCCCTGAATGTGACATGGGGTGGGACTTCCACTTTTCTAGATGGATATTTGGGTTCCAATCCTCAGATGTGAAAATGTAATGACTTCATGGACTGTTTTACTTCATATAATATATTCAAAACAACGTTTCTCGTCTTTTAAAGTTTCATTTTTTTTTTAAATTGAACCCGCCGTCGGTATACCGACGCCTTGTAGACGTCGGAATTGCGACAACTCAGAAACGTCGGAAGAGTGACAGTATAAAAATGTCGGAGCACATTTCGTCGGAATTGCGACAACTTACAAATGTCAGAAGAGCGACGTTCAAAACATCGGACCACATTTTGTCAGAATTGCGACATCTTACAAAAGTCAGAAGAGCGACATCCAAAACGTCGGACCACACTACATCATGCTTGCGACCGTTTACAAACATCGGAAGAGCGACGTTTAAAACGTTGGACCACATTTCGTCGGAAGTGCGACTGTTTACAAACATCGAAAGCACGACGGTTCGTGAGACGTCAGAAGAGTGACACTTGTTTGGAAGCGACGGAAGAAGTGTCGATAGTGTGACACTTTTTAGGTGCATCGGAACTGTGACGGCATGACAAACCACGTTTTTTACACCCTCGAACTGTCGCTCTTGCGACGACTATGTGTCGGAATAGCAATGAATTAGCCGTCGGAATTTCCGCCAAATTTTCTAGTGTGACTATGAATTAACCTATGTCTTCTGAAAAATATATGTCCATTACCCTTTGGAAAGTAGCCCCTTCATTCATTAAACCAAATGGAATTTTAACATACATGAATGTACCCCAAGGTGTAGTGAAAGCAGTTTTGAGTTGGTCAGCTGGACAGACTAGAACTTGGTTATAACCTGAGAAGCCATCTAGTAATGATATTGTTTGTGAGCCAACTACTTTTTGGAGTATGTGATCCATTTTAGGCAAGGGGTAATTGTCTTTCAAGGAGGATTTGTTCAAATTTATGAAGTCAATACAAAGCTTAATTTCCCTGGTCTTCTTCCTAACTGACACAAGGTTGGACACCCATTCTGAGTATCGGACAAGGACTATGATCCCAGCATCATATATCTTTTTGATTTCTTTCTCAATTGAGGGTAACAAGAGGGGGTTTATTCTTCTAAACTTTTGTTTAAATGGTTTCTGATTTTCTTTGTGAGGAATTTTATGTTGGATGATTTTGGTGTCATAGGATTTCAAGTCTTCATACCCCTAAGAAAACACATCTTTAAATTCTCTAAAAAGCCCAAAGTAACAATAACAGCGTGAGGCCGAGACTCATACATAGCATGACGCTTCCACAAGTATGGTTGTCCTAATAATACATCAGAAACATCAATAGGATCATTGTCACATAATACCTCATCCGTGAAGGACTTGATGCTATAGGGAAGGCGGCATTGCTGGCTGACGTGGAGATATCGTCCTTGGTGAAGCCACCTGATGGTGTATGGATGTGGGTGAGCTGTGGTCAGAAAGCCCAGCTGCTTCACGCCATCTGTTGAAATGAGGTTCTTTTGGCTCCCATTGTCGACAATGAACTATACTGGGGAGCCCTTTACCCACATCTAGGAGTGGAAGAAACGTTCCTCCTCCTCTGGATCTTCCGGTTCCTCCTTCTGGATTTTCGTAGTGGCAACAGTGGTGTTGGGATCCACATCAATAATCTTTTTCCCTTTTTCATTCCCATTGTCATGTTCTGATTCAGAGTCGGAGCATGCATCTGACTTAGAAGTCCTCATCTCGGCCACCAGCGACTTCTTGGCCCGACACTCACTTGTGTTGTGAGTGGAGCTCTAATGGAACTCACACCACTTTCCTGTGTCCTTCTTTGGCTTTGTGGTGTTTTTCTTTAATTGTGGCTTTGACAGGTTGTCTTGAGCCGCCATGCCTTGGCTTTGTCCTTTTTTCTATGGTTTGGGAGCACCTTTCCCTTGATTTTGATTCGCAAATCCAAAGTCTCGCTTCTTCTGTTTGAATTTCTGCTCAATCTTGGTAGCATACCGGTATGTCGTACCAAGCGAGGAGATTTCAAGGAACTCCATTTCCTCCTAAATGTATCTGTGTAGAAAACTCTATTTCTTTGAATCTTTGATACCCAAATTTGTGTGCAGGGTATGGAACAGATTTGTCAGCTCCTGCACATCTTGATCCCTTTGTTGTCACAGCGTGGTCCATTATATGTACTTGTCCTCATAGCTCCCCATGGGATAATATTGTTCCTTTATGGTGTCTCGAAAATAATTCCAAGTGGGTACAGCCGAGAACAAAGAGGGTTTCGTCTTGTCCTTTTTCTCAGAGTAGGTTTCCCACCAGTCCTTGACATGGGGGGTAGCTTTGAGGAGTGCAAAAATAATCTTCTCTCGGTCAGAAAAGTCATGAACTGAGAAATATCCTTCTAATAGATTCAACCATCTATCTACGACATATGCATCTATCTGACCCTCAAATATGGGAATGTCAAAATTTACTTGTACCTTAAAGGGAGTCACACCTCCAGAGTGGCTGCTGGATGCAAATGTGTTGTTTGTGGGCAGTCGTTGAAGGATCTGGGAAAAGTTATTCATCATCGCGTTCCATTGTTTTTCAAGGGCCTCCTCGAGAAATATTTTTATAGGATCTCTTGCTCCCTCATATTTCTTTTCATCCCCCATGGGCATCTGTCAGGGTTTGCGAGGTTGATCTTGCAAAGGTTCCACCAGATCGAGCCCTAACTCCTTATACCCCGACCCCGTTGGGGACATGCAAAGAAGGATCGAGAAAAAGCAAACCACTCTAATACCACTGATCCAGATTTATGCAAGAACGCAACAGAATAAACATATAACCATAAATACAAAGATGCAACGGAAATAACACTTCATTTCATTAATATCAAAGAACTGAAATTTGCTTACAGACATAATGGAAATAAACTAGCTAGGGCGTTGGTAGCTATCTCTAAGAAGAGATGTGGCAGCTACAAGCCTCTAAACTGCGTTACAATGAGGCTCAAGGGCCTATTTATTATTTAGAAACAATGGAAAACCCTAAACATCCAAATCCCTAACCCTAGGAGATGAAGTGCCAAAACTATGGGCCCCGTTTGGGTAAATTGGTGTTTCAACTTCCCGGGGATGTAACTTTGGCATACGCTCTCTGTTTGACGTGAACCATACCTCGTTAGAAAGATATATCCGAGGACTACAAATTTTGAGTGAGAAAAATCAATTAGAGGACCCATGTTGCTCCCAGTTTTCCCAAAAAACGTCATTTAGGGCCTCAAAACAGCTCCAGAAGTTCAGGACCCGAAAAACTGCTAAAAATAGTAAGTTGTGCCAAAACTGAAAAAAATAAAAGAGACAATGGTGGGGCCCCAAGTGGAATAGGTAGGTGACCACAAATATCCACCTGGATCAATCTTAAGGGCAATTTTGGATAGTTGGAATCCTCTAACATGTCAAGGGACCTTAACATCAAGTATTTATGACTCGAAGGAAGTGCTATAGAGATAGGTCATCAGCCAAAGCTCTCGTTGAATATGAGGGTTATACATTCCTGAAAAATAGGGTTTTTTTCCACATGTCTAGGAGAGTCTTAAATATGTAAAAGTGGTAATTAACCTATCATCTATTCTTCGAGCATATGATGCTTATCTTGTAACTGACATGTAACTGTTTCACAAAGATAAGGTAGAGCATGTAATAAATAGGATTTAGACTCCTATTAGGCACTAGTACATTTGGCAAAAATTCCAACACTTGGTTCCGAAATTTTTGACCAAATGTCGGAAATTTCCCCAAATTTTTTCAATCCCGCCCGAAACCGTCGCTCTACCGACATCTAGAGAAAAGTGTCACAATACCGACACTTAGACAAAGTGTCACAATTGCGACGTTTGGAGGAAGACGTCGCAATTGAAACACTATGCCCCAAGTTTCGCTATTGTGACGACTGCTTCCAAACATCGCAATTGTGACACAATCTCTAAGTGTTGCAATTGCGACGTTTGAAGGCATCTGTCGCAATTGTGACACTTTGTTTGTGACACAATGTCTAAGTGTCACAATTATGGCGTTTGGAGGCATCCGTCGCAATAGCGACGGTTTGGCCACTGTCGGTATAATGACACTTATATGCAATAAACGACAATTATATGCCTTTGCAAAAATGGTCAGCTTACAGAGCAGCGCGAGGAGTAGTTCATGCAGGGACCTTTGCGATTGTGCATAATTTGGAGAGAAAATAGTAATAGTGAGAGAGGCTCCTTTAATTGCATCTTTGATTTGTGAAGGTATGGATTGTCCAGCCTGCAATTCTATGTTGTCGAGAAAGACTCGCAATCCTCTGGAAACAAGACTGTTGTGAAGATGCCTAGCGAAGAAACGCACATAAAGTTCACGACTGTTGATGAACACATCGTAGTCCAGTGAAGAAGGCGCCAAGGAGGGTATTCTCAGTGAATGAGGGATGTTGAAATATTAATTTCAACTACCTTGTCCTCTGGTCGCTTTCTAAATCTGTTTGAATGGCTCTGCCAAGCAGCCGCTTTCTAAAACTAATGAACAATCAATTTTGTTTTTGAAATCACAGTCCCTGCACACTTAAAAACAGAGCGTTGTATTGTTTTGGAAACAGAGCAATTTAATAGTAAACGTGGGAAATTTTAATTCAGAAGAACGTGGTCCCAAAGACCACAGACCAAATCAGCCATCCACGTGGAAGCAGGCGATTCAATCGCATTATTTTTTGGCTCGTCTGCATTGTGGAATTCCGGACCCGAAACATTATAGGGCGGAATTAATTTGATTTTCGCGTCACAGTTTTCCTCCGTACGCAAAGCCAAAAAACGGACCCGGATTTTTATATGGCGTATTCTATGAAGTTTTCATGTCACAAATTAGGGTGACATCAACAGGCTATTTTGGAACGCGAATTTGTGATTGAAATCGGGTTTATTTTTTTTGAAGTCTAGACGTATGATATAGTTTTATTAATATTTTGTTATAAGTTTTGTTTCACCGCACGATAGTTATTTAAACCATTGGCTCATATATAACATATGCGCAAATATTTCACTTCGGGCATTTGTAATGTGGGCCCAAAATACTTTAAATAGGTACATATACATTAGACAGTTTAAAAGTTTTGAGGATTGCACCCCCGGTGCAATTGTTTGTTTATAAGATTATATGATACATGTGAGATAAAGGTTTATTATTTATTATATATAAATAAATTTTATCAATATTGTACATTTACACTTTTATGAGGTGATGTTATAAGTAAATTCATAAATATCTCTTTTTAATCCTCATCTTACTCCATGAATATGTTTGGAAATGAAATTTCAATAGATTAATTTTCTCCTAACCTATGTATCATCAATATTGTACATTTACATTCTTAATTATGAGGTGATGTTATAGGTAAATCCATGAATATCTCCTTTTAATCTTCATTTTACTCCATGAATATGTTTGGAAAAGAAATTTCAATAGATTAATTTTCTTTCTATTATATGTTTTACGAAGATATGGTAAGGAATTCTCTCTTGTTCTTCTTAGAAATAATTATATATAATTTTTTCTTTTTTTCAAAATAGATTAAAAAAATTATATGAGAAAAATTATTAATTCATCAATATGTGTGTGTGTGTGTTGTGAGGAATAATTTCATAGTTCAACTTAATGGTTCATTATATAATCATGTGAGCATCACCAATGATATATCTTAAAAAGAAACTGAAAAGCCATGTGTACAAAATCGATGTATACTCTAGAGAGTGGTTCTCATATCACTATGTAAATTTTTGTATGCTACTTCAACAAAATTATAAGATAAACTATAATACACATCATATATGCACCATAACAATTGGTGCAGGGTAAAACCCACCTGCCACACCTTTGTACTTGATCCAATTTTCTCTGTCAACTCTTCTAGTTGTGGGAGTTTCCTCTGAGGATCATAATACCCCCAAGGCCTGTTATCACCCTAGTAAATCTCAGGTTGTGGGATAGGGATTTTTGTAGTTAAGAACACCAGGGGTAACCAAGAACCACTTTGCGAATTCAAGATCTAGCCTTCTTGAACTACAGAGAGGGATCTCTCTGTATGATTTAGCTTTGTTTTAGTAATAGATATTAGGCTAGCTATGATTGTGTATTTGGGTTTGATTTTAAAATATTGGTGGGAATAAAGAGATTTCAAGGTAAACCAGAAGGATCTACCAGAATATTGGGCAATGGAGTCAACTCTCTAGGCAAGCAGAACTAAGAAATAAGGCTCAGAGATGCAAATGTGCTAAGGGAAAGATAGGTGACCTTCTAAGGCTATGTATAGGCTTGATTTGATGGAGTGGATGGAATATGAGAAAAAGGGCACTTAAGAATCCTTAAGCTACAGATAAGAAGATTGAAGAAGGAGATCTAACTGGGAACCGTAGAACTGCCCATAAGGTTTTACGAACAGGCTATTACTGGCCTACCATCTTTAAGGATGCCAAAAAATTCGTGCAGGCCTGTGATAGCTGCCAAAGGGCAAGACGCCCTGGGCAGTCTGATGAAATGCCTTTGAACCCTCAACTAGTGATTGAACCATTTGAACGCTAGGCACTTGATTTTGTTGGCCCTATTAGTCCTCCCTCAAACCAAAAAACATACATCCTAGTTGCAACCGAATATGTCACTAAGTGGGTCGAAGCAGAGGCAGTTTCAAAAGCTACAGAGGACTCTGTAGTACAGTTTCTTTTCCAAATATTTGTGCGCTATGGTCTCCCAAGGGACATAATCACGGATGGAGGACCACAATTTGTAGGTAATAAATTAGCTGAAACATTGCAAAACTACCACATTCAGCACAAAATTACAACTCCATATCACCCACAGGCCAATGGCCAAGTAGAGAGCACGAACAAAGTAGAAAACATTAAAATGCCAACAAGTTTCGAAACAGGGAGCTTATTATCACTAATCCTGTTTAATTTTTCCTTAGTTGATCATTATAGACTAGAAAAACATAATATGAATGAATGTAAACTTTAAAGAAATACACTGAAAACAAGGAAAGAAATGAGACTTATCTTGTCACCACAAGAATCCTTAGCTATGATGTCTCTGATCTCTTTCCAGTCTTCTGCTTTCACTAATTGACTCACCAACTTCAATATAACCAAAAAATAAGACTATAGTTGTCTTGAGAAATTTTATTCACACTGAATACTTTGAATTGTGAAGTATTTATACAAAAAACTGTTTACAAAATATCTCAGGAATTGAGATAATGTTTTAATAAAAAATAGGAAAGAAAACTTAAAAAGAGGGGCAGCTGCAAAACAGTTTGCAAGCTATTACCTTTTTACAAGCAAAAATAGAACTGATTATTCTAATTTGAACTGATTGTTGTTGTGCACTTTAACCCTGTATTTTTACCATTTGAGGTAACAGTAAAAAATGAATTTTCAAGTGAATTTCCTGTTTTTTATCCATTAAATTCACAGCAGATCTGTGAATTCTTGCCACTTTTCTGCAGAGGGGATCTTCATAGTCTTCAATTTTCTGTAACTTTCATCTGCCTCTGTATACTTGGAAAATTTAGGCTTGATAGTGAACATATGCCTGATCTCATTATCTAAAAAGAACATCTTTTCAAAATACTGAAGAAGTATTTTTCCTGTTGGTGATCCTTGAGGCAGTTGTTGTCTGGCTTGCTCTTTTGTATGATTTTTGATTTTTAGATCGTAATCTTTCTGAGGCATTAACTTGTCATTCAATGCGTGAATATCAGGCAAGCCTGCTTCTGACAATGTTTTGTATTTGGCTAAAAATCTTGAGATGGATACATTCATGTCTTTACACCGGTCCTCTAGATTACTCATTATGTTTTTTTTGTTCAGGACCTTTTTTATTTGAAGAATGGTTTCTATTCTATCAACAATTTTCAATTCTTCCAACTCTTCCCTGTTTTTACTATTTAAAAAAGCTATGAGTTGGATTGCTTGGGCTGGTTTATTGTCAATTTCCCTCTTAGTCTTGTCAATCTTTACACTAGTAACTTGAAGTAACTCCCTCTGTTCATAAATTATCCGAATTGAAGGCCATTGAGAATGAATGCCTTCAATAATTTTGGTCCATAAATGATTTTCTATATAGGCCACTTGATTTGTAAGATTTACTTGTTCTTGTAGAATCTTTACCTGTTCTTGTAGTCGATCGGCCCTTTTCTCATGTCCTTTAGAAGTAATCAAGGCATCATTTTTGGAATTTTCTAAATTTTTAATAATGCCTTTCAAACAAAGAATATCTTTATCTTGGTCTTGTAGTGTGCTCCTCTATGAGGATGAAGAAGAAGAGGCGGAGATTAGAGAAGTAATTGGCACTGCAGTTGCCAGTACTCCTTTCGGTGCCAAGTGTTCTGCAAAAGTAGATGGTATAGCAGTGTTTACAGTGGGGATCACTGTAGGAATGACCATTGGTTGCGCTTTTCTTAGTTCTTCATTATCTTTCATTAGAGCTTCTATTTGACTTTCCATTGTTTTTATCTGATCTGTCATTTGATGTACAAGCTGCTTTAATTCATCATTATCTGTTTTTTGCTGTAGAATTTCTTTTGCTTGAGAGTTTTCACTCTGAGGCAACTTCAACTATTTTCTAAGAGCAGCTATATCCTCATTTTTCTATTTAATTAAGACTTGTGCCCCTTCAATGTTGGCTGGGTCACCCCCTGCTTCAATCACTATATCTTCTAGTGCTTTTATTCTTAAATTATTAGCATACAGTGAGGCTTTGACCAACTTCATTTGATTTTGGAGGTTGATCATTGTTTTCTCAAGCCTAATTGATTTCATAATTTTGCTGAAAAATTTTGAATATAGCATTTTAGTATTGCTCCTATGAAATTCAATTTTATCTAATTCATGAATGGCATCTGCATCCACTTCAAAATCTGTTTTGGAATAATCTTCCACTGATTTTGGCTCAGCCACTGTAGGCTTCAAGAATGACATTACCAATTTATTGGATGAATAATCAAATGCCGAAATAAGTCTGTCTTTGTTTCTAGGCTTTTCCTTAAGAAATCTAGAATGAGCTTGATTCTTGATCTCTTCATTCTTCTCTTTAATCTGTCTGAATCTAATTTGAATCTCTGACTCTGTATTGTCAGTTTCCTGAGAAGAAGGAGGAAAATCCACAATAGCCTGGTTTTCCTTCATGACTGAATCTTTTTGTTGTGTTCCAATTTTTACATTTTGAAGCTCTTTTAATGTTTGAGTGACTATTCTTGTTGCTTCATCATCTATATCAATATTTACAGCCTTATCCTTTTCTTCTTCTGTTGACTTGCTTCTTTTACTATAAGGAGTTCTGAATTTTATATCCTCGATAGTCTCAGCTATGAAACTATCTCCTTCTCTATCTCTTTTATGTACATTATCAGTATCTTTTCTTGTAGAAGCCACCTGTGTCTGTTCAATCTGTTTTCCTTTGCCACTGTCTACCTGTATTACTTGTACTGCCTGTGAATCATTATCAGATAGGGTGTTTGGCTCCCATTAAATTTTATTTACATATCTTTCAATATGGGGCTTAGGATCATGCAAGTAAACATGCAACTTACATTTTACCCTTATTGCACTCAAAATACCTTTTGGGTCATACTTCCATGTAAAACTACATGGGAACTTATACTCTTTAAGTTTGACATCTATCTCATTGGTAGCTTCTTTGTTATTCACAATGAATGGCCCAATTTGATTTTTTAGCTTAAATTGGGTCTTTTTCTTGGAAGCTATGAAGTTGATTTCATCTACATTCAATAGTTGTCTCAGATATTCTAAAGCAAATATTCTTGTAGTAACAAATCTGGGTAACTTATATGGGGCCAGGGATGAGCCATACACTCTGATTTCTATATGATTTTTATATAAATACCAATCTGCAGTTTTGTAGCTCTTTTATAACTGTAGAATTCTTCTTGTCTCATCATTGCTCCTAGGGATCTCCTCTTTTTCCAAGAGATACATAGCAGGGGCTATAAATGAGTCATTGAAATCTGTAAAACTATACTCTCTGTTCTATTTCCTTAGAATAGATGACCAAAATACTACTGATAGAACTTTTCCTTCTTCATCCACTTTTTGACATTCAATTGGAAACTTATTTGTTTGATAATATAGGAAGAGGTGGAGTAGATAAGAGGAGTATCTGAAAACTCCTTCTTCTGATAATCTGGATAATTGATAATGCATACTTTCAGCAATAAATATAGCAAAATTGAACTGAATGGATAGTGATTGACCAGGGCTTAGAGTTGACAGAAAACCTAGGATAGCCACATCAGTGAATTCATCACTGGTGTATCCTAGTATGAAGGAGAGCATTGAGACAATTTGTCTAGTTTCATCTGGGAAATCAACGGTGTCGAAAGGAGGATTTAACTTAGGAATATCAACTTGATTTGGACAAAAATTCTGGTATATTTTGAATCTAGTATTGAAATCCAAGTCAAGATATAGTTGGGTTAAATATTCTATTGATAGGGAAGCAGAATTGGGGTCATGATTCATTTGCAGCATGGAATTTATCGACTCTTCAGTGATGTAAAACATGATCTCTTTTTCTTTGTTTACAATACATATTTGTTCTGGCATATAATAGGCTTGGCATAATCTGATAAAGTCAAGAACAGAATGAGTGAGAGGGACAATATATCTAGGCAGATTGGATTCCCAAATTGGAATATATTTGTCACCCTTTTCCACTGATTTTCCATAGCACCAATTATAGACATCAAGCAGATTAAATTCTACATTAGGGTCTAGTATTCTATAGTCCAGATCAACTAAAGGGTTTTTCTCTGGAGAAATGACTGGAGGCTGGACTGGTCTGACCACTTCTGTAGAATCAGCCGTGAGTGCAGGAGTTGGTTTGTCGATTTTGAAGGACAGAGGCTGAGGAATCTTTGCAGAAGACTTCTTTTGAGATTTTGGGCCTCCATTCTTGGGGGTTACCTATTTCTTGGTCATTTTTAATATGAACGAAGCAAGCTTAAACGGTTTGCTAAGTTCCTTTACGAGAAACAGGGGTTTCTTGGTGAATTTCTACTAAAAATGTGGTTTCTAAGCAGGATTTTTAGGAAATTCAAGGAATTTAAAGCTCAGAACGTTTATTTAAAATCGATTTCAACAGAAAAACGGACTAGGGTATGGAAAAAACTGCGAGAAAGGGCAATTAGGGGTTCGGGGGAAATTTTGACAGAGTTTCCCCTAAAAAATGGACACTTTTTTGCAGTAACTTTGGTAATTATTTGAAATCGATAGGAATTTTGAAATATTAGAGGGCAAGTTCGAAGAAAAGTACCTGGAGAACCAGTGGAATTTGGTTGAAGACGTTGTAGAGGTGCTTAGTCTTCAATTTTTTGAAAATGGCTTCGTAGAGGACAATGTAGTACTTTGTAATGGAAATTCAGGGCAATGGGCGTCGAAAAATGGTACTAGTAGGTTGAAAATGGCTCTGCAAAGTTTCTCAAGGTTCAAATGGCATGATTTTGAGGAAAACCAGTTCTGCAATTTTTTTACAGGTTTAAAGCGAAAAGGTGAAAATTTGAATGAAAAATATAATTTTAATGTATTAAACTATGGTATAACCATAATTAAATGACATTAAACTCGGGTTAAATGGGTGAGGTTTAGGGAATACCGCTAGTGGTATTCGCGAGGGTAAGTAAGCGGAAACTAGCTTTTCGAATGCAATACAACGTGGTGGCGACATGTAAGCGTCGCGGCTTTGCCAAAACATCAAACGATTACTTTATGAGCGCGAAAATGTATTAGCGCCATTGGATCTGGATTCAACGAGCGAACGGCCATGATCAAAAGGAAAGGTGCGGGGAAAAGGTAAGTTATTGGGTTCACTTTGGGCCATTGATCTTGGGAAACCGTCGCTATACCGAAATTTAGAGAAAAGTGTCGCAATACCGACACTTAGACAAAGTGTCACAATTGCGACGTTTGGAGGAAGACGTCGCAATTGCGACACTATGCCCCAAAGCGTCACTATTGCAACGGCTGCCTCCAAATGTCACTATTATATGTTTTACGAAGATATGGTAAGGAAATCTCTCTTGTTCTTCTTAGAAATAATTATATATAATTTTATTTTATTTTCAAAATATATTAAAAAAATTATATGAGAAAAATTATTAATTCATCAATATGTGTGTGTGTGTTGTGAGGAATAATTTCACAGTTCAACTTAATGGTTCATTATATAGTCATGTGAGCATCACCAATGATATATCTTAAAAAGAAATTGAAAAGCCATGTGTACAAAATCGATGTATACTCTAGAGAGTGGTTCTCATATCACTATGTAAATTTTTGTATGCTACTTCAACAAAATTATAAGATAAACTGTAATACACATCATATATGCACCATAACAATTGCCATACAACTAATTTGTTTTAGGATACATGTGGAATTCTAGGGGTAAATTCTATATGATGTGTATATCAATATATTAGGTGTTGGTAAGTTGTGAGTATCTAAGAAATGATAAGGAATATCCATACATCATGATCTTGTAATGTGATTATAAATTGTGTCTATAATTTCCATAAAATGTATAAATGATTTGTTTAAAAAAAAATCAACACAATCAACCCTAAACAATGCTCATGATGTGGAATGTCATTGGCGAAACCAAAATGATGGTCACATGTCCCATTTCTATGGTAATGGTGATCATATATATGTTTTAGCGACACTTGATGAGTAATTAAATAAATCTCAGAGTGTGACTCATTGTGCCATATTTTTTTAAAGCATGATTTCTTTTCCTAGTTTTTACTAATTTGTAACATATTTTATTCATTTGGGAAGCTAATTAATGATGCTTTAAGTAATTAGGACCTAATGAGAGATCATCTTCACATCTTCACTGAAATATATTTGGTAATTGTAGTCACTATATGGACTGCACATGCATGCTACTTAAGAAAAATTGAAATATAAACTATAATACACATCTTATATCTGCCATAACAATTGTCATACAACTTATTTACTTCTAGATACATATGAAATACTTCAGGTAAATGACATATTATGTGTATACCAATATAGTAGGTGTTGTTAGTTATGAGGATCTAAGAAATGATAGGGTATCCACACATTAGTGCCCTGGTGAATTTTTTTCATAATTTTCTATTTTTTGTAATTTTGTTGCCTGGATTTGTTATAGATTTCAAATAATATATACAATTATCTACCAATTGTTCCTTATAAAGAAGAATTACAATAAGTAGTCACCTAAAAGTGATCCATGTGAAAATATTAGTAACATGAGTAACCTGGTAAGCTATAAATGAAAAGTGAATAACCTCCACTCAGCAACAAGTGGCAGGCAGGGTTTGAATTTGGATTTCTCTTTACCCGTCACACAATTATTTTTTACGTTTTGGTAATTATTTTTCTATTCAATAAACGTTACGTTAAAAATTTTCACTTCATTAATGACGTTCTCGTAATAAATTAACCCTTCACCAATAAAAGTTTGATTAAAAAAATTGAACGCTCTTCCATTTTCTTTGGATTTTGGAGTGTGATATATCTGTGTCATGGAATTTTAATACCTAAAGTTTCAAGAGAAATAAATGATTCTTTTCAAACTAATATTTCCTCAATATATGCTATGATCTACTAAAAATTACTTCAAAAATCAAGTAACCTTCCAATATAAAGAAAAAAACATGAACGAGCTTTCCCTAAATTGCAATAAATTTATGTTTATTATTAATATTGCATAATCTGTCTTATAAAAATTGCATAATCGGACTAAGAACAAATCCTTAGTGCATTTTTTATTGTTGTTGTGATTAAAAAAATGAGCCAAAGAACGCTAAGGCACTCAGAGAAATCAATCTATGTATTATTTCTCACAAAATCATGTTGAGTAGTGGAGACTAAGCGCTAGATTTTTTTTTCTCCTCAATCTCTCTATTAATTATATCTATGTAGTTATAAGAATAACAAGCCAAAGAAATCTCAGGCTTCCAGAGAAATTAGTCTCTATGTGGAGAAATTAATGATTACTATTGAATAAATGTTATACCATTTGAAATTGCTGAGCGAAATTAATCAGGCCATGATGTACCATTTGTCAGTATCTATTTTCTCATGTATGAAAGTTGATGTACCATTGAAAGTTTAATAATTCTATTGAAATTTTAATAACTATAATAACTATATATATATATATATATATATATATGTATATATATATTTTTTTAAATTTAATGATTAATAATAATTAAATTAAGATTCTTAAAAGACAAAATAAAAGCCTAATAATCACGAACTATTATGATAATTTAAAAATATAGAACTCAGGCTCAACATAGTTACAAAGATACCAAGAAAAGAAGAGTGCATGTGCATGATAACCTCTTTCTTGACAACCTATGAATGCCACTCTCAATGAAGACTCAAGACTCAACTGGATTGGATTGTGTATCAAAACAGTAGGAATGAATCAAAGTTCAATGAATGAATAACTTGATCGAGAAAATTTATAGGGAAAGGTAACTTGACTATCAATATACTAAACCTCACTTCCATGATTAAAAAAACACCCCCACCTTCTCAGTGGTCCCATCATGGTCCACCTATTGAAAAACAACCAACAAATATTATTTTTTATATATTTTGCATGGCCATTGGACAATGATTTACTATGGTTTTCCTACTAAATTCCAATGGATGATTATTCAAAAATATTGAGAATTAGTTTAGTCTCAAGGCATAGCCAAGAGTCTTACTGGATAATTATAGATTACCTCTCCATTGGATGATTGTACATTTTTCATCTACTTTTTCACATGAGTTTTAGTTGATGCTAGATTTTTGCCTTCTATTTCTTTAGTGAATCTAAGAGTTAAATTTGATCTTACATTAATAACTATACTTGCATGAATATCCATGCTTTTATACTTCCCCACTGTGGTCGATGTTGATGTATGGCCTTGGCCCATTGATCTTACAATTAACTCACTATTCATATTCAATTTTCTCCAGTTCAGCCCAATAAAATAAAATAAGGAAATCAGAAAATGAAGTCTTGATTTTTCTTTCCAGTGCTCCTACATAATACAAATACTCTTAAAAACCAATTAATATATAAATTTTCATCATTCATGCTAAAATCAGTTTGAATTTTTTTAATGAATCTGCTTACAATTAATAGATTACATTGCTCATAGAATAAGAGATAATTTAGAACTATGATTTAATAAATTATCGGGCTCCCACAGGGCGATGAACTTGGTTGGATGTGACCCTTCTGCAGCAGATCCTGAATTTGCCTCTTGATTTCATCATTCTCTAGAACAGAGCACTGATAGATCGGTCCGTTGGGTAGCGGTGCACCTGGGGTCAGATCAATCGGGTGCTTGACCTGACAGTGTAGAGGAACCCCTGTGGGTGAGGTGAAAATGTCCCCGTACTCCTCCACAACCTTATCCATTTGTTTTTGTCGTGCAGAGGAGCCTTGTCTGGAGGTCGTGGCCACAGTCTTCTTCTTGCCCTGGGGGCGGATCATCAGGAAAAAAAATTTCCTGGTTTGGGAAATGAGCTTACTGCATTGTTTTATAGTAACCAAAGAGATAATGGCAGGAGGTGGTACCTCCAGTATCCTGTACAACTTATTTCCCAAAGTAACAATAACAGCACAAGGCCAAGACTCATACACTGCATGACGCTTCCACAAGTATGGTTGTCTTAATAATACATCAGAAACATCAATAGAAGCAACGTTGCATAATACCTCATTTGTGAAGGGCTTGATGCTATAGGGAAGGCGACACTACTGGCTGACGCGGAGATCTCGTCCTTGGTGAAGCCACCCGATGGTGTATGGATGTGGGTGAGCTGTGGTCAGAAAGCCCAACCACTTCACTGCATCTGCCTAAATGAGGTTCTTTTGGCTCCCATTTTTTACAATGAATTGTACCGGGGAGCCCTTTACCCACATCTGGGAGTGGAAGAGACGTTCCTCCTCCTTCGGATCTTCTGGTTCCTCCTTCTGGATCTTTGTAGTGGCAACAGTGGCATTGGGATCCGCATCAATAATCTGTTTCCCTTTGTCATTTCCCTTGTCAGGTTCTGATTTAGAGTCGGAGCATGCATCTGACTCAAAATCCCGCATCTTGACCACCAGTGACTGCTTGGCTCGACACTCACTTGTGTTGTGAGTGGAGCTCTTATGGAACTCACACCACTTTTTCATGTCCTTCTTTGGCTTTGCGGTGTTGTTATTTGCTTGTGGCTTCAACAAGTTCTCTTGAGTCACCATGCCTTGGCTCTATCCTTTTTTCTACGGTTTGGGAGCACCTTTCCCTTGCTTTTGATTCACAGATCCAAAGTCTCGCTTCTTCTGTTTGAATTTCTGCTCAATCTTGGCAGCATACCGGTATGCCATACCAAGCGAGGAGATGTCAAGGAACTCCATTTCCTTTTGAATGTATCTGTGCAGACAACTGCGATACTTTAGCACCAAATGTTTCTTTGAATATTTGATACCCAACTTGGTGTGTAGGGTATGGAATAGATTTGTCAGCTCATGCACATCTTGATCCCTTTGTTGCCACAGCGTGGTCCATTGTATGTACTTGTCCTCATAGCTCCCCACGGGATAGTATTGTTCCTTGACAACGTCTCAGAAAGAATTCCAAGTGGGTACGACCGAGAATAGAGAGGGTTTTGTCTCGTCCTTTTTCTCACAGTTGGTTTCCCACCAGTCCTTGACATGGGGGGCAACTTTGAGGAGTGTAAAAATAATCTTCTCCCTATCAGAAAAGTCATGAACCGATAAATATACTTCTAATAGATTCAACCATCTATCTACGACATTTGCATCTATTTGACCCTCAAATATGGGAATGTCAAAATTTACTTGTACCTTAAAAGGAGTTGCACCTCCAGAGTGGCTGCTGGATGCAGAAGCGCCACTAGTGGGCATCCGTTGAAGGATTTGGGAAAATTTATCCATCATCGCATTCCTTTGTTTTTCGAGGGCCTCCTCGAGAAATATTTTGATAGGATCTCCTGCTCCCTCATCTTTCTTTTCGTCCCCCATGGGCGTCCATCGGGGTTTGCAAGGCTAATCTTGCAAAGGTTCCACTAGATCAAGCCCTAACTCCTTATACCCCGACCTTGTTGGGGACATGCAAAGAAGGATTGAGAAAAAGAAGACCGCTCTGATACCACTGATCCAGATTTATGCAGGAATGCAACAGAATAAACACGTAACCATAAATAAAGAGATGCAGCGGAAATAACACTTCATTTTACTAATATCAAAGAACTGAAATTTTCTTACAGACATAATGGAAATAAAACTAGCTAGGGTGCTAGTAGCTATCTTTGAGGAGAGATGTGGTGGCTACAGGCCTCTGAACTGAGTTACAATGAGGCTCGAGGGCCTATTTATTATTGAGAAACAATGGAGAACCCTAAACATCCAAAAACCTAACCCTAGGAGATGAAGCTCCAAAACTATGGGCCCCATTTGGGTAAATTGGTGTTTCAACTTCCCAGGGACGTAACTTTGGCATACTATCTTCGTTTGACGCACATGATACATCATTAGAAAGATATATCTGAGGACTCCAAATTTAACCATGAATATCATTCTGGAATGAAATGATATGAAATGATATTTTCTGGAGGTGTGATGCCCAAAAAATTTTGTTTAGGGCCTCAAAATAGCTCCGAAAGTTCAGGACCCGAAAAACTGCTAAAAATCGTAAGTTGTGTCGAAACTGAAAAACTGAAAGAGAAAATGGTGGGGCCCCAAGTGGAATAGTTGGGTGGCCACCAGTATCCACCTGGATCATTGAGTGAGCCAAAAAAGTAACTTTCCTTACTTTTTGAGTACAGCCTTGCAATTTCAAAGAGGACTAGTGTTGCAAAATTATTGGTAAGTGGAAATTAAAGGGTGTAAGAACGTTTTTGAAAAAAAAACAAACGTCAAAATTAAGTCTTCTATTCTTCCTAGCACCTCATGGAAAACGGGAATCCACAAATTCTAGTCATCAAATATGTGCAAAATTCCTTATGACGGGAAAAATGGAGGACTGGTCCTATGCTGCTACATGAGTTAGGGCTTCATGTGGCAACAGGGAACCTTTTATAGTTTTTCAAGGATAGGAAAGGAGAATATTGTCAGTTAATCATCACATGAAACTTCATCACCATTTGAAAATTGTTTCCTAATTGAAACAATAAGACTACCCAACTATTTCATTATTTAATTTTGATTGTGTAATACAAAAAAATATCCTAGATAACTTAAATAATGTAAGCACTTTTGCAAAAATTTAGTGGAGAGAACCTTCAATTACATTTATTTTGAAGTTCCACTTGCATTTTAAGCCATTTTAATTAGTCTTTCATGGCTATTCTAGTAAAAATTTCAACCTCTTGTAGAAATTTGTTTGTCACTTGTATTAGAAATGCAAAAATCAATTGTAAATAAAAATGATTTGAAATGCTAAAAATCAAATGCGCACTACATAAAAATGATTTTTTTAAAAACTATATTAATGTCTGATATCGCGCGCACATTCGCCCTCAGCTCTTGCAGAACAACATTCGCCCTCAACTCTTGTAGAACAACATTCACCCTCAGCATTCGCCCTCAGCTCTTGCAGAATAGCATTCGCCCTCAGTTCTTGCAAAATGGTAAGTTCTTACTGTAGGCCCTTCCTCCTATAGTAGGGTTGACCCTATTTGGGTTTTTTTGGAGCCTCTGAGAATACAAAGGTTGTGATTGATTATGGGGCACTACCTATATTTGTGGAACTTCTTTCCTCTGGGAATGATAATGTTCGAGAACAGGTAGCACGTTCATTTTAGAGGCATAAAATTATTCTTCCCAACTATCTTTATACGTCTGTAATTTTGGAATTTGATTTAAAAAGCTACTACCCAAATTTGAGTTCAACTGGTGTTCGTGTAAGGCTATTTGGGCTTTGGGAAATATTGCTGGAGACTCTGCAACATTTAGGGATCTTGCCCTCAGTCATGGAGCTCTGAGGCAGGTGCTTGCCCAGTTGAATAATACTGCCAAAATTTCAATGATAAGAAATGCTACATGGGCTCTCTCAATTTTTTTCCGTGGTAAACCCCAACCACTATTCAAACATGTAAGAAGAATACATTTTCTGCCTCTTCTTCTTAGTTCGCAGATACTGTGGATTTTTTTTATAGATCTTGGTGCTTGGTAGATTTGGACGTAATATGGACCTAGGCACTTTTTCATTACAATGACTCCGTCATCAGGTTTTAGAAAATGCTCAGAAATTTTGGTTTCACAAGGGGATTACCCTTGCTTGCAATTATTGATTATCAATCACATTCAAAAAAATTCTTTCATAGCATTGTTGAGCTCTTTGTAGGTGAATTTCCGAGGCAATTTCACAATATCTGAACTAAATTTGTCTATCCTTTTCAATACTCTGCACTTGTAATAGAACCAGAAAAACAATCTAGTGGCCAATGCAACAACAACAACACCTCCTGTTGCAATGCCTGCAATTCACCCTCTCTGCACCCATGAATGACTATGGCACCCTCTTTTTTGAATAGGTACTGGAGCTGAAGGTATTGGTTTCCATTAGGATTATGGAATTCAACATCCAAAATAGTATCAAATTCCACTGCAATAGTATTCCCCAGCGAGGGAAACAATTCATTGAGACCTATTGGACTCATCACCCCCAAATAGCCTCCAGGGCTACCTAGAGTGTGATCATCTAGAGCAATAAAAAATGCTCATCCATCCCCAATTGAAACAAGAACAGGACCCACATTGGTTACAGAAAAGGAGAAACACGTTTTGAAAGAAGAAGAAACTTTTGTATTAGGGTCTAGAAATCTAATTGTTCTATTGCACAATGCCCTACCTACACTTCAAATTGGTACTCCCAACTCCATACTAAGGCTCACTTTGCCATTCTTCAGATGAGCATCTTAACCTGAAGTTTTATTCCAAAAAACCCAAGTTCCCTGTTCTATGCCCAAGGCCTCTGTTACAACGAGTAGAGTTTTGAGCGAAATACTTCACAATAGGAAGCAAAAGAAACATCGCAAAATTTCTCCACTTTAGACTGATAATTTTATGTGCGAAAATTCAACTACGGATAGTAAAAACATAATATCAAACACAACCAATCCACAATGGAATTTGAACATGAGGATTTATAACCACAGAAAACCCTCTCCAGGTTAAAAGAATTCCAGAATGGCTTTAAGATTATACTAATGAGTGCTTACAACACCATAGCAATTACTGTCACAATGAAATCTGCTGGAAGCAAAGCCCTTGTACAGTTTCTACATTTCCACAGTGGAAGCAAGAATCTTGCTATCTCTCATGATCTGGTTCTGTGGTCAAATCCTTTTCTATGGCTGTCTTTTTCTGTTAAACGTGGATCTGTCTTAGCTTTGGCTCTAGTTCTCATTTAGGATCATGGCTATTTGATCTTGCTGTGGCTTTGACTATACAAACTTGTTCAATAGGAAAATGTTGACTCTGCTATATATAGGAGCTTCAATGGGTGCTCTCAAACACTTTTTTGGGTAGCTTTGTTTTGTCTTTGATTAAAGGCAGAACTATGTTGGCCTTGGTTTTTTAGTCCTTGGAACTTAGTTCTCTCATATTTTCCATCCTATCCCCAGTTTGCTACCGAGAAAGACATAACTTCACGATATCAAAATTGACTATTTTTTGCCATTTATCTTTAGTAATGGTACAACTTTAATTTGGTGCATTCGTACAGTATTTGAAGAGCACTCTCAAGCTATTATTCAGTATTTTAGCATAAATACTACATTTAACTGCCATGCTCTAATATTTATATCAACCATAACCATTCTTAAGGTAGTTCCACGTTTGTGAAGCAGAAGGCATGCTTCTGACAACTTCTTATCATAGTGGTACAATTCTGTTCACAGTTTATCTTTTCTAAACCTCCAATTTTCCAAACGTAGTAGAGACTACAGTTTGCATCTCAAATTTTGGACAAATCTGTTTAGTATTCTACAGAAAATGCATTAAGAATAAAAAAAGCCCACAATTTGTAAAAAGCTCACAATTTTGTAAAAAGCCCACAATTTTTAAAATGCCCACAATTTTGTAAAAATCCCACATTTTATTAAAAATATAAACAATTTGTAAAAAGCCCACAATTTTGTAAAAAGCCCACAATTTGTAAAAATCCCACAATTTTGTAAAAAGCCCACATTTTGTAAAAAGCTCACAATTTGTAAAATGCCCACTTTTATTTTCTTTTTGCTTATATATTGAGCTCCCATTGAGTTCAACAAGTCTTTGGTTTTCTACACCATTGAGAGAGATTTATTGTTTTCTTTATAGGATAATTTGCATCAATGGAAGAAAACATTGGAGCTGGAAAAAAAATTCAAAAGGGTGAAAGGGGTGATGGCAGAGTTTATTGCCCTTGTAAAAAATGTTGTATGAGAAATAATGTTAGAGTTTTAATAGCAACAACAACAATGCATTGTAGGAAATATGGGCACATTGATGGTGGATCGAATGACTATCGTCCCGTGGTAATTAATTATCTATATTCATTTTGATTATATCGTAAAATTTTATATTATTTTAATATTTTTTATATGCGCACTAATGTTTAATTATTAATGTTTGTAATTTTCATAAAGGCACAGTTGCCCCCCAAATTTTTGCAGATGATCAACCAGCTTCCACAGCTAAATAGTAGTATATTAGATGATGTTGCACCAGTACAAGAGAATATTGCAACAAATATTAGTATTGGAAATGATGTTGTACAAGGTGAAGAACATGAAGCGAATGATGAAGGTAATTTTAATGATCCCATGGAGGTAGATCATGATGACAGTAATGGGACAGTTCACATTAATGATGGGACAAATCAAATGCTCCAAGACTTGTATGGTGAGTCAGATGATGATGGTGGAGATAGTAGTGACGGTATTTATGATGTAACTCTAATTGAAAGGTCAAGTGAACGACTTTTTGAACACTCAAATGCAACTCTTCTCTCTGCTACATTGTTGTTGGTGAACTTAAAGGTTATGAATAGTTTGTCGAACAGATGTATGACAAAACTCCTAAGGTATGCAATATGTATATATGATCACATATATGTAAATGTTGATTATTTTCCCTTTTTTTAGTTGCTAGTGAACTTAAAGGTTATGAATAATTCGTTGAACAGATGTATGACACAACTCCTAAGGTATGCAATATGTATATATGATCACATATATGTAAATGTTGATTATTTTCCCTTTTTTTAGTTGTAATAAATGTGTAAAATAATAACTTATATATATATATATATATAAGTTATAAGTTATATCCTAATCGGCCGGTTGTGATAGCTATGATATATATATATATATATATATATATATCATAGTTATCACAACCAGCTGGTTAGGACGACTGCCAGTTGGAACCAGCCTTGCAACTCGGTCAATAGTCTATTCTCACCTATTTTGGTTGGTTAACTGGACCTAACTGGTCGGTTAAGTACGGAACCGACTGGTTTATGCATAAACCGGCTAGTTTCGTACTTAACCGGCCGGTTAGGTGCTCCTCCATGAGTTTCAAATTCCTCAGTGTCTCCTCCGTGAGCTACAAATTCCTCTATTATACTAGCTACAAACTTGTCTAATAAATCATACTCAACACCTTATAGTAGCAACAATACACATGATGACTGATAAATACAAGGTTGGCTAGCATAAAATCCCTGGCAGCATGCAACTCATCAAGTGTACTTGATGACAATTTCTGTTCTCAAAACAATCAGCAACAACCTTATTTCACACTCAGCTAGGAACTATCAGACCCTCTCTCTCTGCTCACACATAGCAGCAACGTAAATGCAAAACCTTTCACACAACATACAAGCAGTTTGATCATGGCATCAAGACTGATGCAAATGGTCTGACGCCACTCAAGGGACAACAACATACAACCTAATGAAAATGTGACTGGCAATAATAAATTGACCACTAGAAAATTCCCGCTTGGAAATGCACTAAACTGGCTACTGAGTTTTCTAGGTTTTAATGAATCTTTTCAGTGATAAATTTTGTCAAACACATTGTGAGCAGACTGCTGAAGTTGTAATGCTCTCTCAACTTGTTACAAATAGCACTAATAGTGGGTTTCATAAACCAATTCAATACCTCTAAGTGTTGTAGATGTTTTTCTAGAAATTTATTGGCAAGCAAACATAGATAATGAAGAATACAAGATCTTCAAAATGTTGGTCTGATATATATATATATATACTGAACCTAGAATTGTCTTTAAGGCTGATACAATGAATTGACAACATATCTGAGCAGGGACAGATTGTATATTATAATATTAACTCAGCAATAAAACACAGTGAATAATATAAGAGAAACCTGATACATTACTTCAACAAGTTTGCTTATGTATTTTTCAATGATATGTATTGCATTTGGTGCCATTTTGATATATTCACCTTTGCATGGTATATAAATGAGCAAAATTTTCATATTTTGTCTCTATTAGCTTGGAATCATGGTTGCAAATCTTAAAAATAGTTTTTTTTTTTAATTAAAAATTAATTATTTAATGTATTTTTTTTAAACCGGTTCATTGAGATTTGACCGCTACCAGTTAGACCAGTTTCGGTTCGAAACCCGGTTCATTAGCTCCACCGGTTCTGGTTTTAATAAAACTATATATATATATATATGATTAATAATCTTTACAAGACACTACTTTTTGTTTATGTTGTAGATTGTTGGGTGAATATTTGTTACCATCGCCAAATACTTTACCTCGAACATATCGAGATCTACGTGCTATTATGAAACACTTTGGAATGGAATATAACACTATAGATGCATGTCCTAAAGATCATATTATATATTACGAAGAACATGCATTGAAAACAGAATGTCTGAAATGTGGTACCAGTAGATATCGAACAGATCAAATAACCAAAAAGGTGCCTCAAAAGTTTCTTCGTCATATTCCCATAATTCTACGTTTGCAGCGAATGTTAAGGTGTAACCACATAGCACAGTTTATGGATTACCATTCAAAGAATAGAAGTGGAGATGGTGTTCTTCGAATGCCTGCAGATGGTTCTGCATTTAGAGAAATCGAGGAAAAATATGTAGATTTTAAAAATGAACCTCGTAATGTCAGGCTTTCATTGGCAGCTGATGGTGTTAATCCATTCGGAAAGCTTAGATCTACTTACTCAGTGTGGCCTATTTTCGTTATCATGTGCTGCATTCTCTTTGAATCATATATATATTTTATTTATATACTTACTTATATATACATATATCATGGTAGTAATTATTATGTACCGTAATTTTGAACAATTAGGTAAGTACCAGGTCAAATATATGAATTTATATATTGAGCCTCTTATCGATGAGCTAATACGGTTATGGCATGGCATCACTATGTATGACATCACTAAACCAATCAAGCGGAAGAGATTTCAATGTCGTGGAATGCTTGTATGGACAATTCATGATGCCCCGGGACTAACACATGTTTGTGGTATGTAATATTTCGTTGCACTTTAATATAATACATAATTATCTAAATTAGATATACCATATTGCATGTTTTAAAAATGATCTCATAGTATATTAATTGTTATTGATCCATCTATTGCAAGTCTTCAAACAAAGGGTAGATTTGCATGTCCAGTTTGTGGCCCTAAGATGAAGTATCGTCATTCACCAGACTTAAGAAAGATGGTTTTTGATGAGTTTAGGCACTTCCTCTCTAGGAACCATAAGTATCGTACTACTGAAAAACATCTTTTCAATGATAAAGAAGAAACTGGATTAAAACCACGAAGAATGACACCTCAGTTGTGGATGTTGGAATATAATAGAATTAATAATCGTCAAGCAGCTGGTACGTAATTTGTGTATATATATATATATATATATATATATATATTATTTGTTTATGTAATGTTTGGAATTTTTGTTTTAACTAATGAATTTATTTTATTGTATTTTATAATTAATATTGTTCTAATTTATTTTATTCTTTGATATCAAGGTCATCGTCGCGATGAAGGTACTAATATTGTACTTCCAACTGGAATGAAATGTTATCCTTCTCAATTCGCGAGGTTGCCCTACTATGAGGACCTAAAAATAGCTCATTTGTTTGATACAATGCATGTCGGGAATAATGTGATAGAAATGTTATGGCGAACCATAGATGGTGCACATGATAGAGATAAAATTGACAAAATTTGTGCTGACATTGAGAAATCGAATCATGCAATGAAAAGTGTGATCGACAGATCAAATAACAATGGAGTTAGAAATTATAATAATATTCAATGGTTATTAACAAAACAACAAAGAAATGATGTAAAAGAGATCGTTAGAAGAATTAAATTTCCAATAGGTTTTGCTTCAAACATAAATAATATCTTAACGAAGAAAGGTGACTTTAGTGGGGTGAAAACACATGATTGGCATACCTTTGCTAAGGTAATTTTTTTGGTATACGTTTTTGTATGTTATTGCTTGAATACATATTTTAAATTTTCCTTTTTTCTGTTTAATTTGGAAACCAATAACGATTCATTTTTTTATTGTTATAGTATGTTCTACCTGTATCTCTCCCAAACGATTTCGACAACAATGTCAAACAAGTTATATATGGTCTTAGTAAATACATGAGGTAAGTAGTTTTGATTTATACGCAAAATCTAATTGCTACAATTTCTTTTTGTACTTGATGAAATGATGTATTAATTTACTTGTAATGAAATATATATTATGTTTCATTGAAATAACCTTGCGTAATGATTTGCAGATGGTTGTCATTGAAAGAAATCCATCAAGATAAAATAAAGTATTGGAAGAGAGAAATTCCTCGGCTAATGTGTGAAATGCAAAAGTATCTACCTCCTAAATTTTTCAATTCACAAGAACACTACTTGATACACCAAGTTGAGGAGATTGAAATGTGTGGAATAGTACACACAAGGTCAATGTGGATGGTCGAGAGGCACCTAAAATCCTTCAAGGCTTTGGTTAGACAAAGAGCACGACCTGAGGGTTCTATGGTGGAGGGATATGTGGTATATGAATCCATGGTGTATATTAGTCATTATCTTCCTATATTAGCTACGCCAGCCATGAAGGCGGTGGATTGCATTTGGGATGTGAACTCCATCAAAAAATTTGAAGTGGAGCACCTGTTGGGAAAAGGTAGAATGAAGAAAGTGAGAGGTAAAAGATTTATTATGTATAACACATATAATGTTTCATTTTTTTACATCATGTATATGATCATTATATTCATTTAGGTCTTATTCTTTCATAGTTTATTAATTAATATAATTTACCATGGTTATAAGTAATATTTATTAATATTGGTGAATTATTGTTTTTTTATTCGGGTGCTCAAGATTATGAGGCACTACTTTTATACATTGCAAACAATCTTGAGTGGATGAGTGAATGGATTGAAACATGTAAAGCACGTAACAACGGTAGGTTATCATGGCAACTACTGTCTGAATTGATTAGAGAAGCGTATCGTAGTGGAGATGGAAACGCTATGGACAGGGAAATCGATTTAGCATATGGTTTGAAAGATAGAAAGGTAAGCAATTAATTCACCTATTTTATTCATTACTTATTTTATACTATATTTATAATGTGACAACAAGTTTTATTTTTCAGTTAATTTTCATGTTGTGTAAATTATATGATTAATTATTAATTGAGAATGCATCTTTTTCATGTTTGGCATATTGCAGTTGAAACACCACAAGGCTATGTGGTGCAATGGTCGTAAATTTCGCGTTAAACAGTTGGATGATAACAGGAAAAATTCTGATAGTGGGATAACTACAGTATTCTAGGTCACTAATGTTTCCTCCAGGAGTGACAGACATCCTCGAGAATCTGAAAATAGATATTATGGGTTCTTAGATGATATAGTTGAGTGTGAATTTAATTCCTTCAAAATAGTTTTGTTCGACGTCAAATGGTATAGGCTACGAATGAATGTACATGATGATGATAGAACACTTATTCAACATGACAATGGATTTCCAATGGTTAAAACATTGCAGTTTGAAGCAGGAAAAGATCGCTATGTTTTTCCAAGCCAATGCGAACAAGTCTTTTACTCAGAGGTTCTAGGTGAGAACGAATGGTCATTTTCTATTAGATATGATCCAAGAGGAAGGCCAGTAGAGTATACTGTAGAGGAAGAAGATGATATTGATCAAGAAGAAGATGATGCAGTGGCAGATGAGCAGGAAGATGCATTGACAGGCGAAGAAGATATCTTAGAAGATGAACCAGGCATAGGAGATGAGGCAACAATTATTGATGATGATGTTGATGAGGATATTATTGAAAATGACATAATTTATGATGATGATGACATGGTCGATCATTTCAACACTGCTTCTGAATCAGATGTTGATATGGATGTCGATCAGTTGGATGAAGATCAAGAAGATACAGAAAAGAATATTGATACAGATGTTATGTTCGAGTATGAGTTGGTATGTTATAACTTTATATTTTAATATGTAGGAATTATTGTCTTTAAATAATTTACTAATTATGTTGGTTTGTGGCATGTTGTTTATTATTTCAAACCAATAAATAATGGCCTTACTATTGTTTATTATTTCGCAGGATTCGCGGGATTCATTTGATTCTATGGTCAGGTCTCTGAAAAAACCAATTAAACGCTTAAATAGTCAAGATCTAAAAGACAGGCTTTACCCCCACCATAAATTGCTGAAAAATCGGCCTACAGTTCAACTTGTTGTGTTGAAGATGAGGGTGGATTTGCATGATCAGTTGAATGAAAATGAATCAGATATTCGGGATGTTTTTTAGGGCAGGTCCATAAGCCCCATAGATGAAGATCCCATTGCTGCAGCATTTCTGTTTGCATTGAAGTAGAAGTATAGTGTTGTATCAGAATACAAATCAGAGGACAACTATACCAAGTCTAAATCAACTGAATCCAGTTCTAGTGCTCTTGAACTCACTGAATTAAAGCCAGAAGTAGGATTTACAATCTCTATTGGGAACGGGTATGGCAGTTCCAATATTGGATTGGATGTCCGGAGCTCTGCAATAGACACTGGACCTAATCATAATGAACCCCAACTAATTCAATGTGATGAAAATATGGACTTTGATGATGATCAGGAAAACAAGCAAGAGCATTTTGTCAATATTGAAGAAACTGAAGAGGTTTCCTATGATCGATTGAATCAACTCAGCCATAAGACATCTACTGCAGGTTGGTTTTTATCATAAGGAGAATCGGTTTTTCTTTCCCATGATGATGTATGCTGCTCTTTTCACGATATAGCAAATTCAGAGGTGTGGAGGTTTTAATTATTGTACTTAATTTTGGGGTTTATGGGTGTTATAATTTATACATTTTGGGATTTTCTATTAGAAATAGGGAAAAGACTAGGGGTTAGATTATTCTCATGGTTTAAATTTCTATATTTGAAATAAAATTCACCAATTTCTATTTAAAAAAATGATTTTCCTAAATATTTGATGTAGTTTAAATAGGATGTAGTTCATTTCAAAAAAAATTGAAATTTTCTAGAAACTATGATTGGGATTTCAAGAATATTTATGCACTCTTTAAATTTTCCCTTAACATAAAGGGAAGTTGATGTATGAGTAATACTCAGTATTGTTTTTTTCCAATCTCCAGGAGAAGGTTGAATATAAAGCTCCATATGGGCTTACCCCAAACATGTGGGGTGATTGCTGATTGATCAAAGCAGCTGGTTCAGATGGTCGCTCTGGTAAATATGTTGTGGCAGCATCTATAGGTTGTACATTGGACTCAGGTTTCTGTTCATGGGACTTTTATAATAAAGAAATTATGGAATTCCATACTGAATCAGAGGCCTTCACTTCAACGTCCAGTACCATCTCTCCAATTTTGGCAGAGAGGGATGTCTCGGAGAGAAATTTTGGCTTTGCAAATGTTGTGCCAGAGAATCAACATTGGTGGTATAGGCCATGTGGGCCTCTTATGGTATCTACTACCACTGCCCAAAAGAAAGTTAATATTTATGATATTCGTGATGGAGATCCAGTGATTTCAATGTGTTTGTTTTGAAAGTTTAGGTTTCATAGTAAATCATCAATGGGCTCTGACATAAGGCACATTGAAATCTTGGATACATGTTTCATGCCAAAACCAGTTGTATCTTCCATAAATACACAATATTGGACCACTCTGTATAAATTTGCTTCTCAAACAATATTACAACTCCCTCATTATACAGGTGGTGTTCTTACATGCATAGCAAAGGCATTGTTTTGTAAATCATTTTATAAGTCACTAGATATTGTGGGTACAAGGATCTAGGGTCTCCACATGAACCTGTGTTGCCCGGAGACTCACTCTGCCTGTTCTTAAATTTGTAAACATAGTGGTATTCCAATGCTTCTTTCATTTTGTATGCATAATATGATTTTTTGTCAAAGTCCATAATTGTTTTTTAATTTTATCCATCCCAGTTTTGTTGTGAATGCACAGGTTTTTGGCTCAACACAGTTCTGTTAGATCTTTGTACTTTTCCTTTACTAACTATTTGAAATTTCTAGTTATATTTAGAGGTGTCTTTTAAGGGATGAGTTACTTGGATTTAGTGCTGCCCACTCTCAATAGAGGCTTACAGTAAACTATGACACATTGTGATGTATATCAGTGGTAGTTGGGGCAGCAACAAAATTAGTTTCATGCTTCAGTAGATTTATTCTTCTTGGAAAGCTTTCAGCTAATCAAAAAAAGGGAATGAAACACGCAACCAGTCCCCTTCCTTTTATTGGACCACCTACTTTCTTTTTATGAGAGCATATACAGGCTAAAGTTACTAGAAGTGGTCAAAAGTGAGTTTGGTTAGTTGGCAAAGTCCAACTATTCTTAGCCCTCAACAATGTTTAAATACTTCATAGGCATGTTAACCCCTCATAGACTATGTTGCGTAAGTGGGTTTTGCATAATTTTATGCACTTAGGGTTAGACTTAAATTTTGAAATTTGATGTAATTAGGATTATATTCAAGTGCTGGCCAAATTGGTAAAATTGATACTTGGCCATAGTTGAAAGGCAATAATATGCAGTGGAGTCATTCTATGAAATGATTCAATTTGGCATGTGAATCTCACATCTAAGGGCCATTAAAATCCCATGGATGGAGACTGATCAGGATTCAACATTGCTGTTACTATTAGTGGAGTTGGGTATGGCACAAGTACAATAAAAATACTGGAAACAATATTAACATCATAGATTCAGAATCTTAATCTCTATATTAAATGAGCATTAGAATGTAACTTGATTTCAGTAAAATCTCTAACAGGTTTGTTCTAAATCGGACCTAAAATTCTCACTTGTAAAGATGTTTGAGGCTTGAGGTTGTATGACACTGCAATAATTGACTTTTTGAGTACATGATGACATTAGGCCATTGTGAAACTGAATATATGCTACTTCGGTATGAAGATTGATTGCACAAACTGTGTTTTCTAAATAATGTTTCCAATGAAACCTGAAATGGCTCTTATTATGCTGAAAACATCTGTCATCTTTAATCTACTATCAATTTGAGTGACAAGGGTAGCTAAACCACATGAAAATGCTCCGAAGATGTTACAGATGCATGGAAGCTCTGGAAATTTAGCCCCTCACTATGTTATCTGATGCAGGGGCATTAGGCCCAAGACAAATTTTGTACATAAATAAATGTAAAGGGGGGTCTCATGTTTTATTTCCCTATGAAATTATCCATAGTTGAGCTAATTTAGTTAATTTGTAGAGAAAATGTAACTTCCTGAATGATTAATGAGCACCTAAAGAGATAGTCAGTTTCAGAAGTTAAGCTAATTCTAGGAGTCTGTCTCCGTCTGTCAGAGCGTTAGTCTCAGAGTTAGGAATTTGAAGAGTTTGTGAGTCATCGAGAAATTCGAATCGATTCATTGTAATTGATATAAAAATAAACCTCCGTGACAGAGTCAATAGACCTGCACAGAAGACCTGCAAAGAGAACTGCATAGAGCTGCATAGGGAAGAGGAGGCCATTGTATCGAAGATCTGGCCGAGGACCAGGAGACTGTAAGAAATTTCATTTATATAAGGAATCTGTTAGTATTATATGTGCATTGATTGAGTAATTTTTTTTTATGTGAATATATGTACGCATCCTGGTGAAAGATAATTGAAATTCCATGGTAATTAAGAAACCCTATGATGAGGTTATGTGCATATAGACTGGTTGAGTTCTCGGTGGAACACGAGCTAATGACTTAGGACTTATGAGCATTGGTGAATTCCACAGATAACTGTGTCAAACAGTTGGGGAATTTCTCTATAATCAGTTGTGTGAGCAGAGGGTGAATTAGGTTAATGACATTCCCGTGCACCTATGGTAGAGCAAGGAGATGCTGTGCTCGAACCTCTGTGAGCTAGGTAAAACCTCTTAATGAGTGTTGTGAATGTGTAGGCGATTGAATGAACCAAGGATCAGTGTATCAATTTGCAGAGTCGATACTAACCTTGTCGGAACCATAAGACATAAACCGTGGCATATGTAATGCATCGTGTCACCTCGAAATGGTCGTGCCCTAGTTCGTTTGGTATGGCCGTGTGAAGGATGAACAACGAGGAAGATTTCAATGGCAGTAAGGCATTGGTAAGCGGATGGAACCTAGAGTAAGAGTAGTCGAAACCTTGAGGACCGCACAGTAAAGACGGGTTTCCGGCATATCGCACCGCCTTTGTACGGTAAGCGGTATTCCCCATTTGGATGCAATCAATTTCATAGGCCGACACGTGGCCTTAAGCAGTTTTTAAAACCCACTCTCATCGCGAGTTAACGATCGTGCAACTAACTCGCGCAATATCCAGTTGGATCATTGGATCGTTAAGGCCAGAGCGATGTATTATCCATCGTTGGATGTGGAAAGGCTGCTAGTGCTAGGCCCCACGCATATATATGTCGACTATTGTTGTCCTAACTAAGGTTAAACAAAGGTATTAATATTTCATGGTCGAATTATGTTCATAACAATTGGAATGCCCACAATTCATAACAAATATTGGAGATTTACTGTCCTGTTTTGAAGTTTCCTTCTTTTTTTTAAAAAATTGAACCCGTCGTTGGTATACCGACGCTTCATAAGCATCGGTCTTCTGACATTTTGAACAATTTCTATTTTCGTCGGTCTTGTGACGTCCGTTGACATTGCGACAGTTCTTCTTGGCGTCGGTATTGCGACGCATTTGGAAAGCATTGGTGTTGCGACGCTTCTGGAAGCGTCAGTCTTGCGACACTTTTTTACGGCATTGGAATTGTGATAGTTTAGAAACATCGGAAGAGCGACAGTATAAAGACGTCGGAAGAGCGACATTCAAAATGTAGGACCACATTTCGTTGGAATTGCGACAGTTCTTCCTGGCATCGTTATTGCAATGTTTCTGGAAAGCGTCAGTCTTGCGACACTTTTGCAATGCGTCGGTCTTGTGACACTTTTGTACGGCGTCGAAATTGCGATAGTTTGGAAACGTCGGAAGAGCGACAATATAAATACGTCGGAAGAGCGACGTTCAAAACGTCAGACCACATTTCGTCGGAATTGCGACACTTTACAAATGTCGGAAGAGCGACGGTTTAGTAAACGTTAGAAGAGTGACACTTGTTTGGAAGTGACGGAAAAGGTGTCGGTATTGCGACACTTTGTCAAGGCGTTGGAATTGCGACGTTATGACGAACCACGTTTTTTCCATCCTCGAACTGTTGCTCTTGTGACGACTATGTATCGGAATAGCAACGAAGTTGCTGTCGGAAATTGGGCCAAATTTTCTAGTGAGGAGATGTATTTTTTAAGGTATAGCTGTCAGTTTCTTGTTAGAATTCATTTTTTTTAGTTATATGGTGTGTCATAGGAGAATTCGATGAATCTAGCCATCAGGAAGATCATCCTTGCTGTAATATTGTCTAATAAAAGGCAAAGCATCAAAGTAGTGAGGGGTTGGATATTTTTTGCACTAAACTGCTGCTTTATGTATTTGACTTATATCAGTAATACAAAGTGACTTTCTTCTTGACAGACCTAGGATTCTCATGGGGTTTTTAATGTCTTTTTGATCTATATCTGCATATTTTCCACTTGAAGTAGATTTCATCTCTATTACTTAGAATTCATAATTTTATCTCTTACTTCCTTTAGTGACAAAATGATTTTGTTTCCCTATGTTTTATGTGTGATTTTCCTATGTTAAAGACCCCTATCTTCCTCAGCTTCCATGTCAAGAAACCTTTCCACTGAAACTACTGATTGTCGACTCCATAAGCCCAATGGTAGCAAGCCTGCATTCTTTTCAACCTGCAAACATAGAAAACAAGTTATATTTCCAATAGAGTTAGGAATCTAGTATCATCATTATTCAATATCATAAAACCCCTTTGAGAGATCCCTCTTAGACTGAAGAGGCTAAGCTTAAGTCAAAAGCTATTTTGAAAAAGTTATAAAGAGTTTTATGATGATTAGCCCATCAAGTACAATTTTGTGATAACATTTTGGTGCGTCTCTCAGGAGCCTGAAGATATACTTTTCCCGAAATTTTGAAGCTAAACTCTTGAAGGTAGTAGGAGCTCAGAATTTTTTTGAGGCTACAACTACCTTGGTAACTCCATTCAAAATTCTCATGGTCAAAGGTGGCTTCAAAAAGGAGATATATGAGGAGTAATTATTGGAAATATTTTCATTGATGGCAATGGAAGTAGCAAAGGCATTGGCTACAAAGGAGCATCTGATCAGAAGAACAGAGGAAGTATCGGTCAAGAAAAGACAGAGTAGGAAGAAGGGAAGTCGATTTTGATTCTTAGGGTTAGTGCATGGTCAGGAACAATGAAACATGGTATGGAAACTGTACATTAGTGACTGTGGAACCAGAATGGAGCATGAAGAGGCAAAACCACGAATCAAGAACAAGTTTAAGGTCGCAAAAGGGAATCTGGTGTAAATATCTTGTGTTATATATTATGGAACTGGTGTCAAGCCTCAATAAATAAACGATGGGTTAATCTGTTGATGAAGAGCGCAAGCGATACGGAATGAAGCCCCTGCAGTGTTAATCGATTAGTTCACCGCATTAACTAACGGAAGTCATCATGAAGAATTCTGATACAAATAAGTCAATTTACAATAATCGAGCAGGGGGAGTGGATCCTTGAGCGGAACTTTGCGAGAGGAACAGTAACGGCGGTTTCTGGTTTTTATCGCACCGCTCTCGTCGGGCAAGCGGTATTCAAGAGGTGAGAATCAACTCCATAGAACAGGCGACACACGTCCCTGTACGTTTTTACAAAACTGCTTTTCAACATGCGCCATCGCGCGTTATAGTTCGACCCAGGACGCCCAACGATATCGTTGAGTGCCGTTGATCTGGGAAGGAGTCATCGGACGGTTGTCATTTGTTGAAGATGTGTGAAGTTTAACACAGGTACGGTGGGCCATCACACGTTAACGTTTGGCATCAGAGGTCGAGTGATATGCATATACGTCGTTGATTTGGAAGCTGGAAAATATAACGGTGATCAGACGATGGACTTGCGCGACATTTACTTATGGTACCGTGCACATATTTGATTTGGTTTTGACTATATTTGTGGGCCCAGGGTCAAAGGTCTATTATATTGTTTGAAATCATTATAATGCGAAGGGATAATCTTAATCCTAAAGTTAAGTCCTAAAGTATTAAATTAATTATTTACTTACCAAGATCAACGGATCAATGAGAGTTATGGAGACCCTGCTGGATTATCTATTTTGACCCCATCCAGGATTACCATTACAATAGAATGGTTTTGACTCATGGTTTTAATAAAGTCAAAAATATATAAGGAGCTGAATGATAGAGAATGAGTGTGTGCATTGAAAAGGTGGTGAATAGAATTTTAAAAAGAATATCTGTATGGGTGAGCTCTGTTCTTAACTGATAAATCTGACACTATGATGCACCCATGAACATGATTTGATGATCTCTGGTTTGAATGACGGACAAATTTATGAAGAACTGGTGTGAATATACAAGAAATACATAAATCTGGTGACCGGCAAGGTATGTTGTATGGAAACTGGTGGTTCCAGTATGAAACTGATGAAGCATGGTCTACAGTGGTGCTAAGGGTCGAAGCCTTCAGAGAGGGGGTTGTAGCTCCCTTCCAGTGGTAGCTGTTAAACGAGAACAGGGGGTAGTAGCTCCCTTCCAAGAGAGGCTAGTAAACGAGAGAAGGTCGTTGCCTTCTGCAGGTGGGTGCCTGAATGCTAGTATAAGTCTGCAACAGCATATATTGTAAGAAGTTTTCTCTATAATAAATATTGAAGACTGAGATTACAGCAGCAGTGGTTTTCTCCCAAATTGGGTTTCCACCTTAAAACCTGGTGTTCATATGTGTTGGTTTTTTTTTATGGTTTGTTATGTTATATCTGTTCATGCTTAATAAGTAATAAGATATCTGGACATACATGTTGGATGTTGTACGTAACATATGGTTGTAAGAGAAAGAAAAGAAAATTGATCAGCCCTAAATACTGATTCACCCCTCCCCTCTCAGTATTTTTCAACAATTGGTTTCGGAGCAGGTCCTTCTGAAAAAGCTCAGCCGCTAGAAGGAAGATCAAGCAAGATGAGTAACCAAGATGGAACAACATCTATCAGGCCTCTGCTCTTTAATGGAAACAATTTAATCTTCTGGAAAACAAGGATGAGATCCTATCTTCAGTCTCTGGGAGCAGATGTATGGGCAATTGTTGAACAAGGATATCAATATCCAGCTGCAGTGCCAATGGATCCGACGGAAAGAAAGAATTATGAAACGAATGCTAAGGCGGTCAATTCTCTATTGGGAAGTCTAACTGAATCCGAATTTGTCAAAGTCATGCAGCTGAATATAGCCAAGACAATATGGGACAAAATCATTCTCAGTTATGAAGGTGATGCAAAGGTAAAAAGTGCTAAAATCCAAACTCTCAGAATTCAATATGAGAATCTAAAAATCGATAATGAGGAAATCATTGCCAATTTCTTTTTATGTCTTGATGATATTGTAAGTCATATGAGAAACCTAGGAGAAAAAATAACTGAATCTACCTTGGTTGAGAAAGTCTTTAGATCACTAACGACAAAATTTGAGTCAAAAGTTCTGCCCTTGAAGAAAAGCAGGATCTTCAAAACCTTATTGTGGTGCAACTTCATGGCATACTAACTACATATGAAATGAGAAGAGGAGGACCTTCTGAAGTCAAAGAAGAAGTCTTTATAACTTCTACAAAAGGGAAGGAAGTACAAAAAACAGAAGGATCAGGATATATCTCAGAAGAAGATGAGATAAACTTTGTAAAGAAACTTCAACTTGGCACAGGACGGTTCAGAGGTAAGATTCCTTTCAAATGTTTTGATTGTGGAAGAGTTGGTCATTATGCTGCTAAGTGTCCTTATAAAGAAACACATAAAAAGGGGAAGGATGTAGCAAAAAGGAATAAGAATTGTTTTAGCACTAGAAAGAGCTACTATACACATGAAGATAGTGATGGGTTATCTGATAGTGAGGAAGAGTGTGAACAAGATCTTAGACTTCTCATGGAATTTGAAAAATAATCTAGAGAAGAAAAAGATACTTTTGTGGATGCTCTAGAAGACAGTGATTTTCTTGATGAAAACAATAAACTCAAAATTTTCTTAGAAGAAAGTAAAATAATCATAGAAACTCTGAAAAATCATCTTGAAGAAAAGGAGAAACACAATGAGAAATTAGAGTGTGAAGTAGTAAGTCTAAGAAAAGAACTTGAGAAAGTAAAAACTATGAACCTTAGATTTGCTAAAGGATCTAAAACATTAGATGAGATTATCAAGGTACAACGTTCTCCTCTTATAAAGACAGGTCTTGGATATATTGGAGAATCTTCTCAGGCTTTAGCACCAAATTATCTAAAAGCAGTTACAGCGGGTTTGCAACATGCTGCCACTCAGCAGGAGAATAAAGAATCTTTACAGATAAAGCATGATCATCTCAATTCAAAGAACACTAGCAGGAATGTCTATCAAGGAAACACCAATCAACAAGTAAATTCATATAGAAGATTTTATGATCGCATAAATTTCTTCTTCAATGGACAATGTTTCTCATGTCACAATTTTGGTCATAAAGTTGTTCAATGTGTAGCATATAAAACCATCATGACAAGAGAAGAAAGAAAGAAAAGGATTGATATTGAAACAAAGAAGAATACCTATAACAACTTTTCTCCTCTTCAAAATGAAGTTGAATGTGCTTATTGCAATAACTTTGGCCATGAAGAATCTGAATGCAGGAGCAAAGTTCAGCCAAAAGAACATGTTCCTTCAAGCTCCAAAATATGGAAAAAGAAGGAATTACAGGTTGAAAATTGTGGCATAGCGTTATTTGCAGAAGATGAAGAAAACCAATGGTACATTGATAGTGGATGCTCAAGACACATGACAGGTGATAAAGACAAACTTCTTGCATATAGTGCTCTAGAAAAGGAAAAGAATGTTACATTTGGAAATGATACTCCTGCGATCATTAAGGGAAAAGGGTCTGTTTTTCTAAAAGAAAAGGTGAAAGATAATGAATTCATGTATGTGGATGGATTAAATCATAACTTGTTAAGTGTAAGTCAAATGTGTGATCAAGGAACTGAGGTTGTCTTTAGTTGAAAAGAATGTGTGGTACGTGATCTTGATACAGGTAAAGCAATTATAAAAGGAAAAAGAACTCCAAACAACCTGTATATATTGAAGAACCCCAAAGAACAATGTTATTTGAGTAAATCTTCAGAAAATTGGCTATGGCATGGAAGGTTGGGGCATCTGAGCTTCTCTCAAATCAACAAATCAAGCAGACTTAAAGTTGTTCGTGATCTTCCCAATATTACTCTACTTGAAAATATCATATGCAAATCTTGCCAATTCGGTAAGCAAACCAGAGTACAATTTAATGCCAAGGAAGGATCATCAAGTAAGCCTCTTGAACTCATTCATACTGACATATGTGGACCTGTGAGGAAAAAGTCACCACATGGTGAACAATACTATATCTTATTTATTGATGATTTCTCTAGAATGTGTTGGATTGGGCTGCTTAAACACAAGGATGAAGCATTTGAGAAATTTCAGATCTTCAAAGCACTAGTTGAGAATGAATTAGATCTGAAAATCAAGTGTCTCAGATCTGATCGAGGAGGAGAATATACATCCAATGAATTTCTTGAATTCTGTGAACAACATGGCATAAAAAGACAGTTCTCTGTAGCTGGCACTCCACAACAGAATGGTGTTGCAAAAAGAATGAACAGAACAATTCAACAAATGGCTAGAGCTATGCTTGATGATTTCGGAACACCTGACACATTTTGGGGAGAAGTAGCACATACAGCAGCAAACATTCTCAACAAAGCACATGTTCGTGTAAATAGTGATAAACTCCATATGAACTCTGGTATGGTAATCCTCCCACTATAAAGCATTTTAGAATTTTTGGGAGCAAATGCTTTATCAAGAATAATGATGAAAAACTTGGCAATTTTGAACCCAGAGCAGATGAAGGAATATTTCTTGGCTACTCCTCTAGGAGTAGGGCATATAAATGTTACAATAAAAGACTTCGGAAGATTGTTGAATGTATTGACATTGTTATTGATGAGTCTCCTGCAACTCCAAAAGAAGAAAAGCAAACAACAGATGAAGATGGTGATGACACATATCCTTCTACATCAAACAGTAATGATACAAACAGTGAACCCAATGAAGAACCCGAAGACGTTTTGTCTAAAAGGGCTCCATCTAGATATGTTCAAAAGAATCATCCAGAATCTCAAATTTTTGGAGAAAAGGGATCAGGTGTACAAACAAGGAGGACTCTTGTGGAATCTTCTAGAAATCTGGCAGTTCTATCCACTGTTGAACCTCACAGTGTCAGTCAAGCTAGCAAATATGAATGTTGGATTCAAGCCATGAATGAAGAGCTTGATCAAATTGAAAAGAATCACACTTGGGAATTAGTACCAAGGCCTCATGACAAAAATGTCATTGGAACTAAATGGATATTCAAAAACAAGTTAAATGAGAATGGGGATGTTATAAGAAATAAAGCTAGACTTGTGTGCAAAGGATATGCTCAACAAGAAGGTATAGACTTTGAAGAAACCTTTGCTCCTGTAGCCAGACTTGAAGCCATAAGAATGTTTCTTGCTTTTTCAAGCTTCCAACAAATCAAAGTTTATCAAATGGATGTTAAATCTTCTTTTCTCAATGGTGATCTAGAAGAAGAAGTTTATATAGAACAACCAGAAGGATTCATTTTGGCAAATGATGAAAAACTTGTTTGTAGACTTAAAAAGGCTCTATATGGTCTCAAACAAGCTCCAAGGGCATGGTACTATCGTCTTGACAAATATCTTCATCAACAAGGATTTTCAAAAGGGTCTGTTGATAGCAACTTATACACAAAAACTGAAAATGACAAACCATTGATTGTGGTTGTATATGTTGATGATATCATTTTTGGAAGTAATAAAGAGTCTATGAGTCAGAAATTTGCTTCTGATATGCAGCAAGAATTTGAAATGTCTCTGCTTTGGGAACTAACATTCTTTCTTGGCTTACAAGTGCAACAAGCAACATATGGCATATTCTTATCACAAGAAAAATACCTCAAGCAAATCCTGAAGAAGTATGGCATGGAAGACTGCAAACCTGTAAGTACACCAACGATAATCGGAGGCAATCTCAGTTCTAATGATGATTCCCCCATGGTGAATCAACCTGACTACAGATCCATGATAGGAAGTCTACTCTATCTCACTGGGACAAGACCAGACGTCATGCATGCAGTTGGGATTGTTGGATGATTCCAAGATAATCCAAAAGAGTCTCATCTTCAAGCTGTGAAAAGAATATTCAAATAACTACAAGGAACTCAAGACTTTGGACTATGGTATCCAAAGAATGTTGATCTTACTCTTCATGCATACACTGATGCAGATTGTGCTGGAAGTGTTGATGATCGGAAAAGCACTAGTGGTGGTGCATTCTATATGGGGCCCCAGTTAGTATCTTGGTTCAGCAAAAAACAAAGCTCCATTGCCTTATCTACAACAGAAGCAGAATATGTGGCTACAACATCATGTTGCACTCAACTCCTCTAGATGATGCAAACCCTAAAAGACTTTCAAATCAAATGTTCACCTCCTATCTCCATTATGTGTGACAATACAAGTGCCATCAGTATCTCAAAGAATCATGTTATGCATTCCAAGACCAAGCACATTCCCATCAAATATCACTTCTTATGTGAACAAGTACTTGAACAAAAGGTGAAATTGGAGTATGTTTCCTCAAGAATTGTTCGATATATTCATAAGCTTATCTACCCGAGATATTACCAGAATCTCTAGGACATATGGCCTGGGAGTAGTCTATATCTGAAGAGGATGGTTCTTATTCCATAGAGGTCATTGGTTGTGTGGGGGTGTCTTTGTTGAAACTCTGGGATGCCCGAGCAAAGGGAGAGTATTGGTCATGAAAAGAGGATGCATTGTTCAATTTATACAGGTAAATATGTATTCTGTTCATGGTCAGCCTTGATCTCGGGGGGAGCATGGGTATTGTCAAATTCACACCATTGTTGTCAAAGATGTCAAAGGGAGGAAAAACAACAATGGGCTTCTGCAAAACAATGGGGAGGAAAGTATTTCCATGATGACAAAGGGGAGAGAGATTACATGGAAATATTGTCATTGATGGCAATGGAAGTAGCAAAGGCATTGGCTACAAAGGAGCATCTGATCAGAAGAACAGAGGAAGTATCGGTCAAGCAAAGATAGAGTAGGAAGAAGGGAAGTCGATTCGGATTCTTAGGGTTAGTGCATGATCTGGAACAATGAAACATGGTATGGCAACTGTACATTGGTGACTGTGGAACCAGAATGGAGCATGAAGAGGTGGAACCACAAATCAAGAACGAGTTTAAGGTTGCAAAAGGGAATCTGGTGTAAATACCTTGTGTTATATATTATGGAACTGGTGTCAAGCCTCAATAAACAAATGATGGGTTAATCTTTTTATGAAGAGCGCAAGCGATACGGAATGAATCCCCTGAAGTGTTCATCGATCAGTTCACCGCATTAACTAATGGAAGTCGTCATGAAGAATTGTGATAAAAATAAGTCAATTTACAATAATCGAGCAGGGGGAGTGGATCCTTGAGTGGAACTTTGCGAGAGGAACAGTAACGGTGGTTTCCGGTTTTTATCGCATCACTCTCGTCGGGCAAGCGGTATTCAAGAGGTGAGAAGCAACTCCATAGAATGGGCGACACGCGTCCCTGTATGTTTTTACAAAACCACTTTTCAACATGCGCCATTGTGCATTATAGTTTGACCCATGACGCCCAGCGATATAATTGAGTGTCGTTGATCTGGGAAGGATTCATCGGACAGTTGTCATTTGTTGAAGATGCGCGAAGTTTAACACAGGTACAGCGGGCCATTGCACGTTAACGTTCGGCATCGGAGGTCGAGCGATATGCATATACGCCATTGATCTGGAAGCTGGCAAATCTAACGGTGATCAAACGATGGACTTGCGCGAAATTTACTTATGGTACCGTGCACATATTTGATTGGGTTTTGACTATATTTGTGGGCCCGGGGTCAAAGGTCTATTATATTTTTTGAAAGCATTATAATGTGAAGGGATAATCTTAATCCTAAAGTTAAGTCCTAAGTATTAAATTAATTATTTACTTACCAAGATCAACGGATCAGTGAGAGTTATGGAGACGCCGCTGGATTATCTATTTTGACCCCGTCCAGGATTACCATTAGCAATAGAATGGTTTTGACTCATGGTTTTAATAAAGGCAAAACTATATAAGCAGTTGAATGATAGAGAACGAGTGTGTGCATTGAAAAGGTGGTGAATAGAATTTTAAAAAGAATATCCATATGGGCGAGCTCTGTTCTTAACTGATAAATCCGACACTATGATGCACCCATGAACATGATTTGACGATCTCTGGTTTGAATAACGGACAAATTTATGAAGAATTGGTGTGAATATACAAGAAATACATAAATCTGGTGACCGGCAAGGTATGTTGTATGGAAACTAGTGGTTCCAGTATGAAATTGATGAAGCATGGTCTGCAGTGGTGCTAAGGGTCAAAGCCTTCAGAGACGGGGTTGTAGCTCCCTTCCAGTGGTAGCTGGTAAATGAGAATAGGGGGTAGTAGCTCCCTTCTAGGAGAGGCTGGTAAACGAGAGAAGGTCGTTGCCTTCTGCAGGTGGGTGCCTGCGTGCTGGTATAAGTCTGCACTAGCATATATTGTAAGAAGTTTTCTCTATAATAAATATTGAAGACTGAGATTACAACAGCGGTGCTTTTCTCCCAAATTGGGGTTCCACCTTAAATCTTGGTGTTCATATGTGTTGTTTGTGTTTGATGGTTTGTTCTGTTATATATGTTCATGCTTAATAAGTAATAAGATATCTGGACATACATGTTAGATTTTGTACTGTAACATATGGTTGTAAGAGAAAGAAAAGAAAATTGATCAACCCTAAATACTGATTCACCCCTCCCCTCTCAATAATTTTCAACAATCCTGACCCAGATCCACCTACAATTATTGATAATCCAAACACAATTTCCAGAGGCATTCAAGGCAGTTCTGCACAATCAGGTACTCCATTACACACAAAATCCTTGTCCTTTGAAGTTCTAAGAAGTCCTGAAGATAAAGGGTTTGATGATAAAATTGAGGAAGTCTTGTTTAGGTCTGAAAATGAAAAATAATTGACTAAAATTGTTTTAGACCTACATAGAAGAGGCATTGATACCTCAACCTTAGTGACCCAAAAAGATAAAGAAGAATTTTGGGAAGCAGTTAAACCAGAGTTATTGTTAGAGATGGAATCTTTGGATAGGTTGGAGGAACTAGATCCATTTGAAATCTTGCTTAAAAAAAAATCTGGTGTCCCTCTACCTGAATGGAGTTCAATTGTAGCTAGACAACAAAGACCAACCACCCTCCCTCCTAACATTTCCTCTTCCTCTACTATTTTTTTCCCTAAAACTACCATAGTTCTAGTCATCATGGTAGGAAATTTTCCACCTCCACCTATTGTTCCACCTGCTAGGTATGCCTCTCTTGTTCTCCCAGCTGTCCTTAATGCCATTTCAAGAAAATATTCTGCTAGAATCAAAACTTGGGGAAGTGATGAAGAGATTACAGCTGAAGAACATGTATATTAGTTTAATGAATTCATAAATAGGGAGGAGGTTGACCATGAAGATGTCAAAATGAGGCTTTTTTCTTAGAGCTTTACTGGTGAGGTCGGGAAGTGGTTCAAAGCCCTTACACCAGGAAGCCTACATAATTGGAATGAATTTGAAGATAGCTTCTTGAGAAAGTGGGGAAATAGAACCAACACTGTGCAAGCCCTCACTAAGTACAATAGATTGAAAATAGTTGTTGATGAAAATTTCCAAAATTTCTCCAAGATATTTAACAAATGTTATGACTCCATCCCTACCCATCTAAAGCCTCCACCAGGAGTAGCTCAACTGAGATATGCTGAGGCTTTTGAATATGAATTTTATATCTTTCTCAGAGAAAGAGAATCCTCTTCACTAGCTGAAATTCAAAATGATGTTGTGAAGGTGGAGGTAAATATGATAGCAGCTAAAAATTCCAAGATGGGAAAGACAAAATTGAAAGAAGAAGATAAGCCTTCCACCTCAGATGACGAATTTGGCTCCATGATGAAGGCAATGGAAAAATTGATGGATAGGCTTGCCCTTGTGAATGCCTCTGCTCTTTCTGCACAACATGAACCTCAGTTTAGAAATCCTTAGTTCAGAAGACCTCAAAACCAGCAGACACCAAGGGAAAACAGAAATCAACCTAACCCTCAAGTAAGGCCTCCTTTTCAGCAAAACTTAGTTGATGAAGAAGATCATCCTGAAATACCAGAATACTATTCATTTCTTGGATGAAAACATGTCAAGAATGTTTTTGACTAAGGAAGAACATGATGAGTTAGATCATGATGTAAACAAGGGTGAGGAACCATTTGATTACCTTACAGGATATCAACATGCAATATTTGAGATGCAGAAACGATACAACCTCAAAAACAAAAATGTTCCAATTACTTAAAATAAAGCACAACCCAAGAAAGATGCCCCTAAAGCTGCTGAGGTTACAAAATATCTACCACCTCCTCCTCCTGTCAAAAAGACTGAAAAAATTGCTTATGTTTTTAGTTTGGAGAATGAGATCTCTGTAATATTCCTAAATTAGCATACAACTAATTGGAATATTAAATTTTTGTTTTGCTTCTTATTTGGAGGAAATAAGAGGGTATGGAGACCCATAAATATCCTTAGTAGGAATAAATACACTCCTGGTGTGAATGGAGGTCATCTAAAAATATGGATTGAAGACCCTTATGTGTGAAAAGGGGCTGGAGCATGAAGACTGGGTCAACTTTGACCAAATCAACAACGTTGTCATGGAGTAGTGGCATTCATGATGGGACAACATAGTTTAGATGGAGACTCATTGCATGGAAGTAGTGTCATAAATGAATTTGGCTTAGGGTTATAAAGCTCATTTCTTATAAAAGGAAGAGGATGGCAGCCATATTTATTTATGTTGATGTTAGTGATTATTGATTTTGTGGTCCGTATGACTTCTTGCATCCTGCAGCTGTTTAGTTGAGCTGGCAATGTTGTTTAGCACAGGGTGTTCCCGAGCAGGGATCCCACCTCTTCCATTGAGGTAGCATCTTGGAAGAATATTTTACTATCATTTCCACACATCCGGAAATCTGGCCAAGCTTCAGTCTTCAGCTACAACATAGTTTCTATTCAGATTTGTGTTGTGTTGCAGGGTGTTGTAGTGGAGGGTTAAGAAACCCACTTTCTGAGCTTATTTTCTAGTGAGGGGACCATTCCTTCACTTGTTGATTTGATTAGCTATTGTCGTAGCTGATAGATCATTCCTTCAGCCCCATATTAGTAGTCATTCCCAGGGAGTGCGTAAGTCAGGCAGCAAAAATGCAGTGGGCAACTCAAAAAAGGCTGAAAATCCAAAATTAAAATCTGGCCAAACGATTACTGGGTTTTTCTGGGTTTGTTGAGTACAATTCATGGTTAAAAGGGAAGATCATTCTGAGTACTTTAATAGCCTTCCGTACATGATTCTTCTCCTTAGTAGCAGTAGCTTCCAGCAGCAGTAGCAGTAGCAGCACAACATTTCCAGTGCTTGGTTTCTTTAGTGTATTTCATCCATCTTGTGGCTTGAGTGCATTCCTTTTGGAGCACTGTGTAATTTCATTTGCTGTTATATATAATTGTATGGGTCTGTTTTTTTCTACTCATAGATTATGATATCTTAATGTAATTTCCAGTTGCAACCTATTTCCATCATTTTCTAGATTTTAGTGCTATGTTCCAGTTTTGATTTATTTGGAATGTTTCATATGTTCTATATTCCTGTCTTTTCCATTTTGGAATATTACAATGGTGTCAGAGCATAATCTTGGCTCATCTTGTGGATCTCAGCCATTTTGCTATCAATAGAATAAGAAGAAGGAGAAAGAGATCAGAATGATGGAAGGAATGAGTTTTATCTCATATCTTTTCAGATCTACGAGGGACCTCACCAAGGAGGTCAAGAAAAGAAAAGTGGAGAAAAACAATGAAACCACACTAGGGTTTCAAGATAAGGAAGTTCCATGTACTTCCTATCAGCAGAAGAAAGAACCGGTATTGCATAGAGCTCCAAAGCAATATATTATGCCCTTTTCTTTTGAAGAAGAAGACAAAAGGCATGGAGATGGAGGACACATAGATCATGAGATTCTAAGTGAGTATCTTGCATAATACAGATCTCAATCAAGATCTTTCAAGGAGAATCTAACTCTCCCACAGTTCATTTAGCTCAAAGAAGAAAGAAGACCTTGTAGCAATAGATTTATCTTGTCTACATTTTATGGGTCATCCCTATGCACAGCAAGATCTTGGGGAATGAAGTTGGATGCATTCTTCCTACTACATCCATTAGTAGAAATAGAAGATGTTGAGATTGCAGCGCTGCACCTTGAGAGTGAAGTAGACATTTGGTGGTTCATCCACTTGATTCATGCACAAGTGACTACATATGCAGATTTTACTCAAAGATTGATCAAGAATTTTGATAAAAGAAAACTAGAGGAAGAGCAACTTCCACCGCCACTTTCTGCAGGAGAAATTGCATCAGGAGAAGGAACACTTGCATCTTTGCAAAGTGGTCTTGATCTCTTGACATATAGAGTCCCATGCACTATTCCGGATATGCATGAGGAGGAGGAGACTTATACCAGCGTTGATGCAACCATAAGGGAGCAGCCATCATCATCGGTAGTTAGGAAAGTCATCACACTGGAGGAAGGAACCCTTGTATAAATACAAGATGTTCCCAAGGAAAACCAAGGTATGCAAATGTTTCCACTTTCTATTATTTTAGCACATATTATGGAGAGTTGTGGGAATATGCCATTACATGAACTAGGGTCAAGATACACTGCTGATTTGGAGTAGCAAACTATCACTGTGCAGAGGACCCTTGATAGAATCAAGGAGGAGATGTACATTCATCCTAGTATTTCATTGTTGAGCTACACACAACTCTTGGGGTTGGAGTGTAGATTTTTGGAGGATAGGATGAGTATCGTCCTAAAAAATTCAATGCAGAACTATATGTTCAGCATTAATCATGAGCATGAGACAACATATACACCATCATGGAGATCAACAGCATTGTCATTGAGCATCAATGATGAGTTGGGGGCCCAACTAATATTAAGACATTTTGATCACCAACACACTTGTGTAGCAGTGGATAGACAGATGGTTGATGGAAGACATCTTCCATTATCATGATGGATACTTCTTGATGAGAAATTCACACCTTTATGAGAAGTTTTTTCCTACATCTTATTTGGATCCTTATGGGGTCAAAGTCGTCATTGATGAGTGGTCTTCATTTGGAGATCTCTAGGAGATTGCATTTCAATATCCCATGAAATGCAAAAATAGAAATCTGGTTTGGGAGGATGGTATTCTCCATTGGAGGAGTACCAAAGTGGAGCATGATAGGAGACACCCACATTTGGATGAATGGGTGTGGACGGTGAGCAAGGGATTGGTGGGCCACTTGCATATCTATGACACAGGGCAGCAGGAGGCATGGCTGCGTTGGCTACTCTTGAAAGAGTTTGGCCATCATGTGACATATCCTTTGTCAAAAGGTATGTTATGGTTTGAGGCATTGCATGGCAACCATATGTTATGGAAACAGAATATTTGGTTATATGGGAAATTCTACAAGTCAATCATCATGATGTTACCCCATGACTTGTATGATGATGGTGTCAGGAGGCAACAAGAGTTGATGTTGCTTTCGAAACTCCTGGGAGAGTATGGGTTGATTTTCTCCCATACTTTGCATGATGTTGCGGGAGTAGGTGATAGCACCATCATGGTGCAAAGGGGCTACTCATTAGCCTTGTAGGATCAGGAGGTACTTCCACTTTGGAAGGAATCTCCCATATATTGCAACATTATGGTAGATGACTTTGCCATTTGGCATGTCAAAGAATGGAGTTATGAGATGACATGATCCTTATTACTAAGGCCAACAGTGTTGTCACTTGGGAGCTTGGGCTTGTTGATGGAGTGTTCCCATGATCAATTCACATATGATGCACTTGATGGAAAGTAGGAGATGAGATTGATGGAGTAGTGGATGGAGACATCTCTTACCATGATATGATCTTCTTGACTTGGATCTCCAAGCATAAGAAGAAAGCTTTGCATGCAGCACATGGTTCATTCCTTTTCATGGAGATATGTCATACCCCTATGGAGGGCTCATTCATGGATATTATTATCAACCTACTCTCATTACATGCTAAGAATTTTTTTTTTGCACTTACTGATTATCTAACACAGAATTTGCATTCTCTTACCATCTCTGTACAGTGCATTGCTTCACAAGAGGGCAAGCCTCTATTTGGGCTTCATGGTCATTTTGGGACCAACATTAGTGATGGGGATAGCCATCCCTTGAATGGATTGGGGCAATTTTTTTACTATTCTTTGTATGCTCAGTTGATAAACAATCCCATTTACTAATTTCTAGTAGATGAAATGACATGCACAACTAGCAACTTGTTGGGAGACAACTTTCCATGTTATATTTTGAAACAGCAGTTAGAAAAATTGCATTGTGACCACTTGGGAAACTATTGGTACCTTCCAGTACTACATGAAACCTTCATTATCTTTCTAATTTTGATGCCATATGGTGATGATGTCCTATTCATCATATATGGGGTGTTTTGGGCCAGCATGATTCATGACTCTAGAGAGAGGATATTTGAAGATCAAGTTTTCTTCTTGCCTCTTGAAGGCAACATTATTGCAGCCAAAAATAAAAAATCTACTCTACACTTATCATAAGTGGAGATAGAGAAATAATTGGATAGAAAATTTGGCCTATCAAGTTCAGCAATGCAACCCACCTACTTTGCAGGATCCTAAGGCGGAGGAGTATTTCTATGAGTTACCATTTTGGAAGGTGACTCATTTTGTATGGATGATAGCTTGGGGATGGAGGCTTCACATGGGAATGATAGTTCCCAATATATTTTAGATTACATGCCTCAATAATACCTCTAAAAAAAATATAGTTTTCTCCATGGATATCCCACTACTTCATGATGATAGCTATTTGGGATTGTCACCAAAAGCTAACTTGTACACTTGGGAGGAGCAACTTGGAGACATATTGATGAGAGAGAATCTTGTTCATTGGCGGAGCTTATCATATGAGGATGCTACAGGAGGAGGAGAGGAGGCTCTTCAATTCTATCCTTGCAGTTTCTTGGGCACAAGAAACATTTGGGAGGGGAGGATTATAATATTCCTAAATTAGAATACAACTAATTGGAATATTAAAATTTGTTTTGCTTCTTATTTGGAGGAATAAGAGGGTATGGAGACCCATAAATATCCTTAGTAGGAATAAAGACACTTCTAGTGTGAATGGATGTCATCTAAAAATCTGGATTGAAGACCCTTAGGTGTGAAAAGGGATTGGAGCATGAAGACTGGGTCAACTTTGACCAAATCAACAACGTTGTCATGGAGTAGTTGCATTCATGATGGGACAATGTATTTTTAGTTGGATACTCATTGCATGGAAATAGTGTCATAAATGAATGGGGCTTAGGGTTAGAAATTTCATTTTGTATATAAGGAAGAGCATGAAAGCCATATTGCATTATGTTGATGTTAATTATTATTGATTTTGTGGTCTATATTACTTTTTGCATCCTTCATTTGTTTAGTTGAGCTTGGAGTGTTGTTTAGCACAGGGTGTTCCTGAGTGGGAATCCCACCTCTTCCATTGAGGTAGCCTCTTGTATGAGTATTTTACTATCATTTCCACACATCCGGCAGTCTGGCCAAGCTTCAATCTTCAGCTACAACATAGTTTCTTTTCATATTTGTGTTGTGTTCCAAGGTGTTGCAGTGGAGGGTTGAGAAACCCACTTTCTGAGCTTATTTTCCAGTGAGGGGACCATCCCTTCACCTATTGATTTGAATGGGTGTTGATGAAGCTGATAAATCATTCCTTCAGCCCCATATCAGCAGTCATTACCCGGGAGTGCATAATTCAGGCAACAGAAATGCAGTGGGCAACTCAAAAAAAGGCCAAAAATCCAAATTTAAAATCTGGCCAAACGATTTCTGGGTTTTTCTTGGTTTTTTTAGTAGAATCTGTGGTTAAACACACAGATCATTCTGAGCCTTCTAATAGACTTTTGCACATATTTCTTCACCTCAATGGTAATAGTTTCCAGCAGCAGTAGCAGTAGCAGCTCAACATTTCCAGTGCTTGGCTTCTTTAGTGTATTTCAGCCATCTCGTGGCTTGAGTGCATTCCTTTTGGAGCACTGTGTAATTTCATTTGTTGTTATATATAATGATATGGCTAAGTTGTTTTCTGCTCATAGATTATGATGTCTTAATGTAATTCTAGTTGCAACCTATTTCCAGCATTTTCCAGATCTTAGTGCTATGTTCCAGTTTTGATTTATTTGGAATGCTGCATATGTTCTATATTCCTATCTTTTCCATTTTGGAATATTACAGTGGTATCAGAGCATAATCTTGGCTTGGCTTGTGGATCTCATCCATTATGCTATCAATAGAATAAGAAGAAGGAGAAAGAGATCAGAATGATGGAAGGAATGATTTTTATCTCATCTCTTTTCAGATCTACGAGGGACCTCACCAAGGAGTTCAAGCAAAAAAAAGTGGATAAAAACAACAAAACCACACTAGGGTTTCAAGATAAGGAAGGTCCATGTACTTCCTATCAGTAGAAGAAAGAACCGGTATTGCATAGAGCTCCAAAGCAATACACTATTCCCTTTTCTTTTGAAGAAGAAGAAAAAAGGCATGGAGATGGAGGACACTTATATCATGAGATCTAAGTGAGTATCTTGCAGAATATAGATCTCAATCAAGAGCTTTCAAAGAGAATCTAACTCTCTCGGAGTTCATTCAGCTCAAAGAAGAAATAATACCTTGCAGCAATAGATTTATCTTGTCTACATTTGATGGGTCATCCATATTCACAGCAAGATCTTGGGGAATGAAATTGGATGCATTATTCCTACTACATCCAGTAGTAGAAAGAGAAGTTATTGAGATTGCAGCACTGCACCTTGAGGGTGAAGAAAACATTTGGTGGTTTAGCGATTTAATTCATGCACAAGTGACTGCATATGCAGATTTTACTCAAAGTTTGATCAAAATGTTTGATAAAAGAAAACCAGAGGAAGAGCAACTTCCACCTCCACATGTTGTAGGAGAACTTGCATCAGGAGAAGGAACACTTGCACCTCTGCAAAATGGTCTTGATCTCTTGACATATAGAGTCCCATGCACTATTCTAGAGATGCATGAGGAGGAGGAGACTTATACCAGCGCTAATGTAGCAAAAGAGGAGCAACCATCATCATCAGTAGTTGGGGAAGTCATCACACCGAAGGAAGGAACCCTTGTAGCAATACAAGATGTGGGAATATGCCATTGCATGACCTAGGGTCAAGATACACTATTGATTTGGATCAGCAAACTATCACTGCGCAAAGGACCCTTGATAGAATCAAGGAGGATATGTACAATCATCCTACTATTTCATTGTTGAGTTGCACACAACTCTTGGGGTTGGAGTGTAGATTTTTGGAGGATAGCATGAGTATTGTCCTAAACAATCCAATACAAAACTATTTGTTCAGCATTAAGCATGGGCATGAGATAACATATGCACCATCATGGAGATCAACAATGTTGTCAATGAGCATCACTGATGAGTTGGGAGCCCAAATAATATTAAGACATTCTTATCACCAACACACTTGTGTAGAAGTGGATAGGCAGCTGGTTGATGGAGGACATCTTATGATGGATGACATCTTCCATTATCATGATGGATACTTCTTGACGAGCACTTTACACCTTAATGAGAAGTTTTTTGCCTGCATCTTATTTGAGATTGCATTTCAATATCCCATGAAATGCAAAAATAGAAATCTAATTTGGGAGGATGGTATTCTCCATTGGAGGAGTACCAAAGTGGAGCATGGTAGGAGACACCCAAATTTGGATGAATGGGTGTGGATGGTAAGCAAGGGGTTGGTGAGCCACTTGCATATCTATGACATAGGGCAGCAGGAGGCATGGCTTCGTTGGCTACTCTTGAAAGAGTTTGGCCATCATGTGACATATCCTTTCTCAAAAGGTATGTTATGGTTTGAGTCATTGCATGGAACCCATATGTTATCGCAACAAAAGCTTTGGTTGTATGGGGCATTCTACAAGTCAATCATCATGATGTTACTCCATGACTTGTATGATGATGGTCTGAGGAGGCAACAAGAGTTGATGCTGCTTTGGAAACTCTTGGGAGAGTATGGGTTGATTTTTCTCCCATACTTTGCATGATGTTGCAGGAGTAGGTGATGGCACCATCATGGTGCAAAGGGTCTACTCCTTAGCCTTGGAGGATCAGGAGGTACTTACACTTTGGAAGGAATCTCCCATATATTTCAGCATTATGGTAGATGACTTTGACATTTGGCATGTCAACTAATGGAGCTATGAAATGACAGGATCCTTATTACAAAGGCCAACAATGCTGTCACTTGGGAGCTTGGGTTTGTTGTGGAGTGTTCCCAGGATCACTTCACATATGATGCACTTGATGGAAAATTAGGAGATGAGAGTGATGGAGTAGTGGAGGGAGACATCTATTACCATGATATGATCTTCTTGACTTGGATCTCCAAGCATAAGAGGAATGCTTTGCATGCAGCACATGATTCATTCCTTTTCATGGAGATATGTCATACCCCTATGGAGGGCTCATTCATGGATCTTATTATCAACCTACTCTCAGTACATGGTAAGAATTGTGTTTTTTCACTTATTGATTATCTAACGCAGTATTTTCATTCTCTTGCCATCTCTATACAGTGCATTGCTCCACAAAAGGACAAGCCTCTATTTGGGCTTCATGGCGATTTTGGGACCAACATCAGTAATGGGGATAGCCATCTCTTCAATGGCTTGGGGAAAGTGTTGTACTATTATTTGTATGCTCATTTGATAAACAATGCCATTTACTATTTTCTAGTAGATGAGATGACATGCACAACTAGCAACTTGTTGGGAGACAGCTTTCCATGTTATATTTTGAAACAACAGTTAGAAAAACTGCACTGTGACCACTTGGGAAACTTTTGGTACTATTGATCATGATTAGCATTCTATTAGAAATATGGATAGGCAACCTCGCCTAAACCCCTCAAGCTCCCTCTTTTTGTCCCAAAAAGATCCCTTTTTCCGCCTATCGTTGCCATTCGTTAATCTCGAAACTGCATAAAAAAGCCCAAAAAACCCGCATTTGATAATATATATGGCCTAGCACCTTTCGGCCCTAGCCCCTCAATCTTTCTCTTCATATGGTCTGAGCGCTAGACCAAGCGCTAGCCCGGAGGGTGCCTATCATAGAGATATATCAGGCTCGTTCATAACCGTCGATCTGTACAGATTTGACGGTGTTTGCAAGGCTTCTTCACGCCAGTGGCCCGCCCGTTTACCGCTCCGATCATCTATCAGCCGTCTGATCAGATCGCAAATCAACGATTCGTGATGCATCTTCTCTGGTGGTCCCCACACCGTGCTCTGTGCAGAAACCACCTGGTTTCTATCGCACCACCTTTGGGTAGCACGCAGTATTTTTATTTTTGCAGTGATTCCATACAGCGCACGACGCATGGCAGCGGCACTGTTTGAAAACCGCTAGCTCATCGTGCGTTATTGTTTGGTACAGGACGCCCAGCAATATCGCTGCCAGCCATCCGATCTGAAGCTCTTCATCCAACGGCTATCGCATTCTGAAGCTACCCGGGATTTAATGCAAGGAAATCGTACCCCTAGCCTAGTGGCAATTTCCCCCAACGCCGTTTCAACCGTCGATCTCGTCTTGAGATCAGACGGTCTAGATCATTTGCATGACCCACTGTTGACCCGGTCTTCCTCCATGTCACATGTTCCACGTGTGTGTCGCATTTTTCCTCTGCTCTTTATATGCCCCATTCATAAGTTAAATTTTGATTTTTTTCGTTCAAATTCTTCGCCCAGTCTGTTTACCATCGTCCCACTGTATTTTTCGTCGCCACCCCGCATACCTCCACCATTCCATCATGCCATGTTATTAAACAGTCATCCCCACTGCATTGCCATCCCCATGCATTTGTTTCCTGACATGTTTTCAGGTTTTACAGGGTTGCAGTGATGGAAAATTTCTATTATTCTCAGCCTCTATTACAGAAGTTGAGATCGTAGAAAGGACCATGTTTCAGAGGAAAAATTTATGGAGCAAGGCTTGGGAAGCTTTTATGACACGGTTTTCATTAAAGCAGCAGGGGTAAAATCTATCAAACCCTCCAGGGTAATTCGAAGCACAGATTTCGCAATTGAAGATATTAATGTTGCGGCAGAGAGTACCAGCGGGAGATCAGAGGAATTCAACGATCAGCATTGAATGTTTCAAGCCTTAATTCAAAGTTAGAAGGCAGAGGGTACCAGGCACAAGAAAAAAAATACCTCGAGGCTTTCTTTTCAGCACCATTTTCTTTCAGGAAAGGACAGAATGTTTATATGATTTTACTCATTTACTGTGTTCCTGAAGAGATCTTCATCCAGTGCATTTATTTCAGAACGTCGGCCTCATAATACATGCAGCACTTCAGAACCATTCAGCAATATGGGTGTGCACGTCTCTGCCATTTTGTTTTAATGATACAATTAAATGATCATCACCCACTTTCTTTATTAGTCTTCTTTGTTTCCTATAAAAACCCCAATGAACAGATTATGAAGGGTTCCAGATTTTATCAGAAAAATATGCAGTGAAAGGCTTTTTGTATACATTTTGTAAAGCTCTTGTATGAAGGCTCAGAGCCCATAGGGTCTCAGTGAGGAGGATTTCTATCCGTTTAAGAGGATTTTGGTCTTTGATATTTCACAGTATGTAACCTTCCCTTATGTGTTATTTTAATACAACATTTCATTTCATCCATCTTTCTTGTATCATGTTTCTGGAATGCGAGTGGCTCACTGATTTTTGGTAAGGATTTATCTTAGTTGATACCCATACTCGGATCAGTCAAGCGCTTTAAATATGGCTCAGGCATGATATATTGTTCCATTATTCATCTAAACCATATTTCTGCTATATTAGTTTCTTTGGGAGGGTGTTTTTAAAACGCCATTGTTGTGTATGGATTCTTAGATTGGTAAGCCCATGCATGTCTATGTTGTGTATCTGGATATCAGCCCAATGATAACTAGTATCTTCTTGATATTTCTTTCACAAGCCCACCCCTTCTGATAATTTATTTCTGTGACATATTACTTGAATTGGCCCTCTTTACAGTAAATTGTCTCTTAACTGTATGATGCCTTTATATTGGAATCTTGCATCTTGCCTCTGCAGTATTATTTTCCCTGTGACACTTTCTGAGGGTCTTGGTACCATTTAAATCATATTTCCTATTTTCAGAAGGTAGCATGAGAGCTTTCAATTGATAACATCCTTTGTTATACCATATGCTCTTTGCTTTATTTAAGATGTCCTAGGAACTGGTCTATCACAACTCTAGGCTGTCTCTAGGAACGAGAACAGGTACCTTCCAGCACTACATGAAACCTTCAATATCTTTCTCATTTGGATGCCATATGGTGATGATGTCCTATTCATCATATATTGGGTGGTATGGGCCACCATGATTCATGACTCTAGAGAGACGATCTTTGAAGATCCAGTTTTCTTCTTGCCTCTTGAAGGAAACATTATTGCAGCCAAAAATCAGCAGCTAATCTACACTTATCATAAGTGGAGAGAGAGAAAGCATGGGATAAAAAATTTAGTCTATCAATTTTAGCAATGCAGCCCACCTACTTTGCAGGATCCTAAGGTGGAGGAGTATTTCTATGAGTTACCAATTTGGAGGGTGACTCATTTTGTATGGATGATAGTTTGGGGATGGAGGCTTCACATGGGAATGATACTTCCCAATATATTTCAGATTCCATGCCTCAATAAGGCCTCTAAACAGCATCTAGTTGCCTCCATGGATATCCCACTACTTCATGATGATAGCTATTTGGGATTGTCACCAAAAGCTAACTTGTACACTTGGGAGGAGCAACTTGGAGACATATTTATGAGAGATCATATTGTTGATTGGAGGAGCTTATCATATGAGTATGCTACAGGAGGAGGAGAGGAGGCTCTTCAATTCTATCCTTGCATTTTCTTGGGGACAAGAAGCATTTGGGAAGGGAGGATTGTAATATTCCTAAGTTAGCATACAACTAATTGGAATATTAAAATTTTGTTTTGCTTCTTATTTTGAGGAATAAGAGGGTATAGAGGCCCATAAATCTCCTCAGTGGGAATAAAGACACTCCTAGTGTGAATGTAGGTCATCTAAAATTCTAGATTGAAGACCCTTAGGTGTGAAAAGTGGTTGGAGCATGAAGACTCAGTCAACTTTGACCAAATCAACAACATTGTCATGGAGTAGTGGCATTCATGATGGGACAACGAAGTTTTAGATGGAGACTCATTGCATTGAATTAGTGTCATAAATGAATGGGGCCTAGGGTTATAAAGCTCATTTCTTATATAAGGAAGATGATGGAATCCATATTTCATTATGTTGATGTTATTGATTATTGATTTTGTGGTTCGTATGAATTCTTGCATCCTTCAACTGTTTAGTTGAGCTTGGAGTGATGTTTAGAACAGGGTGTTCCCGAGCGGGAATCCCACCTCTTCCATTGAGGTATCCTTATCGTAGAGTAATTTACTATCATTTCCACACATCCGGCAATATTGCCAAGCTCCAGTCTTCAACTACAGCGCAGTTTTTGTTCAGATTTGTGTTGTGTTGCAGGGTGTTGCAGTGGAGGGTTGAGAAACCCACTTTCTGAGCTTTTTTTCTAGTGAGGGGACCAGCCCTTCACCTATTGAGTTGATTGGGTGTTGATGCAGCTGATAGATCATTCCTTCAGCCCCATATCAGAATTCATTCCCAGGGAGTGCGTAAGTCAGCCAGCAGAAATGCAATGGGCAACTCAAAAAAGGCCAAAAATCCAAACTTAAAATCTAGCCAAACTATTTCTATTTTTTTCTGGGGTTTTTTAGTAGAAACTATGCTTAAAAGCATGGATCATTTTGAGCCCTCTAACAACCTTCTGCACATGGTTGTTCTCCTCAGTAGTAGTAGTTTCTAGCAGCATTAGCAATAGCAGCACAACATTTCCAGTGCTTGGTTTCTTTAGTGTATTTCAGCCATCTTTTGGCTTGAGTGCATTCCTTTTGGAGCAATGTGTAATTTCATTTGTTGTTATATATAATGATATGGCTCCATTTTTTTATTCTCATAGATTATGATTTCTTAATGTAATTTCCAAATGCAACCAATTTCCAGCATTTTCCAAATTTTAGTGCTATGTTCCAATTTTGATTTATTTGGAATGCCACATATGTTCTATATTCCTGTCTTTTCCATTTTGTAATATTACAGTGGTATCATAGCATAATATTGGCTCAGCCTGTGGATCTCAGCCATTATGATATCAGGAGAATAAGAAGAAGCACAAAGATATCAGAATGATGGAAGGAATGAGTTTTATCTCATCCCTTTTAAAATCTACGAGGGACCTCACCAAGGAGGTCAAGCAAAGAAAAGTGGAGAAAAAAAATGAAACCACACTAGGGTTTCAAGATAAGGAAGGTCCATGTACTTCCTATCAACAAAAGAAAGAACTGGTATTGCATAGAGCTCCAAAGCAATACACTATACCCTTTTCTTTTGAAGAAGAAGACAAAAGGCATGGAGATGGAGGACACTTAGATCATGATATTCTAAGTGAGTATCATGCAGAACACAGATCTCAATCAAGAGCTTTCAAGGAGAATCTAACTCTCCCACAGTTCATTCAGCTCAAAGAAGAAAGAAGACCTTGCAACAATAAATTTATCTTTTCTACATTTGATTTTTCATCCATATTCACAGCAAGATCTTGGGGAATGAAGTTGGATGCATTATTCCTACTACATCTAGTAGTAGAAAGAGAAGTTGTTGAGATTGTAGCACTACACCTTGAGGGTGAAGAAAACATTTGGTGGTTCATCCATCTGAGTCATGCACAAGTGACTGCATATGTAGATCTTACTCAAAGGTTGATCAAGAAGTTTGATAAAAGAAAACCAAAGGAAGAGAAACTTCCACCACCACTTGTTGCAGGAGAACTTGCATCAGGAGAAGGAACAATTGCATCTTTGCAAAGTGGTCTTGATCTCTTGACATATAGAGTCCCATGCACTATTTTGGAGATTCATGAGGAGTAGAAGACTTATACCAGCGTTGATGAATCCATAGAGGAGTAGACACCATCATCAGTAGTTGGGGAAGTCATCACACCAGAGGAAGGAACCCTTGTAGCAATACAAGATGTTCCCAAGCAAAACCAAGGTATGCAAATGGTTCCACTTTCTATTATTTCAGCACATCTTATGGAGAGTTATGGTAATATTCCATTGCATGACCTAGGGTCATAATAAACTACTGATTTGGAGCAACAAACTATCACTGCACAGAGGACCCTTTATAGAATCAAGGAGGAGATGTACATTCATCCTAGTATTTCATTGTTGATCTGCACACAACTCTTGGGGTTGGAGTGTAAAATTTTGGAGGATAGGATGAGTATTGTCCTAAACAATCAAATGCATAACTATATGTTCAGCATTAAGCATGAGCATGAGACAACATATGCACCATCATGGATATCAGCTGCGTTGTCATTGAATTAGTGATGAGTTGGAGGCCCAACTAATATTAAAACATTCTGATGACCAACACACTTGTGTAGCAGTGGAGAGGCAGATGGTTGATGGAGGACATATTATGATGGGTGACATATTCCATTATCATGATGGATACTTCTTGATGAGCACTTCACACCTTAATCAGAAGTTTTTTCCTACATCTTATTTGGATAGTTATGGGGTCAACTTGGTCATTGATGAGTGGTCTTCATTTAGAGATGTCCAGGAGATTGCATTTCAATATCCCATGAAATGCAAAAATAGAAATCTGATTTGGGAGGATGGTATTTTCCATTGGAGGAGTACCAAAGTGGAGCATGGTAGGAGACACCCACATTTTGAAGAATGGGTGTGTGGATGGTGAGCACAGGGTTGGTGAGCCACTTGCATATCTATGACATAGGGCAGCAGGAGGCATGGCTTCGTTGGCTACTCTTGAAAGAGTTTGGCCATCATATGACATATCCTTCTTAAAAAGGTACGTTATGGTTTGATGGATTGCATGGCACCCATATGTTATGGAAACATAAGATTTGGTTGTATGGGGCATTCTACAAGTAAATCATCATGATGTTACTCCATGACTTGTATGATGATGGTGTGAGGAGGCAACAAGAGTTGATGTTGCTTTGGAAACTCTTGGGAGAGTATGGGCTGATTTTTTCCCATACTTTGCATGATGTTGCAAGAGTAGGTGATGGCACCATCATGGTGCAAAGGGGCTACTCCTTAGACTTGGAGGATTAGGAGGTACTTCCACTTTGGAAGGAATCTCCCATATATTGCAGCATTATGGTAGATGACTTTGACATTTGGCATGTCAAAGAATGGATTTATGAGATGACAGGATCCTTATTACAAAGGCCAACAGTGCTGTCACTTGGGAGCTTGGGTTTGTTGATGGATTTTTCCTAGGATCACTTCACATATGATTCATTTGATTTACAAGTAGGAGATGAGAGTGATGGAGTAGTGGATGGAGACATCTATTACCATGATATGATCTTCTTGACCTAGATCTCCAAGCATAAGAAGAATGCTTTGCATGCAGCACATGGTTCATTCCTTTTCATGGAGATATGTCATACCCCTATGGAGGGCTCATTCATGGATCTTATTATCATCCTACTCTCAGTACATGGTAAGAATTGTGTTTTTTCACTTATTGATTATCTAACACGGTATTTTCATTCTCTTACCATCTCTATACAGCGCATTGCTCCACAAGAGGGCAACCCTCTATTTGGGCTTCATGGTCATTTTGGTACCAACATCAGTGATGGGGATAGCCATATCTTGAATGGATTGGGGAAAGTGTTGTACTATTCTTTGTATTCTCATTTGATAAACAATGCCATTTACTATTTGATAGTAGATGAGATGACATGCACAACTAGCAACTTGTTGGGATACGACTTACCATGTTATATTTTGAAACAATAGTTAGAAAAACTGCGTTGTGACCACTTGGGAAATTTTTGGTACCTTCCATCACTACATGAAACCTTTAGTATCTTTCACATTTGAATGCCATTGGGTGATGATGTCCTATTCATCATATATGGGGTGGTTTGGGCTAGCATGATTCATGACTCTAGAGAGAGGATCTTTGAAGATCCAATTTTCTTCTTGCCTCTTGAAGGCAACATTATTGTAGCCAAAAGTCAGTAGATACACTACGCTTATCATAATTGGAGAGAGGGAAAGCATGGGATAGTCAATTTGGTCTATCAAGTTCAGCAATTCAACCCACCTAATTTGCAGGATCCTAAGGTGGAGGAGTATTTCTATGTTACCATTTTGGAGGGTGACTCATTTTGTATGGATGATAGCTTGGAGATGGAGGCTTCACATGGGAATTATAGTTCCAAATATATTTTAGATTCCATGCCTCAATAAGGCATCTAAACAGCATATAGTTTCCTCCATGGATATCCCACTACTTCATGATGATAGCTATTTGGGATTGTCACCAAAAGTTAACTTGTAAACTTGGGAGGAGAAACTTGGAGACATATTGATGAGAGAGCATCTTGTTGATTGAAGGAGCTTATCATATGAGGATGCTACAGGAGGAGGAGAGGAGGCTCTTCAATTCTATCCTTGCAATTTCTTGGTGACTAGAAACATTTGGGAGGGGAGGATTGTAATATTCCTAAATTAGCATACAACTAATTTGAATATTAAAATTTTGTTTTTATTCCTATTTGGAAGAATAAGAGGGTATGGAGACCCATAAATATTCTTAGTAGGAATAAAGACACTCCTAGTGTGAATGGAGGTCATCTAAAAATTTGGATTGAAGACCCTTAGGTGTGAAAAGGGGTTGGAGCATGAAGACTTGGTCAACTTTGACCAAATAAACAATGTTGTCATGGAGTAGTGGCATTCATGATGGGGCGATAAATTTTTAGATGTAGACTCATTGCATGGAATTAGTATCATAAATGAATGGGTCTGAGGGTTAGAAAGCTTGTTTCTTATATAAGGAAGAGGATGGTAGCCATATTACATTATGTTGATGTTATTGATTATTGATTTTGTGGTATGTATGACTTCTTACATCCTCGAGCTGTTTAGTTGAGCTTGCAGTGTTGTTTAGCACAAGGTGTTCCCGAGCAGGGATCCCATCTCTTCCATTGATGTAGCCTCTTGGAAGAATATTGTACTATCATTTCCACACATCCATAAATCTGGCCAAGCTTTAGTCTTTAGCTACATCGCAGTTTCTGCTCAGATTTGTGTTGTGTTGCAGGGTGTTGCAGTGGAGGGTTGAGAAGCCCACTTTCTAAGCTTGTTTTCCAGTGAGGGGACCAGCCCTTCACCTATTATGTGCATTGGGTGTTCATGTAGGTGATAGATCATTCCTTCAGGCCCATATCAGAATTCATTCCTAGGGAGTGTATAAGTTAGGCAGCGAAAATGCAGTGGGCAACTCAAAAAAGGTCGAAAATCCAAACTTAAAATCTGACCAACTCATTTCTGGTTTTTTCTGGGTTTTTGAGTTGAATCTGTGGTTAAAAGCACTAATCATTCTGAGCCCTCTAACAGCCTTCCGCACATGGTTCTTCTCCTCAGTAGCAGCAGTAGCAGTAGTAGCATAGCATTTCCAGTTCTTGGTTTCTTTAGTGTATTTTAGCCATCTTGTGGCTTGAGTGCATTCCTTTTGGAGCACTGCATAATTTCATTTGCTATTATATATAATGATATGGATCTATTATTTTCTGCTCATTGATTATGATGTCTTAATGTAATTTCTAGTTGTAGCCTATTTCCAGCATTTTCCAGATTTTAGTGCTATGTTCTAGTTTGGATTTATTTGGAATGTTTCATATGTTCTATATTCCTATCTCTTCCATTTTGGAATATTAAAGTGGTATCAGAGCATAATCTTGGCTCAGCATGTGGATCTCAGCCATTATACTATCAATAGAATAAGAAGAAGGAGAAAGAGATCAGAATGATGGAAGGAATGAGTTTTATCTCATCTCTTTTCAGATCTATGAGGGACCTCACCAAGGATTTCAAGTAAAGAAAAGTGGAGAAAAACAATGAAACCACACTAGGGTTTCAAGATAAGGAAGTTCCATGTACTTCCTATCAGCAGAAGAAAGAACATGTATTGCATAGAGCTCCAAAGCAATACACTATGCCCTTTTCTTTTGAAGAAGAAGACAAAAGGCATGGAGATGGAGGACACTTAGAACATGATATTCTAAGTGAGTATCTTGAAAATTACAGATCTCAATCAAGAGCTTTTAAGGAGAATCTAACTCTCCCATAGTTCATTCAGCTCAAAGAAGAAAGAAGGCCTTGCAGCAATATATTTATCTTGTCTACATTTGATGGGTCATCCATATGCACAACAAGATCTTGGGGAATGAAGTTGGATGCATTCTTCTTACTACATCTAGTAGTAGAAATAGAAGCTATTTAGATTGTAGCGCTGCACCTTGAGGGTGAAGAAAATTTGGTGGTTCATCCATTTGAGTCATGCACAAGTGACTGCATATGCATATTTTACTCAAAGGTTTATCAAGAAGTTTGATAAAAGAAAATCAAAGGAAGAGAAACTTCCACCACCACTTGCTACAGGAGAACTTGCATCAGGAGAAGGAACACTTGCATCTTTTCAAAGTGGTCTTGATCTCTTGACATATAGAGTCCCATGCACTATTTTGGAGATTCATGAGGAGCAGGAGACTTATACCAGCGTTGATGAATCCATAAAGGAGTAGACATCATCATCAGTAGTTGGGGAAGTCATCACACCAGAGGAAGGAACCCTTGTAGCAATACAAGATGCTCCCAAGCAAAACCAAGGTATGAAAATGGTTCCACTTTCTATTATTTCAACACATCTTATGGAGAGTTATGGGAATATGCCATTGCATGACCTAGGGTCATAATAAAATACTAATTTGTAGCAGCAAACTATCACTACACAGAGGACCCGTGATAAAATCAAGGAGGAGATGTACATTCATCATAGCATTTCATTGTTGAGTTGCACACAACTCTTGGGGTTGGAGTGTAGATTTTTGGAGGATAGGATGAGTATTGTCCTAAACAATCCAATGCAGAACTATATGTTTATCATTAAGCATGAGCATGAGAAAACATATGCACCATCATGGAGATCAGTAGTGTTGTCTTTGAGTTGGGAGCCCAACTAATATTAAGACATTCTGATCACCAACACACTTGTGTAGCAATGGATAGGCAGATGGTTGATGGAGGGAATATTATGATGGATGACATCTTCCATTATCATGATGGATACTTCTTGATGAGCACTTCACACCTTAATGAGAAGCTTTTGCCTACATATTATTTGGATCCTTATGCGGTCAACTTGGTCATTGATGAGTGGTCTTCATTTGGATATCTTGAGGAGATTTCATTTCAATGTCCCATGAAATGCAAATATAGAAATCTGATTTGGGAGGATGGTGTTCTCCATTGGAGGAGTAACAAAGTTGAGCATGGTAGGAGACACCCACATTTCGAAGAATGGGTGTGGATGGTGAGCAAGGGGTCGGTGAGCCACTTGCATATCTATTACATAGTGCAGCAGGAGGCATGGCTGCGTTGGCTACTCTTGAAAGAGTTTGTCCATCATGTGACATATCCTTTGTCAAAATGTATGTTATGGTTTGAGGCATTGCATGGAACCCATATGTTATGGCAACAAAATATTTGGTTGTATGGGGCATTCTACAAGCCAACCATCATGATGTTACTCCATGACTTGTATGATGATGGTGTAAGGAGGCAACAAGAGTTGATGTTTCTTTGGAAACTCTTAGGAGAGTATGGGCTGATTTTCTCCCATACTTTGCATGATGTTGCAAGAGTAGGTGATGGCACCATCATGATGCAAAGGGGATACTCCTTAGCCTTGGAGGAGCAGGAGGTACTTCCACTTTGGAAACAATCTCCCATATATTGCAACATTATGGTAGATGACTTTGACATTTGGCATGTCAAAGAATATAGCTATGAGATGACAGGGTCCTTATTATAAAGGCAAAAAAAGTTGTCACTTGGGAGCTTGGGTTTGTTGAAGGATTGTTCCTAGGATCACTTCACATATGATGCACTTGATGGAAAAGTAGGAGATGAGAGTGATGGAGTAGTGGATGGAGACATCTATTACCATGATATGATCTTCTTGACCTAGATCTCCAAGCATAAGAATAATGTTTTGCATGCAGCACATGGTTCATTCCTTTTCATGGAGATATGTCATACCCCTATGGAGCGCTCATTCATGGATCTTATTATCAACCTACTCTCAGTGAATGGTAAGAATTATGTTTTTTCACTTATTGATTATCTAACACAGTATTTTCATTCTCTTACCATCTCTATACAGTGCATTGCTCCACAAGAGGGCAAGCCTCTATTTGGGCTTCAAGGTCATTTTGGGACCAACATTAGTGATGGGGATAGCCATATCTTGAATGGATTTGGGCAAGTTTTGTACTATTATTTGTATTCTTAGTTGATAAACAATTTCATTTACTATTTGCTAGTAGATGAGATGACATGCACAACTAGCAACTTGTTGGGAGACAACATGCCATGTTATATGTTGAAACAACATTTAGAAAAACTGCGTTGTGACCACTTGGGAAACTATTGGTACCTTCCAGCACTACATGAAACCTTCAGTATCTTTCTCATGTGGATGCCATATGGTGATGATGTCCTATTCATCATATATGGGGTGGTTTGGGCCATCATGATTCATGACTCTAGAGAGATGATCTTTGAAGATCCAGTTTTCTTCTTGCTTCTTGAAGGAAACATTATTGCAGCCAAAAATCAGTAGCTACTCTACACTTATCATAAGTGAAGATAGATAAAGCATGGGATAGACAATTTGGTCTATCAAGTTCAGCAATGTAGCCCACCTACTTTACAGGATCCTAAAGTGGAGGAGTATTTCTATGAGTTACCATTTTGGAGGGTGACTCATTTTGTATGGATGATAGCTTGGGGGTGGAGACTTCACATGGGAATGACAGTTCCCAATATATTTCAGATTACATGCCTCAATAAGGCCTCTAAACAGCATATAGTTGCCTCCATGGATATCCCACTACTTCATGATGATAGCTCTTTGGGATTTTCACCAAAAACTAACTTGTACACTTGGCAGGAGCAACTTGGAGACATATTGATGAGACAACTTCTTGTTCATTGGAGGAGCTTTTCATATGAGGATGCTACAGGAGGAGGAGAGGAGGCTCTTCAATTCTATCCTTGCAGTTTCTTGGGGACAAGAAACATTTGGGAGGGGAGGATTGTAATATTCCTAAATTAGCATACAACTAATTGGAATATTAAAATTTTGTTTTGCTTCTTATTTGGAGGAATAAGAGGGTATGGACACCCATAAATCTCCTTAGTAGGAATAAAGATACTCCTAGTTTGAATGGAGGTCATCTAAAAAAATGGATTGAAGACACTTAGGTGTGAAAAGGGGTTGGAGTATGAAGACTGGGTCAACTTTGACCAAATCAACAATGTTGTCATAGAGACTCATTGCATGGAAGTAGTATCATAAATTAATGGGGATTAGGGTTAGAAATATCATTTCTTATATAAGGAAGAGGATGGCAGCCATATTGCATTATTTTGATGTTATTTATTATTGATTTTGCGGTCGGTATGACTTCTTGCATCCTTCTACTGTTTTGTTGAGTTTGCAATGTTATTTAGCACTGGGTGTTCCTGAGCGGGGATCCCACCTCTTCCATTGAGGAAGCCTCTTAGAACAGTATTGTACTATCATTTCCACACATCCAGAAATATTTCCAAGCTTTATTCTTCAGCTACAGCACAGTTTCTGTTCAGATTTGTGTTGTGTTGCAGGGTGTTGCAGTGGAGGGTTGAGAAACCCACTTTCTGAGCTTATTTTCTAGTGATGGGATCATCCCTTGACCTATTAAGTGAATTGGGTGTTGATGCAGCTGATAGATCATTCCTTCAGCCCCATATCAGCAGTCATTCCCAGGAAGTGCCTAATTCGGGCAGCATAAATGCAGTGGGCAACTCAAAAAAGGTCGAAAATCCAAACTTAAAATCTGGCCAAACCATTTCCGGGTTTTTCTAGGTTTTTTTAGTAGAATCCATGGTTAAAAGATCAGATTATTCTGAGCCCTTTAACAACCTTCCGCACATGGTTCATCTCCTCAGTAGCAGTAGTAGTAACAACACAACATTTCCAGTGCTTGGTTTATTTAGTGTATTTCAGCCATCTTGTGGCTTGAGTGCATTCTTTTTGGAGCACTGTGTAATCTGATTTGATGTTATATATAATGATATGGCTTCGTTGTTTTCTGGTCATAGATTATGATGTCTCAATGTAATTTCCAGTTGTAGCCTATTTCCAGCATTTTCCAGATTTTAGTGTTATGTTCCAGTTTTGATTTGTTTGGAATGCTGCATATGTTCTATATTTATGTCTTTTCCATTTTGGAATATTACAATCTCCAAGATCAAGGTCCCAATCCCTTTTGGAGAATTTCTTAAGGTGAATGAATACAGAAGTAAAATTGTATAATTCCCAACCAGGAGCTGCTAACATTCTTAATGTTAAAGAAGGTCATCCAACCATCTACCTGGGACAAATATTGGAAGATGAGAATAATGTAGAGGTGCCTCCTTTTTATGTCAGCCTTAGCATTCATGACATGAAATTACATAATGCCATGTTGGATTCAGGGGCCTCTCATAACCTCATGCCTAAAGTGATCATGGAAAGGATGGGATTAGAAATCACTAGGCCATATAAGGATTTCTTTTCCTTTGATTCAAAAAGAGTTCAATGCATTGGTTTGATAAAGGATGTTGTGTTGGTCTCACACAATTCCCTGCCAAGACAGTGGTAATGGACATTGTGGTAGCAGACATTCCACCCAATTTTGGCATGTTGCTATCTAGATCATGGGCAACAAAGATCAAAGGCACCATGTAGATGGAACTAACTTATGCCACCATTCATGTTTTTTGGTGAGCAAAAAATACTATATAGAAAAACAATGATGGATTATATGGTTAGTAGTAAGGACAAACCTCATAATTTCCCAATCTATGTTTTTTATACTGAATTAGGATCTTCTATACTTTTCAATGAATTGACTGATGAAGTAGAATAGGTGAAGAAAGTAGAAATTCAGGAAACAAAAAACCAACAAGCAGAAAATTAGCAAATTATTGAAGAGAAGGCAGAAGGTTGGTGGTTGTTACACTTTGATGGATCAACAGGAAGAGAAGGGGTTGGAGCAGGAATTTGGATCACAACTCTAGAGGATGAAATTAAGTTCTTTTCTTTCAATCTGAACTTTTATTGCACAAATAACATGGCTGAGTATGAATCTCTATTTTTGGGTTTATAAATTTTGAAAAGATTGGATGCCCAAAAGATTTATGTTTGTGGAGATTTTTAATTAGTTATTAAACAAGTTGAAGGTGTATATAAAACCAAGGATGTGAGAATGAGAGCATATAGAAATTTTATCATGGAGATGTTAGATAATTTTCAAGAATATTCATTTATTGTGAAGACTAGGGACCAAAACTCAGTAATTGATTCCCTAGCTGTCTCTGCAAGTCTATTTTTTATCCCTGCACATTCCACTGAAAGATATGAGGTTGAAGTTTTCCATAGACCTACTATCCCTGACAACATCACCCATTGGAAAGTTTTTGAGGATGACCAGCAAATCAAAAACTTCATAGAGTTGAAAGAGGAGTTTCAAATCACACAAATAGACCAGCAAAACATGCTTGTTGAAATCAGAGGTAATTCTGAAGTGTTGCAGCTGAAGAATAATTCCATACCAAAAGGTCTCATCCCACTTGAAAAGATTTTTGACCAAAATGATGTGTTCAAGTCTCCTAGGATACAAGCTGATGATGAAGAGGTAGAGAGTTGTAACCTTGGTACAACTGCATTGCCAAAAATGATCAAAATTTCTAAGTTTATTTCTGCAGATATGAAACATAAATATATTGATATGATGAAAAGGTTCATGGATGTTTTTGCATGGAGTTATGCTGATTTTAAGAAGTATGATCCTAATATTATTCAGCATACCATTCCTATTAAATAAAATGAAAAGCCTTTCAAACAAAAGTTGAGGAGGATTAATCCACTTCTCATGCCTCTAATTGAGAAGGAAATCAAGAAGCTCTTTGATGCCAAAATTATTGTTCAATCAAATTCTCAAAATGGCTTGCAAACTTGGTTCCAGTTAGAAAAAAGAGTGGATAAATCAGAATGAGCATAGACTTCATAAACTTGAACAAAGCTTCTCTGAAGGACAAATACCCTCTCTTAAAGATGGACCAACTTTTGTAGAACATTGTTGGTTCCCAAAGGATGTCTATGCTGGATGGTTTTTCAGGGTACAATTAGATACTTGTGCATCCAGAAGATCAGGAAAAAATTGCCTTTACTACACCATGGGGCACATTCATGTATGCCAAGATTCCCTTTGGTTTGATGAATGCAGGAGTGACCTTTCAAAGAGAAATGGAAATTGCCTTTGCTGAGGAGAAGGATAAGTTTGTGGTTGTCTATCTATATGACATAACAGTTTTCTCAAGGAGAGAGGAAGACCACTTGAATCATCTAGAGAAAGTTATGTTGAAATGTATAAGGTTTGGAATTTTTCTCAATCCCACTAAAAGAAAATTTTCTCTAACTTCAAGGAAGTTACTTGGGAATATTATATCTAAAGATGGGATTGAGATTGATCCAAACAAATTCAATTCCATTCAGAAAGTAGATCTTCTTAGAAGCAGGAAGGAAATTCAGTCTTTCCTTGGAAAAGTGAATTTTGTGAGGAGGTTTATTCCAAATTTCAATGAGATTGTCAAAGATATAACCAAGATGTTGAAGAAAGGAGCTGAAATCAAATGGACAGTAGAATCAAAGCACTCATTTGAGGAGATCAAGAAGTCACTCACGCAAGCACCAGTGTTGATCAGCTCATATTTTTCAAAGGAATTTCTAGTTTTCACATTTTCTTCAGAAAATACAATTGTTGGAGTTTTGTTGCACAAAGGACAAGGTACTGAGCAACATATTTCATTTTTTAGCATGACCTTAGCTAATTCAGAACTGAAGTACAATATCCTAGAGAAACATGCCTATGATTTGGTCAAAGCCATCAAAGATTTCAAAATTCGCATTCTGCATTCTCATGTCATAGCATTTTTTCCTAATGCTGTTGTGAACGACATCTTGACTCAAGCTAATCCTGATGGTAAGAGAGGGAAATGGATAGCTAACTTGTTGGAATATGATATAGAAATCATACCCACAAAATTTTTGAAGGGTTAGGGGCTAGCAAAGCTGATGGCACAATCCAATTTTGATTGTCTTGATATGAATTTAATTGCAAAAATTTCAAAGTTATCAGATGAATATGAAGAGTTGATTCCCATTGAAGAAAAGTACATCCTATCTAACTGGTACACAGACATTATTTGTTTCTTAAATCATCATAGAGCTCCTGCTGAATTGACAAAGTCTAAAGCAAGGTTTTTGAAGCTGTAATCCTTGAGGTATTGCATCATAGATAAAAATGTGTATTGGAAAGGTACTGGTGGTATTATTTTGAATTGTTTGATGGAAGAGGAGGCTGAAAAAGTGATTGAGGAGTTTCAAAAATGAGATTGTAGAGGTCATCATTATGGGAAGGCCATAGTAATTAATATTCTCAGAGCAGGGTATTACTGGCCTACCTTGTTCAAAGATGTCTACAAAAATATTTATGCCTGCCACGAATGCCAGATTTTTTATGGTAAGAAAAAGCTTGTTCCTTTACCCTTGATGCCTATTTATGTTGAGGTGTCATTCAAGTAGTGGGGGCTATATTTTATTGGTGAGATTAATCCATCATCTTCATGTCAACATCACTGGATCCTGACAAAAATTTATTATTTCACCAAGTGGATTGAAGCAATCCCAACTAGGCAAGAAAATGATTCAGTTATCATTTCATTTTTGGAAAAAAAAAAATATTGTCTAGTTTTGGCTGCCCTATGAAGATCATCACTGACAATGCAGAGACATGCAAATCCAAGAGGTTGATCATTTTTTTTCATCAGTATCACGTTACACTTGGAAACTCTACTGCATACTATCCACAAGGTAATGGTCTTGTTGAATCTTCTAACAAAAGCATTGTGAGGATTATTAAGAAGGTGCTATAGGAAAATAAGAAGCCATAGCATTTGAAGTTGAAGTCTGCTCTGTGGGTTGATAAAGTGTGCACAAAAGGGTCAATTGGAACTTCACCTTATGAGTTGTTGTATGTGGCTGAAGCTATTTTTCCTACATCCTTGGGAGTGTCTGTCATCAAACTACTACAGGGATTAGAGGAGGAACCAAATTCAATTCAGAGGAGGATAAATCAATTGTTAGATTTGCAGGAAAAAAGAGAGGAAGTCTACAACAACAATCAACAATCTCAAAATAGAATTCAGAAGACTTTTGACAGGAAGGTCAAAGAGGAAAACTTTCAGATTCAAGGTGTGGTATTGAAATGGGAAGCCATGATTGAAGAAAAGGGGAAACATGGTAAGTTTGAGAATATATAGAAAGGTCCATTCATAGTGGCTACATTTCATTGAAACAACACTTACATACTACAGGAGATGGATGGACAACCTTGTGTTGGAGGGCCTGTCAATGGCAGGTTTTTGAAGAACTACTCCTCTTAAGTTCTACTTATCTTTCATTCCATTGTAAATATTCCATTTTTTTATGTTTTTTCTGCTAATAAAGACAAGCCAATCATCAAGCTTGAGCCCAAGGTGAAGGCCATTAGAGTTTGAAGGAAAGCTTGGCAAATTTCAGAGTTTTATTTCCAAGAAGATGGATAGCACTGGAAGTACAGGTTCTTTGGTGTACCACAGGGGCACACCATCCCAAGTGGAGCCACTATTATCACTCAGAAAAAGTGAAACATTATTTGACATAGTATTAGAGTTCATTTGTCAAAGGTATGGTCATAGAGTTCATTTGTCACAAGTTGGTATAGGAAAATTTAAATTTTTTCATATTAACATATTCTAAGGTTCAAAACCACCTCCATTCAAGTCATATCATGTCCCATCAGTCATCATTTGCTGACATATTTCATTTTCCAAGATTTTGAATTCAAAAATGTCACTTTAGCCAGTTTTTCCTCTTTTCGTAGTGACTTACACTGTAAAAAGGCAATTTTTGCTACGAAACTACCTAATATTTTCGTAGTGAAACTGCCAAGAAATGAACTAATCACACTATGAAAATGGGTATTTCTGGCTGTCTTTTAAAAATCTAGTGCAAGGTGACAGTCCATGATTAGAAGTGTTAGGGTGGATGTCATTTGAGTCAGTTAGGGTTAAATCAAGGTACAAAGGTCATGTTTGAGGTCATTATTACTGTTTTTAGCATGTATGAGGCATGATTAAAACATGAGTTGTCATAGAAACTTTAAAACATTACCAAATTGAGTCTTTTTCATTCTTCGCTTCATCTTTGCATGCTATTGAGTCCTAGAGAGTTGTTTCACCAAGCCAAGCTGGTTGCTGGCATTTTCAAAGGTTGTAGGTGTCACTAATCAAGCGAGACAAAGAAGGTATAAAATCACCATGGCTACAAAGAGGAAGACCAAAAAAGGTGGCCACAGCCTCAGATATGAGCCATCAGACATGAATTTGTTAAATGAAGACCCAACTGCATTAGAATTTTTCAGAAGAATAGGGTGTTTACAGTTTTTCCAAAGATTTCAAGGGTGCCATTTGCAGTTTTCAAGGAGGGAGATTGATTGGGGTGATGTGTCATGACCTAGTTGACAACATGGAATAAAAAAGGAGCAAAGTTATTGGGTACAAAAGCTACTTTTTCAACGCTACAAAAGCTTGCTACGAAACTGTCATGTTTTCGTAGTGAGCTATTTTTGAAGGTTTTGGAGCATCTTAATGACAGTTTTGGACAGCTAGACTCCTCCAACATGTCAAGGGACATTAAAATCAAGTATTTATGACTTGAAGGAAGTGATGTGGAGAAAGGTCATTAGCCAAAGCTCTCGTTGAATATGAGGTTTATACATTCCTTAAAAATAGGGTTTTGTTCCACATGTCTAAGAGAGTCTTAAATATGTAAAGGTAGTAATGAACCTATCATCTATCCTTCAAGCATGTGATGTTTATCTTGTAACTGACATGTAATTGTTTCACAAATATAAGGTAGAATATGTAATAAATAGGAGTTATACTCCTATTAGGAGATGTCTTTTTTAAGGTATAGTTGTCAGTTTCTTGTTAGAAGTCATGTTTTTCAGTTATATGATGTGTCATAGGAGAGTTCGATGAATCTAGTCATCAGGAAGATCATCCTTATTGTAATATTGTCTATTAAAAGGCAAAGCATTGAAGTAGTGAGGCGTTAGAGATTGTTTGCACTAAATTGCTGCTTTATGTATTTGACTTATATCAGTAATACAACGTGACTTTCTTCTTGACAGACCTGAGATTCTCATGGGGTTTTAATGTCTTTTTCATCTATATATTCATATTTACCACTTGTAGTATATTTAATCTCTATATCTTCATGTTTACAACTGAAACTACCGATTGTTGACTCTATAAGCTCAATGGTAGCAAGCTTGCATTCTTTTCAACCTATAAACATAAAAACAAGTTACATTTCCAATAGAGTTAGCCATATAGTATCATCATTATTAAATATCATAAAACCTCTTTGAGAGAGCCCTCCCAGACTGAAGAGGCTAAGCTTCAGTCAAAAGCTCGTTTGAAACAGTTACATAGATTTGTTTGATGAGCAGCCAATCAAGTACAATTTTGTGATAACATATTCCATGATTTTCATTTATTTCCAAAAAGGTACTTCTGGCACAAAATATGGCAAAGGATGGTTGTATTCACCTCATTTCCAATATATTCCAACTAAGCCTAAATGCATTGGGTAGCACTATCCATCTCATAAAACCCCCAAAAACCCACATTCATAAAGTTTTAGGACATTATATTAAGCCCTGACACTTCCATTTCAGCTCCGCCCCCCACATTAGGCCACTTGATATGTTATACATCTGTTATAAACCACATCAACCTTACCTTATCGCAAATTTCACCCGAAACCTTTATCTCATTCACCCCTTCCTTACCTTTTCACATTGGCATTTCACAACAAGCCTTGCCACATTCATTTGCCACTCCATAAATCTTCCAATGCGATATTAAAGGGACCCACCTTTCCCTGCCACACCACCCTTTCCCCACCGCCCATCGCACATCGCAATTAGCGTTTTTTACATTTACATCTTAAGACTTCGTAGGTTAATTGGTTTAAGTTGCGATGCGATAAGAAGTGGAATTGCAATGTGATGTGATCGCATATCGCACATTATAGAGGATCCTTGTTATTGCTATTTGTTAAGATGTGTGACATGCGATAAGTTATTCGTTGTGATTTGCGATCCGTCGTGTTTCCTATTACTGTTGCTAACTCCCGATGCGATATTGGTGGGGCCAAAATCTCATATCACATTTTTCAAGTTCAAAAGGATAAACGCTAAGGAAAATGTTAAAAACGTTGAAGTGCGAAGTGTGATATTGAAGTGGATGCGATGTAATTCAAAGCTCAAATCTAAAAGATTTGAATTCCGATTGTGTGGGACCAAATCGAATATCACACTTCGCAAGTTAAAAAGGGTAAGCACTAAGGAATATGTTAAAAATGTTGAAGTACGAAGTGCGATATTGACATGGATGTGTTGTAGTTCAAAGAAAAAGCCTAAAATATTTCAAGTCCGGGTGCATGAGTTTTTTTACGCTATTTTATGAGGAAAAGGGCTAAGCACAGAAGGACTCAGATAGCCACCAATTCAAAGGTTTTCCACCATTTACCAAAGAAAAGGGAATTTCTGCCAATTATTAAAAGAATAAAGGGTTTTATGTCTTAAAACTCCGCCAAAGCTACTAGGACTAAAGATTCATTCAAAGAGCCCAAGCAAAAGAGGTCGAGTCGGGTAAAGGCGTTTCTACAGAACTGTTATGATATAACAGTAGGAATGGAAAGAGGTAGAAAACATAGCCAGCACAACAATCAAATCTTCTGAACTAGCCAGCGCAGCACCAAATTTAATTATCCAGTGATAGTTTTCTTAAGAAGCAGGGCCAGATGTAAGATTTATTTTATCACAGCCTCTTCGTTATCCCAATAACCAAATTTTTCCTACTATGCAATAAATAACAGACTGATAAGGCCATTGTCATGGCCATACTTATCTTATCATCGCTTGCATGGTTCCACTTGTCCAATTTCTTCTTGAATGTAATTAATGATAATCACTACAGTGGACAGAGTAACCGACTTAAGTTTTAGATAAATATTGTATGCATTTGTAGTATCAAAGAGGCCCCGGAGGGGAAGAACCATTGTCAAGGCTCATCTGGTTGTAAACACTCTTTTTTGGATGAATGAAATGGAACTGATGTTTTTAGATTCTTGTGTTATGATTTTTGGTGATTTTAGGGTCTGGTCTGCATTTACATTGAACCTTAATCTCTCCTCCTTTTCCATTTCACAAAATGTAAAGATCCATTAACATGGCTAGCTTGCGTGGTCTCACATGATCTTATTTATTCATCCATTCGAATTTTTTTACACCTGTTTGACCCCATAGCCCAATGGCCCTCTTCTGTTGTCTCAACCATAAATCTTCAAACAAATCTCATGCACTAATAGCTAGCCTAAAATTCCCAATCAAAAAATCTATATCTAACAAAGAGACCCCCTCTCTAGGTGTAGGAGGGCTAGATCCTAGGCCCGAAGAGGTTTTGATGTTGGCCTTCCAAAATTCTATCTTCAGCCTTCGGAATTATGGGGAGCTAAAAATTTCAAACAAACTCAAACTATCTTGATTTCACCACTTACTTTCCAATTTATGACTGGCTTTGTATGAATTTCATGGAAAATTTGCAAATTTGGAGGGTGGAAACACTTACCTCTCACCTCTGGTGTTTTTCTTGGGAGATGGTGGCCTTAGGAGGTAATACCACCTATGAGTGGCTCTGCTTTTCTCTTTTTATCCCTATAGAACCTCATGTTAAGTTTCCTGTGGCATTCACTATTTCTTGTATCAAAGGGTGTGCATGAAAACTCAGCTTGGATGCTTTGCTCTTCGATGGCTCCTATGACTTTATTTGCTCCCACTACTCCCGAAATTATAAATGAAGTGATAAGAATGATCCAAAAATTAACTTCATGGAATCTTAACCGAATTTGGAGCGGAGTGATGACTCAAACTGGGCACATTTTTTCCTCTTTTGGACTGTTTTTCCCGTTAATTATTGCCCCTGCCTCAGAATCACTTCCTTGCCCTTGTTAACTCACCCTTGACTGATTTGACTTGCCCAGGTGGCATTCACACTCAAATTCTCATTCACTTTAACTCAATGAGGGTGTCCAAGTTAACTGGCCACCTTTTTGCCTTTTTATTCTATAATTCTTGACATTAAACCATTTTGATCAATATGAGTGCATAGCAAGAGAGTGAAGGGCCATGCTAAAGCTTACCTATTGCTAAGGATTTTTGAACATTATCAGGTGCAGGGAGCTAGATTTTGGTGATATCCATGGCTATATTTCTCTTGTTGTGTTTTTTTCATGTATTTTCTGAGTGAGCGGCTTGTTTCTGAGTGAGTTACTTCACCTTTTTATTTGTTTTTTCTTCTTGCAGGTGCTGCATGGAGGTTCTTAGGTGCCTTTTTTGGTGTGTTAATTCTCTTAGAGTTTATTGGTGGTCCTTTGAATCCATTTCCATCAACCTATCCTCAGATTTCCTTGTACATTGTTGCTACAGGAAACTTTTCAACTTCTTGTAGATGTCTCTTCTTTGCTTCTTGGAGGCTCCAGATTTCTTAAAGATGAAGGGGAATGGTGCATGGAAGTTAGGGATGGATTTATGGAGTGAATGGAGTGATGGAGAGGTAGGTATATGAAAAAATTCAATTCTCATGCTCTTTTTTAAGTGTAGAAGCCCTTGAGAGAGCTACATTAGGGGAATTTTGAGGTCTAAAATGGGCCTCCTAATGAAAATGTACAATCAAAATTCACTTTATGAGAACCAGTCACGTTTTAGGGGATGACATCATCCCTAATGGTTGAGGTGGCATTGCTTGAGTTAAAGGTACTTACTTGTCACATTCTCAATGGTGGAGAAAAACTCATGGCTAACCATGGTAGTGCTCCAAGTACTTATAAAGTCAAAGTAAAGTATTCATAATAAATGTCATTTCACACTTTTTAAATAAAAAAATATTATTGTCATTTCATATTTCTTGAAAGAAACAATGCATATCCCTATACATTTATTATATTATAATATATTATTTTTATATAGTATATCAATTACATTTTATTATACAATTTAAATAATATAAATTTTAATTAATAGTATATAATATAATTGAGAATTTATAAATTTATATTTATATTTTTTTAAGTTATTTAAGTACAAAGGAAAAATGCATTAGGTGTTCAATGATAATGATTTTTTCTTGAAAAACTCATTCTTATTTATAGTCACATCAATACAATTTTTTTTTTAATTTTTTTTTGGTAGAACTTTTGAATTGAATTTAACTATGGTTACATGGATTGTGGTGCAAAAAGTGAATTGAAAATTCATAAATATGATTTTATTGGTTTAGATATTATTTTATTATTCCTTAGGAGGCCTAGTTTAGACCTCAAAATTCCCCGAATAACTTTTCTTGCAGATAAGTTTAATGTAGCAGTTACAGGGTTTCCTATAGCAGTTAAGACTTTCTTGTAGCAATTACATTCAGGAGAAAAAAATTATTTTTCTGCCTACTTGAAGGGAGAAATGAGTGGAAGGGATCATGTCAGATTTGCCCCTGAAGTTGGTAAGTATAGGAGAGAGATATGAGAGGAAGAAAACATCTCCTTTGGATATAAACCACCTTTGATCAACAACCTACAAAACAAAAACAAGTGAGTGCATAGGTAGGTGGGCTACCTCCACATAGTTTTTCAACCCAGAAGCCTGCCTTGGGCGCCTCAAGGAGGTTTTCTCCCAAGGATATTTTATTCTTTGTTTTTCTCCCTTTTTCCGCTCTAGGATTGCTCATGGAGGTTTTCCACCCTGAAGTTGGCCTTGGGAGCCTCATAGAGGTTTTCACCCATTCTCATTTATTTTTATTTTTATATTTTTTCTAGGAGGAGGAGGTGCTGGAAACTATGGAATTTCCAATGACATACACCTCCTTGTTTATGAAATTTATAAAATCAGCCCTAGATAGGGGCTTTTTGTAAAATTTGAGCATGTAACCATTGACAAGCAAGGGAATCCCCTCTTAAGCTATGGTCCTGATCTGAACTGTGCCATTATCATAGAATTTTTCCACTTTGTAAGGTCCCAACCATATTGTCATTAATTTTCCTTTGAAATCCTTGAACCTTGAGTCATACAGCAACGCCCAATATCCTTCTTGAGAGGTATTTTCCTTCATGTGTTTATCATGTTGTACCTTCCTTTGCAGCTGAATCACTTCTGTGTGAAGGAGTGTCTACATCATGAACTCATCCAAACCATTTAATTGCAGCAACCTTTCTTGCTGGGCCTTTGTGATATCTAGGTCTAACTCAGTTGCCATCCTCAAGGTGTTGAACTCAAAATCAATTGAAAGTAGAGATTTCTTCCCATACACAAATTCATAAGGAGTGAACCCTGTTGTTGCCTTCCAAGTGGTATTGTAGACCCAAGTGGCTTCCACCAATCTATCAACCAAATATTTTATGTTCTTTCTCACTTGGTGAGGATATTCTCCAAGGCTCTATTGGTCACTTCCACTTGTCCATTTTCTTCAGGATGGCAGGAAGTGGAAGTCTTATGCTTTATTTTGTGCCTCCTCAGAATATTTTCAATGAGATGAGATGCGAATAGAACCCCCTGATTAGTGACTATCTCTCTAGGGTATCCAAAATTGTATAGCACATTCTCTCTCATAAATTATGTTACCTTCTCCTCAGTTGCTACCTTTACAACCCTTGTTTCAGCCCACTTGATCAGGGAGTCAGTGCAGACTATGATATACTTTTTATGCCCGGATGGTATTTCAATGGGTCCAATCAAGTCCATGCCCCACTTGTAAAATGGCTCTAAAGCCACCTGAGGGTGCAAAGGCATCTCATCCCTCTGTGTAGGCATCCCCATCCTTTGGCACTGGTCACACCTACTAGTGTATCTCCTAGCATCTTGGTGAAGGGTAGGTCAATAGTAACCTTCCTGCAAAGATTTTAAAGCTATTCTTTTTGCATCAGAGTTGCCTCCACAAGGACTATCATGACATGTAGAGAGGATTTCCAAAAATTCTTCCTCCCTCACACATCTCCTGAGAATTTGATCGAGGCCTAGCTTGAAGAGATTTCCATCGATCCAGGTGAAAGGGATGTTTTTTCTAATGATCTTTCTCTTCTCCCTCAATGAGAGGTTCGGAGGGAAATTTTTAGCAACCAAGTAGTTAGCTATGTCAGAAAATCATGGAGAGAGTGTTGAGATATAAAATAGGTGTTCATCCAGAAGTTGGTCATCTACCATTCCTTCCTCATCTGCAGGTAGAGCTAACCTAGATTAAAAAAAAAAAATCGGCAACAACATTCTCCTTCCCTGGTTTATCAACAATGGTTAGGTCAAATTGTTGTAATAACAACAACCATCTAATTATTCTAGCACTAACATCAGGTTTATTCATTAAATACTTGATGGCTACATGTTTAGTGTGTACAAAGGCCTGATAAATAGTGATATAATGTCTAATTTTTTTTAAAGCATGGACAATGGCTAACATTTCCTTTTCTGTGACAATATAATTGAGTTCATCCATGGAAAAAATCTTACTAATGAAATAGATGGCATAGGGTAATTTTTCTTCTAACTGCCCCAAGGCTTCCCCCACAAATTTTTCTGACGCATCTGTGTGGATGTGGAAAGGCAGAGCCCAATCTAGATCTTGGAGAATGGGGGCAGTATTCAAATTTTCCTTAATGAGCTCAAAAGCTTCTTGACAGAGAATGGAACAGGTGAACTCATAATATTTGGAAAACAACCCAAATAATGGTGAAGCCAATTTACTGAAGTCTTTCATGAACCTTTTGTAGTAGCCAGCTAAACCTAGGCAAATTTTGACATCTCTCTGATTTTGAGGAGCAGGCACTCTTTTGATGATGGTGATTTTGTTCGGGTCCACCTGTATTCCTACTTGTGATATTAAGTGGCCCAATTCTACTCCTACTCTTTTTAAGAATTCACACTTTTCTAGGCTTGGGGAGAGATACATCTCAATGCACCTTCTCATCACTTTTCCCAAATTGGAGAGAGCTTCTTGGAATTCATCCCCATAGGACTAGCTCAGAGAAAATGCTCAAGACAACTCTTTGGAAAGTAGGTGGGGTATTTCACAATGTAAAGGATAGGAATATGTAAGTGAAGATACCCCAAGGACATGTGAAAGTGGTCTTTTCATGATCTTCAGGGCTAATTTGGTTCTGGTTATACCCACTGAACCCATCTAGGAAATAAAATAACTTCTTCCTTGTAAGGCCATACAGAACTTGATCAAAAAATGGCAAGGGGAAATGGTCCTTCTTGGTGGCTTCATTGAGTTCTTGATAATCAACAGAGATTCTCCAGTTTCCATTCTTCTTTAGGACTAGGACAAGAAGAGATACCCACTCACTATATTATATAGGATATATGAAACATGCATCCAATAATTTATGCAGTTCTTCCTTCACTATGTCCTTTAGAGCTTGTTTCATCCTTCTTTGGGGTTGGCGCATAGGATTGCACCCTTCTTTAATGTAGACATGATGTGTGCACACCGAGGGATGCACCCCTTTCATGTACTTGTAATCCCAAGAAAATGCATCAAGGCTTTCTTTCAAAAGTTGGCATAGCTGCTATTCTTCTCTAGCTGAGAGGGATGTGTTAATTTTCAGAGATTTGGATGGGCAAGCCTTGGTCATTTCATAAGTTGAATCAACTAAGTGTAGTTCCATCCAAGGGTGGAGTTCACACACTTTGACTAGGTTTTCAAGTGGACTATCAGTGGGGGGTTGGTTCTGAATGATTTGGTCGATGAATTCATCTTCATCAAGCTACCCCCCTCTAAGAAAAGTATATATGGTACAAATGGGGTAGGGTGTAGTGATTTATACTTTGTCTTCTTCTTCTTCATCCTCCAACCATAAAGGTAGATCATGGTCAATTGAAGGTTGGGCTAGAGGATATAATACCAGTTGTTTAGAGAAGATCCCATTCTTAATATTCATCTTTTCAGCCTAACAACTGATATAAGCATCAACAGTGGCTAACTAAGGTCTCCCTAAAATGAGAGGGTATCCATTAAAGTTGGTTTTTCGCTGGAGAACCAGGAAATTTGTAGGGTACTCCCAAGAGTGAATTGAAACCATAACATCCTCAACAATTCCTTCTAGAGCTACTCTGGACCGATCTACAAGTTGCAGAATTGTTGTGGTTTTCCTCAAAGTCCCTTGGAGGTTGAGTTTAAGCATATTTTCCTTATTCATTGCATTGATGGTAGCCTTTATATGTATTGGAGTATTGGGGACTATGACACCATCTATTTTTACGTATACAACTGGAATACCAGGGTCCAAGTACTTTGGGAAGATCACCCTTCTGCTGAATCCTAGAAAATCTCTGCTTCAAACATTGGGGAAAACCACCCGGTCGGGACCTTAAGACAGCTCCTTTTCCGTTTGGAATGGTGGCTCCGACTGGATTTAAAGGACCAGTTTCCTTGCAACTAAGTGGATTGGATTGGATGGGTGGAAATGGGACTAAATTAACTGAAATAAAACTATCTAATTTAAGCTAAATACTGATAAAGAAATTCTAGCACTAACCCGGGTAGCTATATGTGAATACAACTTAAGATTGTTTCAATTCAACAATAACCATAAAAATGTATTATTAATTAAATTGAAATATGCAGAAACAAATAAAGATAACTCTATTTAAGAAATTAAACAGAGTTATATAAACATATTGCATTCATCATTGTATACCATTTACATGTAACTATGAAAAATAACGTTTCAATTATACTCAGAAATGATATATAAAAGGAAGCGTTGTGAAAAAAAATATACATATAAATGATAGCAATTTTAAAATGAATATCATAAGACAAAAGAGATCAACAGTGAACAGATAGAAATACCTTGTTCATCTTGAGGACTTTCAAATGCAATCTGATACTCTATCCAGTAACTATGATGCAAAATCAAATTCCAAGGTACAGAAATGCAACACTTCAAAGATAATTCCGCATGAAAATCACCAGATGTGATCCTTTTTAAAAAATATATAAGACAATGGAGTACAGAAATGCAATCTCCAAGTCCAAAAAATATTAAGATCCAGGACCCCTCTCTAAATGCATGAGAGGGGTTTAAATACTACTTAGCTAAATCTAAAAATAGTTTATTACAAAAATTAAGGATTCGGTTCAATGACCGTCCTTTTCCTAGGCTAAAATACATTGAAATTAAAACTAAATCTATCTATCTATGAACTTGATCTTTAAACTTGCAGGCATCTAGCATAGTTTTGAGAAGATGCGGTTGACCGACTTCAGAATTCAACTGTCCTAAAAAGACAGAGTCGGCAAGCGTAGGAGAAATCTTCTCTGTAGCGTTGATGATACAATTAAGCGCACTGTGCTGACTGTGTGGTTTCACCAAGTACATCCAGTATGAGTCCCAATTTAATCTTGTCAGCCCTTGAATTGATTTTTCTCTTTCTTTTTCCTTTTGCCTCCATTCTGTTTGCAGTTGATTAGCCTGTGGGAGATATCCTGGAACAATTTCTGGGATCAAATTAGCTTTGTGTAAATTGTCATTTACACAATCTGTAAGAGTATTTGCCGCTGTAGCCGCCTCCTCTGCTACCCTTTCTGCCCTTCTGATTTGTGCATCCCAGTTATTGAACAGTATTTCTTTATAGTTTTCATTAATGATGGGTGCACCAGCTTTTCTGCCTTCTTCTGTCTTTTGCCATGTTAGATACTCATTGAAATTTTCATTAATCAAATCATAATCATTTTGTAAGTCTATGACATGATTTGTGATTTTATCGCTCTCTTGGCATAAAGAATTCCATTGCAATATTTTTTGGCAGAAAACTTCCTCTTGTTGCAGTAGTTGATTGTTCAAAGAGATGGTTTCTGAAATGAATTCTGGAAGCTTAGGATCATCTCTATGCTGATCTTGGATAATCTGGATTTGTTTGTCTTTATCAGCTAAGCTTTTTTGATGTCCTATTTGCATTTCTTGAATTTGTTGTTGTAACTCTTCAAATTTCAATTGTGCTTCGTTATTGGCCTGTACCTGTTGCAATTGTTGTTGCAGAACTTTTACCTGTTCTTCTCTTTCATCTAACAAAAGTTGTATCTCAACTGCTTTATCAATTGTTGCAGAAGCATAAGCTCCTGTCATTTGAGTTAACTTAGTGAGATTACGAGTAGGTTCTGTGGCAAGATCTTTCCACAAAACATCTACTTGTTCTGGTTCAGTAGCAATTGCACTTTCTAACTTTCTCTTTTTCCTCTGTCTTTTCACTATTGCTTTGTATTTTGGGTTGTAGAATACATCTAGAGGAGGAATGTCTTCCACATTAAGTACAATTTCGGAGGATGGTGTGATTGGTATATGCTCTGTTACTGCGACTGTGCTGTTTGTTCCTGTATTCAAAACTTTGGTTGTCTGGACAGGGGTCTGTACATTCTGTCCTTCTACATTAATCAATTGATTAAAGGTTTCCCATTCTTTGTCTAACTCAATGGTGACTGGTTGTTGTTGTACATTGGTTGGAGGAGGATTTGTCTATTGAGAAATCAAAACTTGCTGTTGAGTAAGTTCTTTAGATTGTGCAGAATGTTTAATGGATTCTTCCATTTTATCTTCCTTTTCTTTAGACTTATTGGAGTGTTCAGAATCTCTGTCAGATTTTGATTTAGATTTACCTGTACTTGAACTACCGTTAAGACTAACACTAGGAGTTTGCTCCCTTGCGGGCTCTAAGCGTAGATTATCCAAAGGAATAGGAATTAGTTTTATTTCTCTGTAAAGCTTGAATTCCTGAAATTCCTCTGGAGATAGCTGCGCTCGAGCTAAATTCAAAACTTCTTTGAATGAATTTCTTGCTTGGAACATATCATCAAAAAGATCCTGTTCCCCAGAAAATTCCCTTACTTTGATTGCATTGGTAAAATTCTTAACAATATCATTTGGGTCGAATAACCTTCTCGAAAATTTGAACAACTGTAGGCATGTAATGTTGCCTATCTCTTGAAATGCATGACCAATATCAAACAGTGAAAATGTTCCACATTTTACGGGAAATTGTGGCCAAATGCCCTTTTTCTTCTCTTTTAAATCTTTTGTCATACCTCCCTGGCCACAGGTCTGATAAGCAATTTCCCGAGCTACAAGTCTATCTGGAACATATAGGGGTAACACATGGGGAGAAGCATAACTTCCAAAAAACCTAATATAAGTGAACAATTCTTCTCCAAACCATCTCGCGACGGGGAGAATATCAACCTCTGTTTCTGAGGATAACCTTGGGGCATCCTTATTATACAATGTTCTGTACAATGGCAGCATTATTCCATGACAAATTTGGTAAAAATGGGGAACAAACTTAGACTCCCACAGTTCTTTATGGTACACATGAATGGGCAAAGGATCATGGATAGTCCATTTCCAGCCCATCACAGGGAATTTAGAGACATAGCAGATGGCATCCATGACATAAGAAGATAAATAAAAAGGCGGATAAACCCGCTGGGAAACATTTCGTTTGGACCGGTATTGAAATATAGCAGTGGTCAAACTATCAGACAGGATTTTGGCCCAGTCTACAATTGTAGAATTAACGGCCGCATTCAACAAAGGAAGCCATTCGGGTAAGATCATATTTATGTTAGGCTTTCCAAAAAGCCTGCATAACATGGCAGCAGTAAAACAATAAGGAGAGGTAAGTGAACCCGTGTTGTACATACCTTGTTTGTTTTTCTTCAATGGTTCACTTCTTTTGGTCCACTCCTTTGTGCATTCTGCCAAATTCGCATGTTCTCTGGCAAAATCTTCCATGAATTTTTTGTTGTAAGTCGCCTGTGGTTCTGGAAACTTATACATTAATCTCAAATATTCTATGGTGAATGACCCGATTAGCTCTTCAGATGGAGTTTTGAATTGCCTGTCTGAAATATCAGTGCTATCCAGCACCCATTTCACCATGTCTATATATGGGAGAATCCTCGGCCTTGCTGCTATTCTATGCAGAAATGAGCAAGCCAAGTCTCCAAGGGTTGCTTCAGACGTATCCTTGGAACCTGCTGTAGTTACAACGTTTATCACCACAGGGTTTTCATCTTCTAACAGACTATACATTCCTTCCCAAGTGGATATGCCGACATCCTTATTACAGGCGGTGTCTGCATATAGCGAAGCCATTTCTTTGTTTTCAAAACTCGAGCTCTTCTCCTTCTTACCCATAGTGTTTAACGAAATCTTTGTATAGACGTTCGCTCCCTCGTGCCTACGTTTTACGAATGAATGAGAGTAATGACATAAGAAAGGTGATGAGACTGTTTTAAATGTGAAAGCGGATGAAATATAATATTTTAATTGTGAAACGACTTTCAATCCAAACACAATCTCATTTACATTTAATAATCAACCCAATCATTTAATTTAATCATTAAAGCGCATAACAGATTTGACATATGGGAAGATTTCCTTGGGATAGCGCGCCTACGTGAATCTGCGACATTGTGATCTACGATTTGCTGCGCAATATCACAATATCGCAATGTCGCAATATCGCAAAATGAAGTTATCGCAGTTATGAAAATAGCGCAAAAGCGGAAATTGCGCAATAGCGCAAAAGCGCATATCGCAAAATCGCAAAAGCGCAAAATTAAAAATGGCGCAAAAGGTATTTATTTAATCACTTCTGTTTTCTGCGCTATGCGATCTGCGATCAAATACGTTTATTTTATACGCTTCTGGGGTCGCATTATCGCAAAAGCGCAAAAGCGCAAAATTGTGTTTTCAGTTTTATAACAGATATGCATCATTTTGCGATGGGTGCGGTATTTTGCTTAAAGAACAATTTTATTTCAATCTATCATAAACTTAAGTGTTTTTTAATATCCTTTCAAAGGGATTTCTATAGGTTTATGATAGAAAGTTTTATTTTCTAAGGCAAACAAATCCTAATTGATTTTTTGGATTTTTAACTAAGGGTCCCCATTTATTTAGTATTATTACTAATATAAAATAAAAGGGGGGTTGTTGCTAGTCACAACAATTGGCGATTCACTGGAAGAAACAGTTATCTCTGAAAAAATAAAATGAACATTCTATCTTTAGTAAGTAAATATTTTTAAAGATAATGAAAACTTTCTAAGGATAATTCAAATAAAATGTAACTATGAAAAAGAAATAAAAATCAATCACAATTTCTTTCTAATTCCTTAAGAATAAAAACATTTTTGGGTTATCTCAAGCTTTGATTGGTGTTAATAATGAAGTAAGTAGATTGTTCCAAGTTTTGGTTTTGTAATATACTCTATTTCCATAGGTATTGCCTCTGCTGCCAGCAAACGTTTATAGTCTCGACAGGGTTACCTTTAAACCATTAACCATTCATTATCCCATCCAACTAAAATTATGACTTTTTAAAAGATAAATTCATAAGACCTATTATCTCATGTTTTTGTCTTTTATTTATTTTTGATTTTAAGAGCCATTGTTCTGGTTTGGTAGCCAGTTGATAACAATGCCATTCACTAGTTATAATTAAACTGAACAAGCTAGCTCGTGATGAGACCCCTTGTCTTATATTTATAAGCCATTACCATGTTTTGGTATGCAGTATTGGTAATGTCAGTTTTATTACTCCTTATGAACATAGTAAGTCGGCTCATAATGAGACCTCTTATCTCTTAAAATTTTCGTATGATTTCTTAGAATTACATTCTAAAAAATCACAACTTAAATGGATGGGGTGAAATAGTTTTATCCTTAAGAATCAATGGATGACAATTTTCAGAGTTTTTTGAGTTCCAAAACTTTAAAAAAATCTTTACTTTGATAGATAACCTTTCTCTGCTTAATAAACTTATAATTATTTACATTCTTCTCAAGTTTTCAAAAGATCATGCAAGTGATTGGAATAATCTTTCAAAGTTTATCATCTTATTTTAAACTATTCAAAAACTGTGATCATTACTTTAAAAATTCTTATTTACACAAAATAAATATTTATAATATTTTTCCGAAGAAATTTTCTTAAATAGTAAACAGTCAATTAGAGACTCATTAACAACCTTTATTTGCAAAAACAAAAACAATCAAAATTCTGCAAAAAGGAATATGTACAGTTTAAGAAGGGGTTACCTCCTTATGAAAAGAATTTCTTCAAGATAAGCCCTTTTACAGGAAGAGATTCTCTCTTACCTGTTAGATCTTGGAGTATGAATGTATTTGAGCCTATCTTCTCAATGATCTGAAATGGTCCAAGCCACATTTTCTGAAATTTGGTATGTTTACCTTTTTCTTCGTGTGCTTTATCCCATTTCAGAACAAGATCGCCAATTGACAAAATTTTTGAGCCGGTAAAACTTGTGTCAAAAGAAGATTTTACAAGTTGTTGATGTTTTTCATGAGTAATTTTTGCTTTATCCCTATCTTCTTCTAGTTTAAGGATTTGATCATACCTCAATTGAATGGATGATGAAGGATTTTCTTCAATAAACTGCACTAGGGCTAATGATGGAAGAGTTAAATTTGATGGTATCACAGCTTCTTTTCCATAAACCAGATTGAAAGGTGAAGTCCCTATTGAAGCTTTTTTAGTGATACGATCAGCCCATAACGCAAAGATTAAAGATTTGTGCCAATTCTTTTGATTTTGATCAACGGTCCTTTTAATGATTTTGATAAGGTTTTTGTTAGTGGATTCAGCCAAACCATTACCTTGTGGATAATAATTTGCTGAATATTTTAATTTAAAACCTCTTTTGACTGCAAATTCAATTAAACTATTTCCAGAGAAGTAAGATGCATTGTCAAAAACAAGAGCTTGAGGTACACCAAACCTGGTTATGATGAATTGATCTATGAAATCAATAATTGCATCAGAATTGGCTACCTTCAACGGGATTGCCTCTACCCATTTTGTAAAGTAATCATTTGCAGTAAGGATGTACTTATGCTGTTTGGAAGAATGAGGTACTATCTCACCAATAATGTCAAGCCCCCATTGTTCGAATGGTTGCTCGATAGTTACTGGTTGCAAAGGAAAAGATGATTTCCTTTGTCTTCCACTTGTAGTTTGACAAATTTGGCACTTCCTTACATAATCATGCGTATCTTTGAAAAGGGTAGGCCAGTAATAACCAGCACGAATTATTTTGTGAGCTGTGGTATCGCCTCCAAAATGACCTCCTGCTGGTCCATCATGCAATTCCTGCAAAACCTTTTCAACTTCAGTTTTTTCAAGACATCTTAATAAAATTGAATCATAATTTTTTCTAAATAACACATTATCAATGATCTCATATTTAATAGCCTTTAACCTTAAAGCGCGTTTACTCTTATAACTGAGGTTAGAAGGAGCATACCCATTCTTCAAGTAATAGATGAGATCAACATACTGAGATTCAGCATCAGTAACACTTATCTGACTTACTTGAATATCTTGATTTGAATCTTGATTTTCTGGTATGTTATGAGCGCCTACTAATAATCTGCAAAAACCTTGTCCTCTAACAATCTTAGCTGGTTTAATATCAACATCATATTCTTGCAAAGCTGTTACCCAGTTAGCTCATTTTTCTCCTACTTCTCTCTGAATTAATAATTGCCTCACTGCAAAGAATGGGACAATGATTTTTGTATGAGTTTTCAAGAGAAAAGGTCTGAAATGCTTGATTGATTTAAACATAGCAAAGGCTTTTTTTTCAACATCGGAATAATTTAACTCAGCTCCTTGCAGATTTGAGCTAAAGAAAGAAATTGGTGCTTCAATTTTCTGATCATTGAGTTGTGTTAAAACAGCTGCATAGGATGTCTCAGTGGCTATGGTATACAAAATAAAATCTTTAGAAAAATCCGGGGTACTCAATGCTGGTGCATTAATGATTGTTTGCTTTATTGCCTTAAAGGCATCTTTCTCTTCATGCCCCCATTTGAATACTGAATTCTTCTTGATCATATTTTGCATAGGTAAAACAATTAAAGAAAAATCAGGAATGAATCTTTTAACAAAATTGATCTGTCCAAGAAATGATTGCATGGATTTTTTGTTATGAGGTAAAGAAATATCAGAAATTTCTTTGACTCTATATGGATCAATATATATACCATCTTTTGACACAATAAATCCTAAAATTTTTCCTTCATCTAAAGCAAAGAAAGATTTCTTTGGATTTAAGGAAATACCAAACCTTCTACATCTTTCAAATATTTGTTTTAAATCATGTAGATGATTGGCTCTCTTTTTTGAAAATACTGTTATGTCATCAAGATAAACAACAACTGATTTATTGATCAGACCTTTAAATGTTATGTCCATGGCTCTTTGAAAAGTTGCTCCTGCATTTATTAGACCAAAAGGCATTTTCTGATAAGCATAAGTTCCCCATTTTGTTCTGAAAGTTGTTTTTAATCTGTCATCCGGATGAACTAAAACTTGATTATAGCCCGAAAATCCATCGAGAAAGGACATAAGTTCAAAACCAGCTACCTTTTGAAGTATCTGTTCCATGGTTGGCAATGGGAAATTGTCTTTTAAACATGCCTTATTTAAATTTCTAAAATCAATACAGATTCTTATATCACCATTCTTCTTCCTTACAGGTACCATATTGGAAACCCAATTGGAGTGCCTAACTGGAAAAATGATTTTGGCTTTTAAAAGTTTATAAAGTTCTGATTTGATTTGACTTTCGAGATTTGGATGGATCTTTCTCAACTTCTGTTGAACAGGTTTAATATCAGGAAGCATTGGAATTGTATGTTGAATAATTGAAGTATCATACGTTTCTAAATCATCATAATTCCAAGCAAAAATATTTTTATATTTGTTCAACAGTTTAATGAAAGAATTCCTCTCCTCTGATGTTAAATTGAGTCCTAAATTAACGTTTTGAGGTTTAGAATCAGAACCAATATTTACTAATTCAAACTTCAAGGTAGAGCTTTGAAGTTTAGTATTAGTGACTTTCTTGAATCTGTCTTTTATGTCATATAAATCCTCTAATTTAACAACAGATTTTGGAATGGGATTTTCATTACCTTTTGAAGCAATTTGTAAATCATGATTATCTTCGTCAATAATTTGCTCATCATATGATTTCTCTGAAGTCATGAAATTTAAAATATCTTGATCATGATATAATACTCTCCAATTTGTAACATTATCTGGGACAGATGGATGCAAAATCAATTCTACAGAAAACCTATCAGGACTGCAATCTTCAGCAGGTAGGAGTTTAGATGCAACATTAGCTAACAAATCAGTTGATGTATTTTGATTCCTAGGGATAGGAGAAATATTGAATGCTAAAAAATGAGTGGTGAGGTCTTTTACTAGGGTTTGATAGTGTTTAAGATGTCTTGAAAGGCAATGAATAGTATTCTTAACTTGTTTTATAACAATTTCGGAATCACCAAAGACTTGCAAGTATTTAACATCTAACCCTATAGCTTTATAAAGTCCTTGAACCAAGGCTTCATATTCTGCGGTATTGTTAGTACACTCAAATTCTAATCTACATGACAGCATGGTTTTCTCCCCATTTGGATCAATTAAAATGCATCCAGCTCCAGCTCCATCACTAGACTTCGATCTATCAAAATATAACGACCAAAATAAAGATTTATCTATTGGCTTATCTACAATTACATCAGAAATATTTACAATTCTGGAAGAATCCGATTGTGAAAAATTTTCTATCTGAGAAACAAAAGTATTTACAGAAAACGGTGATTGAGGAGCTTTGAAATTTCCAAGAAATGATTCAGCAGAATAACCTCCAAGAATATTATTGTTGAATGCCACAAGTTCATTAGGTTGTTCAAATTCAATGACAGTGTGCGTCATATGTTTTTCTTGTTCAATTTTGATTTGATTTGGTTTCCCTTTGTAGGGAAGCCACATGTGTGAATAATCGGTTGAGATATAACCGTTAAGTTTCACAGACCAGTCCCTGCTCAAGATTAATCCATAGAATTCCGGAATATCAGCAATAAAAATATCAATTCTTTGGACAATCCTAGGATCGGAAGCTAATCTGATAGTGACTGAGTTGATTTCTCCTACAACTTGAACTTTAGAGCGATCCAACTGAATGATATGAACTGCTGATTTCTGTGGTTCAATATTCAATTTAGCACAGACAGAAGTAGGCATTATATTGGAGGAAGCTCCAGAATCAATCAAACAATTGTGCAGATTTTTATTGTACATCTCATAAGTCAAAATAAAAGGAGGATTTTGATAATTTGACTTTTCCCCAATGAGCACAGTATCAGTAGCATCTACCTTATCTGGTGGCTTACCAGTTCCTCTTGCTGCTTTTGCAACTACACCGCTTGGTAAAGGAGAAATTGGTGTAGCATTTAATTCTTTCAATAGCAAATTTTGCTAGTGTTTTAGTTTGCTGAGTTCATGTATGGAAATTTTGGCTTTGATCTTTTTCATGTCTTCGACAATGTTGTATTCCATGGGATCTGACACTACTAAAGTTTTCGCTGTTGATGTGAGAGGATTAGAAGAGGATGGCTGATTTTGAGTAGGTGATGGAGAAGTTTTCTTCACAGTGAGTTTGTCTTTGGTACTTTGAGTTATAATTTTATTTTTAGGAACTATTTGCACTGGTTCTGCTGTAGATTTACTCCTAGTACTTACAGGCATAGCTTCTTCACTATCAGAATTAGGGAGAATAAAATCCCACATTCCATTTAATTCAGCTATTTCTTCATTTTCGTCTTCTTGATCTGATACTATAGATGTATCTTCTTCTTCTTCCTCTTCCTCTGATTCTGCATTAGAGATAACATTAGGAGGTTTAGATTCAACTTGGTTCCTTCTGAAATTTCGGAATGGTTTCTTGGTAGAATTTTCAGCTACTTGTTTTTTGATTTCAACCATTTTATTTGACAAGGTTTTTAGAACTTTCTGTAAACCTTCCATGTCATATGGATCTTTGGCCTTTTTCTTTGAATCATATATGAAGCTGACCTTCTTTGATTTCCTTTCCTCGATAGCATTTTTCTTTTCCAGAGAAGTAATTCGTTTTTCCACTGCAATAGCTTCTTTCATATTCTTAGCTAATGTAGGCTTTGCAGCTCTGTCCATGAAAATTGCTATGTTTGAGGGTAAGGCAATTATATACCATTCAATTCTGACTTGTTCACTGGGTTGTGAATCTGTATGAATTTTGTTCAAGAGTTTGTTGAATCTAGCATTGAATTCTTTTATAGGTTCCTTGGGTTCTATCTTCAAATTTGAGAGATCATTGAGTAAAGTTGCAATTGATCGGTCATCTCCAAATTTGGTCAAAAAATGATCTGCAAAAATGTCCCAACTCGTTATGGATCCTGATGGTAATGAAAAGTACCATGATCCTGCTACTCCCTGAAGAGTATATGGGAATAATCTAACTACAACATCTTCGTGTATGACTCCATTTAAATTAATAGCCAGCATAAAGTTATTGATATGTTCTTCAGCTTGAATGTTAAGATCTGGGCTAAACTTTGGAAGCCATTTTCCAGGATTGTCTGGTAAATCATGTAAAGGTGCAGCCATGTTGACTGCTCCTGGAGTAGACCATGGTCTATGTGCCATTATTGGAACAACTATTGGAGGGATAGTAGAAACTGGTGGTGTTTGAATAGAAGTTGTTGGAATAGATGATGTTGAGATTAATGATGTTTGAGGAGATGATGTGGAAACTCCTGTACTTTGTTGAGAAGGGATTTCAGAAACAGGTATTTGAATATTAGAGGTTGAACTTACTGATTCCGATTGAGTTTTTCTTGTCTTGACTCTACTAGGTAAAGGGAATTATTTCGGAGAAATACCAAGTTTTTCACTTTGAAGCCTAGTAAGAGGTTTGGAAGAAAAAAAATTTGAAGTTACACTACCTTCAGATATTTCACACTCTTCAAGAGATAATGAGAATCCTTTCAATTTATGAATTAGATCTTGAACTTCAGGAGACTTAGGATGTTGATTGTCTGAATGTTTTGAGATTTTGGTAGTGGGTGTTTGAATATTTTCTGCAATTTCTTCTCTAGGATTTTGAATTTCAAAAGAAATTGAAGAAGTTAATGAGGGTGTTTTGCTCTCAGAATGGCTTGTGGATAAATATTTACTTACAATTCATAGCTTAGGCCCTCCTTCTAGCGCCAAAAATGTTGAAGCCTAGAAAATCTCTGCTTCAAACATCGAGGAAAACCACCCAATCGGGACCTTAAGACAGCTCCTTTTCCGTTTGGAATGGTGGCTCCGACTGGATTTAAAGGACCAGTTTCCTTGTAACTAAGTGGATTGGATTGGATGGGTGGAAATGAGACTAAATTAACTGAAATAAAACTATCCAATTTAAGCTAAATACTGATAAAGAAATTCTAATACTAACTCGGGTAATTATATGTGAATACAACTTAAGATTGTTCCAATTCAACAATAACCATGAAAATGTATTATTAATTAAATTGAAATGTGCAGAAACAAATAAAGATAACTCTGTTTAAGAAATTAAACAGAGCTATATTAGCATATTGCATTCATCATTGTATACCATCTAATGTAATTATGAAAAATAACGTTTCAATTATACTCAGAAATGATATATAAAAGGAAGCGTTGTGAAAACAAATATACATATAAATGATAGCAATTTTAAAATGAATATCATAAGGCAAAAGAAATCAACAGTAAATAGATAGAAATACCTTGTTCATCTTGATGACTTTCAGATGCAATCTGATACTCTATCCAGTAACTATGATGCAAAATCAAATTCCAAGGTACAGAAATGCAACACTTCAAAGATAATTTCGCATGAAAATCACCAGATGTGATCCTTTTCAAAAAATATATAAGACAATGGAGTACAGAAATGCAATCTCCAAGTCCAAAAATATTAAGATTCAGGACCCCTCTCTAAATGCATGAGAGGGGTTTAAATACTACTTAGCTAAATCTAAAAATAGTTTATTACAAAAATTAAGGATTCGGTTCAATGACCGTCCTTTTCCTAGGCTAAAATACAGTGAAATTAAAACTAAATCTATCTATCTATGAACTTGATCTTTATTTTTGCAGGCATCTAGCATAGTTTTGAGAAGATGCGATTGACCGACTTCAGAATTCAACTGTCCTGAAAAGACAGAGTCGGCAAGCGTAGGAGCAATCTTCTCTGTAGCATTGATGATACAATTTATCGCACTGTGCTGACTGTGTGGCTTCACCAAGTACATCCAGTATGAGTCCCAATTCAATCTTGTCAGCCCTTGGATGGATTTTTCTCTTTCTTCTGCCTTTTGCCTCCATTCTGTTTGCAGTTGATTAGCCTGTGGGAGATATCCTGGAACAATTTATGGGATCAAATTAGCTTTGTGTAAATTGTCATTTACACAATCTGTAAGAGTATTTGCCGCTATAGCCGCCTCCTCTGCTGCCCTTTCTGCCCTTTTGATTTGTGCATCCCAGTTATTGAACAGTATTACTTTATGGTTTTCATTAATGATGGGTGCACCAGCTTTTCTGCCTTCTTCTGTCTTTTTCCATGTTAGATACTCATTCAACTTTTCATTAATCAAATCATAATCATTTCGTAATTCTATGACATGATTTGTGATTTTATCGCTCTCTTGGCATAAAGAATTCCATTGCAAGATTTTTTGGCAGAAAACTTCCTCTTGTTGCAGTAGTTGATTGTTCAAAGAGATGGTTTCTGAAATGAATTCTGGAAGCTTAGGATCATCTCTATGCTGATCTTGGATAATCTGTATTTGTTTTTCTTTATCATCTAAGCTTTTTTGATGTCCTATTTGCATTTCTTGAAGTTTTTGTTGTAACTCTTCAAATTTCAATTGTGCTTCGTTATTGGCCTATACCTATTGCAATTGCTGTTGCAGAACTTTTACCTGTTCTTCTCTTTCATCTAACAAAATTTGTATCTCAACTGCTTTATCAATTGTTGCAGAAGCATAAGCTCTTGTCATTTGAGTTAACTTAGTGAGATTACGAGTAGGTTATGTGGCAAGATCTTTCCACAAAACATCTACTTGTTCTGGTTCAGTAGCAATTGCACTTTCTAACTTTCTCTTTTTCCTCTGTCTTTTCACTACTGCTTTGTATTTTGGGATGTAGAATACATCTAGAGGAGGAATGTCTTCCACATTAAGTACAATTTCGGAGGATGGTGTGATTGGTATATGCTCTGTTACTGCGACTGTGTTGTTTGTTCCTGTATTCAAAACTTTGGTTGTCTGGACAGGGGTTTGTACATTCTGTCCTTCTACATTAATTAATTGATTAAAGGTTTCCCATTCTTTGTCTAACTCAATGGTGACTGGTTGTTGCTGTACATTGGTTGGAGGAGGATTTTTCTGTTGAGAAATCAAAACTTGTTGTTGAGTAAGTTCTTTAGATTGTGCAGAATCTTTAATGGATTCTTCCATTTTATCTTCCTTTTCTTTAGACTTATTGGAGTTTTCAAAATCTCTGTCAGATTTTGATTTAGATTTACCTGTACTTGAACTGCCGTTAAGACTAACACTAGGAGTTTGCTCCCTTGCGGGCTCTAAGCGTAGATTATCCAAAGGAATAGGAATTAGTCTTCTTTCTCTGTAAAGCTTGAATTCCTGAAATTCCTCTGGAGATAGCTGCGCTCGAGCTGAATTCAAAACTTCTTTGAATGAATTTCTTGCTTGGAACATATCATCAAAAAGATCCTGTTCCGCAGAAAATTCCCTTACTTTGATTGCATTGGTAAAATTCTTAACAATATCATTTGGGTCAAATAACCTTCTCGAAAATTTGAACAGCTGTAGGCATGTAATGTTGCCTATCTCTTGAAATGCATGACCAATATCAAACAGTGAAAATGTTCCACATTTTACGGTAAATTGTCGCCAAATGCCCTTTTTCTTCTCTTTTAAATCTTTTGTTATACCTCCTTGGCCACAGGTCTGATAAGAAATTTCCCGAGCTACAAGTCTATCTGGAACATATAAGGGTAAAACATGGGGAGAAGCATAACTTCCAAAAACCCTAATATAGGTGAACAATTCTTCTCCAAACCATCTCGCGACGGGGAGAATATCAACCTCTGTTTCTGAGGATAACCTCGGGGCATCCTTATTATACAATGTTCTGTACAATGGCAGCATTATTCCATGACAAATTTGGTAAAAATGGGGAACAAAATCAGACTCCCATAGTTCTTTATGGTACACATGAATGGGCAAAGGATCATGGATAGTCCATTTCCAGCCCATCACAGGGAATTTAGAGACATAGCAGATGGCATCCATGACATAAGTAGATAAATAAAAAGGCGGATAAACTCGCTGGGAAACATTTCGTTTGGACCGGTATTGAAAAATAGCAGTGGTCAAACTATCAGACAGGATTTTGGCCCAGTCTACAATTATAGAATTAACTGCCGCATTCAACAAAGGAAGCCATTCGGGTAAGATCATATTTATGTCAGGCTTTCCAAAAAGCTTGCATAACATGGCAGCAGTAAAACAATAAGGAGAGGTAAGTGAACCCGTGCTGTACATACCTTGTTTGTTTTTCTTCAATGGTTCACTTCTTTTGGTCCACTCCTTTGTGCATTCTGCCAAATTCGCATGTTCTCTGACAAAATCTTCCATGAATTTTTTGTTGTAAGTCACCTGTGGTTCTGGCAACTTATACATTAATCTCAAATCTTCTATGGTGAATGACCCGATTAGCTCTTCAGATGGAGTTTTGAATTGCCTGTCTGAAATATCAGTGCTATCCAGCACCCATTTCACCATGTCTGTATATGGGAGAATCCTCGGCCTTGCTGCTATTCTATGCAAAAATGAGCAAGCCAAGTCTCTAAGGGTTGCTTCAGACGTATCCTTGGAACCTGTTGTAGTTACAACTTTTATCACCACAGGGTTTTGATCTTCTAACAGACTATACATTCCTTCCCAAGTGGATATGTCGGCATCCTTATTACAGGCGGTGTCTGCATATAGCGAAGCCATTTCTTTGTTTTCAGAACTCGAGCTCTTCTCCTTCTTACCCATAGTGTTTAACGAAAGCTTTGTATAGACGTTCGCTCCCTCGTGCCTGTGTTTTACGAATGAATGAGAGTAATGACATAAGAAAGGTGATGAGACTGTTTTAAATGTGAAAGCGGATGAAATATAATATTTTAATCGTGAAACGACTTTCAATCCAAACACAATCTCATTTACATTTAATAATCAACCCAATCATTTAATTTAATCATTAAAGCGCATAACATATTTGACATATGGGAAGATTGCCTTCGGATAGCGCGCCTACGTGAATCTGCGACATTGCAATCTGCGATTTGCTGCGCAATATTGCAATATCT